>JARBWK010000002.1:158957337-159484837 GCA_030556195.1 Anolis apletophallus
TGTTGTCAGAACAGTTTCAGAGAAGCAATGGCACCAAAGCTTTCCACTGCTCTATCAAAATGGAATTCAATGCTATTCTGCCACTGAAAGGAGGCAGGACTGCATCTTCCTATGGGCATTTCAGTTGTTCCCTTAGGAATGTATGATTGCTCCCTAATTACATTCACTGAGATAATTATCCTGTATTTAATTCTCTCCCACAGAAATTCATACATTTTAAACATACTTAATATTGCCTGGATACAATTGTATCTATTAAAAATAAAGTGATAACATATGGTATAGGATTGTCAAACAAATGACACATTTTTCTAGATCTGAACACATGGTAATTTAATACTATTAAAAGCAAATCACAATTTCTTAAGCAACATATTAGCAAACCCTTTAAAAAGAAAATTAGAGTACTTCCTACAAAGTTATATTATAAAAAAACTCAACTACCTTAGATGTAATTGATATTTGCGAAAATATCAAGTTATTAACAAAGATTTCTTGTAACAACAAACTATTTCGTTTTGGCAGAATGATCTGTTCTTGAAAAATGCTTCTCCACCAACCAATCAGGAATGATTACCTTATTCTGAAGCTGTAGAATGACTTAATTACGGTAAATATAACAGTAAAAAATGTACAGCTGTGTTTGTTTGTGTGTGTGTGTAGGGGGAGGTTTCATACTGGGTTTACATGGATATCAAGAAAACAGCTTTGGAAATACATTATAGTCAAGTTCCACAATCATGTGATTACACTGCATTTATAGGAACAAGAAAATGGAAGCCAAGTTAAAGTTCTCTCAATACAATAATAGATTTCAACTAGACTAAGGTATTCAGTCCTGTAAACACTATAGGGTTTGAGGAGACCATATACTTAGGGAACTATCACTTTGAAATAACATATTTCATAATTTCACTTATTTCTGTCTGAAACTCTTAACTAGCAATTTTCCTTAAGGAAAACCAGAACATATTCCAAAAGCTTTTGAGAAAAGATGCAGAAACGGATTACATAAATGGCAATGGGGAAAAGCAGATTTAAGAAACAGCAGATTTAAGATCTCACAGCCTCTGAGGATGCCTGCAATAGATGCAGGTGAAACATCAGGACAGAATGCTTCTAGAACATGGCCATACAACCAAAAAACCCTACAGCAACCCAGATTTAAGAAACTTCAGATGTGCAGCCATCATTGCATCAACTACTTGATTTACAAACAAGTTCAATACCTAGTCAGTGAATAAAGTAATGCTTAACAATGAAGTAGCAGAGTACATTGTAACAATTCATGTATCCTCAATGTTGATTATGCTTGTTTCATTCTAAACCTGGCCCCCCAAACTAAGGTCCATGGGCCGGATGTGGCCCTCTATGGTCATTTACCTGGCCCCCATTCTAAACTTTAGACTTAGGGTTGTCCTAAATCTGAAATGTCTTGAAAGCTCACAACAATAACAATCCTAATTAACTTGACTACCTTTTTAGAGGGAAGAGGCCCACAATTCCCACTGAAATACTAGTAAGTTTACATTGGTTAAAATTGTCCTTTATTTTAAACATTTGATTGTTCTTCCATACTTTTTTGCACTACAAATCATATATGTGCAACGTGCATAGGAATTTGTTCATGTTAGTTTGAACTATAGTCCACCCATCCACCCCAACAGCTTGAGTGACTGTGAATGAGCCCTCAGCTTAAAGTTTGAGGACCCGTGATCTAAATGATCTAAGTTGTAGAACTTTATATAGCTAAAATAAAAAGAAGCACACAAATTACACACAGCACAAAGATCCAACAGATGAAAAATGAAAAAGTAGAAGAACTGCTACACCAATAAACCATGGAAAATAGCTTGCCTTTATACAGTATATTTATTCTTTACTTACATATACATCCATCTGAAAATCAAAGTATTTACTTGTTTAAGGGCATGTTGTTTAATGACTTTAAGTAACATATGATGACCCCAAGGCGAAATAATCATGGAGTTTTTTTTGGCAAGATTTACAGGAGCTTTGTCTTCTTTTGAGGCTAAGATTGTGTGTGACTTACTCAAGATAGCCAGTGGGTTTCAATGGCCAAGTGGGTATTCCAATTTTGACCAAAGTCATCCAAAGTCATGCATGAGCATGCGTATCCCTTCAAGTAACATGCTGACTTAGGTCAACCCCATGAACTCCATAGGGTTTTCTCAGTCAATGATTACTCAAGAGATGGTTTTGTCAGGTTCTTCATCTGAAATATAGCCTACAGCACCTGATATTTATTGACAGTCTCTCACCCATGTAATAACCAGTTCTGACTCCTTAGTTTCCAACAACTAGATGGAATCTACAGCCTCTACAGTATCTTAAGGGGGAATTGCCTTGAGGCAGAGCACCACTTTCAGCTACACCTTTTGCAACACAACCCTCAACGACTAAAGCATCCTGTCTCAGAACTACACCCACATTTGTTTTGGTTTGAAATGACAAAACACAAGCCAGTCAAAACAAGTGTCAATTTGTACACAGCAACACAACAGGCTAGTGAAGGAGGCTGGGGTTGCCTTTAAACAGTTAGGGAAGTGGTAACTGCGTTTACCCATCCTGGTTCAATGAGAATGTGGTCTTTAGCAAGGCAATAACTGTTCATAGGTCACAGTCTCGCTCTATTCTGTTTTGGTCAGACCTCACTTGGAATAACCCTATGTCCAGTTGTGGGCCCCACAATTCAAGAGAGATATGGGTAAAGTGGAAGATGTTCAGGGAAGGCCAACCAAAATGGTCAAAGGTTTGGAAACCAAGCCCCATGAGGAGCAGGTGAAGGGAACAGGGTCTGCTTAGCTTGGAGAAAAGAAGGCTGAAAGGGGGCATGAGAGTCCTGTTTAAGTATTTGAAAGGATGTCACACTGAGGAGGTGGGCAAACTTTCTTTTCTGCTGCTTTGGAGACTAGGGGCCCTTCCAGACAGGTCCTATATCCCAGGTTTTCTTTTTATCTCAGATTTTCTGGCAGCAAGGACTCATATTATCCAGTGTAACACAGAGAACCTGGGATAAGATCCTGGGATACAGGACCTGTCTGGAAGGGGCCTGATAGAGCAATGAAATCCTAACAGCTGGTAAACTGGCTAGAATTTCTGGGAGTTGTCGGCCCAAAACACCTGAGGACCCGCAGGATGAGAACCACTGCAATAGTCAAATGGATTCACCTAAACATTAGGAATAATTTCCTGACAGTAAGAACTGCACTGGGAATGTGGGAGTCAGCTGCATAAGATCTCTACTGACCAAGAAGGTCATGAGTTTGAGGCCTGCCCGGGTTGGTTTGAGCTCTCGACCAATTGTGTAGCTCATTGTCTGTCTATATATGTTGTATGTCTATGGCAGGGGTGCTCATTAGGTAGCTTGGGAGCTACTAATAGGACTTCGGCCCTCTTCCAGGTGATTTTCGGGCCTCACCAGCCGGATGGGGCGCTCCTGCCATGCGTGCACATGTGCGCTTCTGCTGCTGGCTTCTGCTTTTGCGGTGCTTCTTTCGTCTGCGGGACGTTGCAGGAAGAAGGAAGCACGATGCGGGGCCTCTGGAGGGAGCGCCCTGCCTCTCTCTCGTCCAGAAGCAGCTGTGCAACCTCCATTGCCGGCAAGACAGGCAGGACGGAGCGCTCCCTCTGGATGCTCCGCCTCGTGCTTTCTCCTTCCTGCAATGCCCCGCAGGCAGAAGAAGCACCGCGAAAGCGGAAGCCAGCAGCAGGAGCACGCACGGCGGCGGGGGCAGGTAGATCTTTTGGACTTGGTTGCTTTAAGAGTAGCTTGCGTGCTAAAAAAAAGTGTGAGCACCTCTGGTCTATGGCATTGAATGTTTGCCTGTGTATGTGCATTGTGATCCGCCCTGAGTCTCCTGCGGGGTGAGAAGAAGGGCGGAATATAAATGATGATGTAAATAAATAAATAAACTGTGCACCAGAGAGTGGTGGAGTTTCCTACTCTGACGGTTCCTAAGCAGAGGCTTGGATGGCCATCTGTCGGGGTTGCTCTGATTGTGTGTGGCTGCCTGGCAGGATGAGGCTGGACTGGGTCCCCCCCCCCCTCTCTCTCCAGTTCCAGGATCCTAATCCCCTGGGGGCCCGTCCTTTGTGGGAGTCCAAAAGGGACCCATTTCCATTGTGTTGCTAGTTATCCTTAAGGAGAAACACCTCCCAGAGGGAGGGATGGATGGGTGGGTGGGTGGGAGGCAGGGCCCTGACCCAAGGGCAAAGCATGAAGGGGAAGCCATATTCTCCCTCCAGAGCCACCCATCAGGGTCGGCGGCGGAGCTCCCAGCCGCTGTGCAGCAAGGAGAAGGGCCCCATCTCCTGACAGAAGGGGAGAAGGAGCGGCGGCGCCATGTTACAGCCTCCCCTCCTCCTCCTCCTCCAAGCTGGAGCCACGCCCGGAGCCCGTTACAAGAGGCAGCCTGCCCGCCAGGGAGAGGGCCCGGCTTCCCCGCCCGCCCCGCTGTTTGCCCGAGAGAGAAACACACGCCTCACCCCTCACGACCGCCGGCCGAGCCGCACATGAAAGCCCGTGTCCCCGACAGGCTTCCGTCACATCTCGCGGGAACTCATTGACACCTCTCCTTCTCGTGCCCTCCTCGCACTCTTCCCCCCTCCCCCTCCCCTTCTCGGCCGCCGCGGGGTCAGGAGGAGGCGGAGTCACCTGGTTCGAAGGGGAGGGGCCGAAAAGAAAGGTCACGTGGTTTCGTGCGCCGCGGGGGCGGGGCCAAGGAGGACCCTTTGCTGCCTGGGTGGCCGGAAGCAGCCCAGTCAGGCCCCCCTCCTCCGTGCGCATGCGCAAGGAGTAGCGGGCTCAGCAGCAGGATGGAGCTTTAATGAGGAGGCTGAGAAATGCAGGCCTGGGCAAACTTGGGCCTTTCAGGTGTTTTGGACTTCAACTCCCACAATGCCTCACAGCCTCAGGCCCCTTCCAAAGGAAGGGGCCTGAGGCTGTGAGGCATTGTGGGAGTTGAAGTCCAAAACACCTGAAAGGCCCAACTTTGCCCAGGCGTGAGCTAAAGGGATTCCATAGCATTGAACTAAAGTGGAGTAATTTATTTACTATATTTGTATACCGCCTCTCTCAGCCCAAGGGCGACTACAGTGGAGATGCACCCAAAATCCTGAATTTCACCTAGTTCAGGTCTTTTAAGTTATTTTTGTATTGTATGCTGCTAGCATGAGCAATGGGAATGCTATGGCCCTCCAGAGGAGTTGCAGTGAAAAGAATTTCTGCAAGGCCACATATTCCCCAACCCTATCATATATGTTGTATATACATATAATATTGATAATATTATAATGTAATACATTGTAATACTATTTATTTACTGCATTTATACCTTGTCAACTTCTCAACCCCTGAGGGGGGACTCGGGACTGCTTAAAATAAGCCCCGTTAAGAGGCCACATAATACAATAATAAAATCACATATAAAAACATAGTTAAAAACAATACATGATTAAAAACCATACAGCCATAAAACAGTAGACCAGTCCCATCGATCGTAGTCATTCCAGATTGTTCCTTTACTGTGCTGATATAATTATATATTTTATATTAAATGTAATATTACTAATATTACAGTATAATGCTATAGTACAATGCAATATAGAATATTAATATGTTGCTATGGCGATGATATAATATATTCTATTTACATTTTACTTCAGGACTTGCTTGCATTCAGACGGGCCTGCAAGACCCATCTTTTCCGCCAGGCGTTCGACCTGTAGGTCTTACCTTGTGCAGCCGCTGTTTTTAAGTGTTATCTGTGGTAGCGTGTTGCATCACAGTTTTAATGATCTTATGGAGTGTACTGTTTTTAGCTAATTTGCTGTTGTTTAAATCATTGTCATTGTTTTTATTGTGCCTTGTTTGGCTCCTGTGAGCCGCCCCGAGCCCTCCCGGGAGTGGCGGCATAGAAGCACGCTTAATAAATAAATAATTGTAAGCTGCTCCGAGTCCCCTTCGGGGTGAGAAGGGCAGCATATAAATGTCATAAATAAATAAATATCAAACATGCTCAGATTTATCTGTATGCTCTTTATTTAAATGGGGATTTCTTTTACTTGCATTTGCTGAAATGGCTACTGTATGTCATTAGCTAAATCTAAATCTACAGTGAGGTATGTTTATGAGGTGTAATGTAATGACAGCTGCCTTTCGCAACCTTCAGTCTGAATTGTGGCTGTGGTGTAGCATCATACACAAATTATGTTGTGTATTTTCAAGTCATTTCTGATTAAAGAGGTTTTCTTTACAGAATTTGTTCACAGATGTCACTTCTCAAATCAATACTGCATTTTCTATTAAATGCACTTTTTTTCAAGTCAGGAGTGACTTGAACTGCAAGTTGCTCCTGGTGTGAGAGAATTGGTCATCTGCAAGGATGTTGCCCAGGGGACGCCCTGATGTTTAACCATCCTGTGGGAGGCTTCTCTCATGTCCTCACATGAGAAGCTGGAGCTGACAGATGGGAGCTCACTCTGCTCGGTCAACAGTCCTGCTGGCACAAGGGTTTAACCCATTGCGACAGTGGGGGCTCCATTAAAGGCATTGCAAGTACTATTGTTGATTTGAGGAAATAGTAATATTTCGAAAGGGATGTTTACTCAAATCATCTGCTCACAGAGAACAATTAAAGACACCACAAGTACTATTGTTCTCTCTGTGAGCAGACATTTGAATAAACATTCCTTTCAAAACACTATACATCACTATAAATTACCAATTTGATCATGTCATCATTAACATCCTGGGATATGTGTTGCTCTTATTAGCATTTTACCAAATCAGGGTTCAAGATAAAGACAGCTGCTATTTTTTGTTTAGGATCTCTTAATATTCTTTACTTCAGGGTTTCAGGTAGTCTAGATAGATGTTCAGTTGTTATATGTTATACACAGATCAAACTACAGTTCCCTTGATTATGGAAGTATCACGGCTAGGCAATGTAATAAAAGTGAACAAATAATAAGTGACATTACTTCCACTTGTTGATACACAGCTTACTTCTTGGTAAATAACACGTTTAAAGCCTATGCACAACTAAGCTAAATTATGTCCACAATATAACATGTCAACACCTCTAGTGTTTCATTGTTTTTTGTTTACTTTTAATTGTGTTGACACAAGCTTCTGATTGTTAAATGCAGACATATGGTCTCTGGGCCAAAACAATGATGCAAGAATAAGACACAGCCAGTTTAAACTTATTACCATCTTTAATTAATCTGCTTTGGAAGTAGCATACATTTCCATGATAACATTTTCCCAACCTCGGGTTCACAGAATCACATTGTAGTTCATTAATGCCAAGAGTATGAAAAGGTCTCTTCACATGGCAAACAGGATCAAGAAAGCAACCATCAGACAGAAGAGACCCATGGCTTCAGACAGGGCAAATCCCAGAATAGCATAGGAAAACAGCTGCTGCTTCAAGGATGGATTTCTAAAATAAAAAGTCAAAATGTATGTCATTTTGTATAAATATAACATATTTTAAACAGATGGATCAGTATAGTACCCTCTGAAAGGGACAGGTAATCACCAGCCCTCTGGATGTTTCAGATTACAACTCTTTACTAATTGACTATGCTGGCTGGGGCTTTGGATAATTCAAAACACGTGGAGTGCTAAAACTTTTCCCTGTAATGCAGTGGTTCCCAACCTGTGAGTCCCCAGATGTTTTGGTCTTCAACTCCCAGAAATCCTAACAGTTAGTAAACTGGCTGGGATTTCTGGGAGTTGTAGGCCAAAACACCTGGGGACCCACAGGTTGACAACCACTTCTGTAATGGAATATCCAAGGGTGAGTCTACACTGTAGAATGATAGAGTCATAAGAATTAGCAATTTTACAAAATGCCAAAAATGCCAACGCCTCACCAAAGTCTAGGATTCCATAGCATTGAGTGATGGCAGTTAAAGTGAGGTCAAACTGCATTAATTTTACAGTATAAATACACTCCAAGTCACCTCACCACACAGCAAAGTATTTATTAAAAACTTTATGCAAGACAGAGCTTACTGAAGAGCAAATTGTCACAATTTATAAAACTCTTGAGCATGACTTCTGTTGCAATTAGAAAAAACAAAGTCATGTGGAACAGTAAAGATTCAAGTTTTATTTGGCCTAAGCTTTTGCAGACTGACATCTATTTCCACCACATGGAATGAGCACCAGCCAAAAGCACACAAAAGATGCCACAAGTTTGTTTTGCTGCAAGAGAATGGATGCTCCCCAAAAAACCTGTGACCTGGTGCTTGTATGGAGATGCTTAAAACTTTATTGTTTGTAATTGTAAGTACATAGTGTCAGACTCCATGACTTTTAAATATGACATTTTTCAAACTAGGAAAATAGATTTTTGCAGATTACTGCAAGATGGACAGTTACAATCTAGATGCAAGTGACACAATGGGGTTTCTAATTATATTCCAAAAGCATCAACTGAATCTGAAATCCTGACAAATACTATAAACCTAATTATACAGAACGCTATTTCAAAAACTTAAATACACAAAGTAGAGGTTTTCCTTTTAACATATATAGTTCCTATTATAAAAAATCACTTCTAACCCAAAGTGAGAATTCATGATTAAACAACTTGGTGCTAGCTGATGGATGGCAATGGTTTTCAATTTGACTCCTTAACTCACTGATGCCTATATTCATTTTTGACAATCACACTCATTAAGTAGGTAATGACTGCAGTTATCATTTAAGAAAATGTATTTTAAAGCTAGACTAGCTATACCTGGGACTTCAATTTAGATTCACAGGCATTGCCAAATGGTGCAGTTTATGCCATGGGCTTTAATATAGGCTCCCTTTTGCTAGTTGCTTTCATCTGTCATAACCTAGATCTTATTACACCACCAACATGAACCAGTTTAGGTATATTAGAAAGGAGAAAAGATGAAAGTATTTATCCAATTACTGTTATTGAGCTGTACTTTCTCCCTGCCTGCTTCCTGTTCACTATTGTGATATGACCACACCATACTGTCCTGACAGAGCAGGCTTTTTGAAAATAAAAACTTTCAATCCTTTTTGGTCAGGGAGACACCACTCAACAATATGCATTCATCACTCTCATGTGTATTTAAACATAAAGGGGAGTCTTCTGCTTTTAAAGTAAACAGTTTCCATTGAATGTGAGGTTTTTGCTTAAGAATTCAACTAACAAGGCACTTTAAAAAAAAAAAAAGTGCACCTCTTTTTCTGTCTGAGGAGATTCTTCTTCCCTTATTGGCCTGCCATGCTTTAAGTCCATCTGCTAATTGTCCAACTACAATCCATATCATAAACCAAGATTGTTTTGAGTGACAAGGGTTCTTTGCTCACAGTACCCAAGTTGTAAAACATGTTCCCAAGCTTTTTGTGATACACCAGCTGTATTGTGCTTTAGGTGTCACGCATTTTAAACATCTCAATCCTCTTAAACCAGGAATGTGTAAGTTGAGACTTCAGGTGTTGTTGGAAGTCCAACTTTCATTGCCAACATAGCCAATGATGAGGGATGAGAGGTACTGCAAGCCAACAATTTGTACACTGTGGTCTTAATCACTAATGGTATTTACCTATTTGTTGAACTGTTCCTTCCCTTTGCTGTTTAAAGTTTGCAAACCACTCACACATTGTGGGTCAGAAATGTACTAAATGAAATACATTGAATGAATTATTACAGTTAACTATCTTTACATTCTTGGCAGCTATCATTTGCTTTTGCAAATGATAAAAAAACAATCTGCACTCTTCTCATTACACAAATATACCTTTTAATCTCAGTGTGCCAGTACTTCTTCCTTTAATTCCAGAAAAAAGACAACAGCTGTAGACATGCTGTCATTTCCAACCTTATAGACCATATTAGCTTTCACAGCGAAGGCTAGTCTACTATGGTAAGAAAGTAACTTGAAGGAGGAACTATAGAAAGGGTGGACAATTGTGGGAGCACAGGGAGCTACAATACTGCCAAGAAGATCTTGTTGGAGGCTGCACACCCCCACCACACACACACACACACACACACAAGAAAACCCCACCAAGTGTTTGCTCAAAATGCCCCCCCAATCAGGGCTTCTGAGGGAATTTTCACTATTTTTACTAATTTGAAGTCAACAGAAGTAATTTCTAGTTTATTTGATTTTTTTAAAAAGACCTTCCTTATTGCAAAGGAGGCTCCAAAGCATTATGAAGATGCTCCCTACACCTTCTAATGAGCATTTTTTGCCCCTGGGGGCCCACACTTTGCCCACACCTGAGCTACAGTTTCTTGCATTTGCATCCTTTAAGAGCTAGTGTAGGAGAATAAAACTAAGATGTATTCATATAATGCCGTATGTTGGGTATCTAGGATATGTTACCTTGCATAACCAATGATTAGACTTCCGAAGACTGTTCCAATACCAGCACCAGAACCAGCCACTCCTACTGTGGCAGCACCAGCACCAATAAACTTGGCAGCAGTGTCAATGTCCCTGCTGATAGCACTTGTTTGAAATTCCCTTAGTGCTAGTTGACTGCCATTGTTTTGAGTCCCAGTAAGGAAAGGTGTGCTGCCCTATTAAAAAAAACAAGAAGAAAACCACAAAGTTTAACTGAATGCAAGGATAGCTATAGATTTGTATTATGAAAGCTACCAACATTCTACATCAAAGAAAGAAAGCTTTTAAGACACCTTTGGAAAAGTACTTAATAGCAAGCTACTCTTTATTTTCCCTATTGCATTGAGAACCCGCAAGCAAGAAATTGCTGTCTTGTTATGACCTAAAGAAAGAAAGGGAGGAAACTCAAGAAGTTGATCCTGATGCAGTGGAAGACCACCTGGAAACTAGAGAGCAATTCTAAGGTTCTTGGAGTAAAAGTAGGATATTCCAATAGATAGAGCAATGAAGCTCATTCCAATAGAGCTGCAAATCTGTATCTGCAAGTTTACTACTGCAACACAAGTTGCATATAATAAGTCAGATTCACACAAAGTTTTGGGGTGAATAATGGCAGGGAGGTGAGAAACCGTACACTACACAAAAGGTATCATGCCTTTGCCATAACTACCGTTTAATACTGGTTGTGGTTAATGGTTACTAGGACAAGAATTTACAGGCTCACCAGATAGTTTAAGGAAGCTACAGAATTGTTTAAGGTACCTCTCCAGTCCTGACTTCTGGCCTAGACAACACTGTTGCAGAAATTGGTCTGTAAAGGACTCTTGATCCCATACGCATCTGAAAGAGGGAGAAGGAGAGTATTAAAATAAAAACATAACGATGGAACTTAACTACCACTGAATAATTTTAAACTGAAGAATTCGTTATCTCCATAATGACAGAATATCCCAACCATAGAGGAAATACTACTTTGACCTCTTAAAGTGTGTAAGATTGCAGAAGTTTTAAAGAGCGGGCATGTTCATCTGTACACAGACCACAGCAAAAGTATCTTCAACACAACTGGTCTGAAAGCTTGACATTCACTTTCAATAAATACACAGAGAACCCAGTTCATTTAGCTGAAGCTAAACACACAAATCCCATCTCTATATCAGGCAAATTCAGAGTAAAATGTGTGCATGTGGAGGACGGAGAGAGTGTTGTTATTTCTGACTATAATGAAATTACAGCACTGAAAGAACACTAAGGCCCCTTACAGACTGTCCTTATACCCCAGGATCTGATCCCAGATTATCTGATTAGTATTAGTATATATTGGTCTCCATTGCCAGATAATCTGGGATAAACAGATAATCTGGGATCAGATCCTGGGATAGATGGCAGTGTAGAAAGGGCCTAAAACTTGGTTTCTTTTCCTGTGTTGTTCAGTAAGATTCCACAACAGGCAATGTTCATTTTAAATGTATACTGAATTGCTAAAAAAAATGACAACTTCTTTAATGACACTTGTCAGAGCCACACTAGGGCAGGAGATTATGTTAGCAATTCTAGCTTCTGGCCTCCCCTGTGATGTTACAACCAAGTACTAAGCCAAATGTTCTCTTGACTTCACTGAATAGCCACTCCTGAAAAAAATACAACGCTTCTAGGCAGTATAAGGTACGTTATTAAGAGTGCATCTGGATACAGAGCACTGAACTGCTGTTGGGACTTTATGACCTTCAGGTCACTTGCTTCCAATCCGACTTAAAAAAACAAAAATCTGACATTCCACTTCTAACCAGATTTACTTTGAAGACAGATCCAAAGAAACGAAACCTAAACTTCTCTTAAGAATGTGTATCCTCCGGATCAAAACTATACTCAGAACAACTCAAGAAAATCACTTCTTGAGGGAGGAAGCCATTTCAAAATCCCCAAACACTCTGGCTGTCATTTCCAGTTTGAACCGACTGTGAGCACAGATTGTAAGAAAGGCCTAAAAGGAATGAATGACTGTCGGAAGGGAAAATGGCCCGGCTGCGGCCTATGCGTGTCCTTGGACCGCCTACTTGCTTAAGGTCACATGGATTTCCACTCCAGCCTCTTCCCGTGGCACAAGCGGAGTTTACAAGGAGAGCCCTTCCCTTTTACAAAATCACAGAGCTGGAAAAGGCCAGGAGGGCCACCCAGAAACCGTGGGGGGGGGGGGGACGACAATCTACAGCAGGGATAGTGGGGCCTGAGAGGGAAATTATTACCCTTCCGCCCCAGAGACCTTCTGGCAAGGAGGAAGAGGCGGTGACCCCTAGGAAGGGCAATACAGAGAGGGAAGCATAGAAAGTAAAAGCAATGGGGGAAAAGGCATGGAAGGGAAAGGCAAGAAAGAGGGCGAAGGGAAAGCAAGGACAATGAAGCAGGAGGCATGGAAAACAAGGGGAGGATAAGGCCCTTTCCACACAGCTGAATAAAAATCTTACATTATCTGTTTTGGCAGTGTGAACTCAGATAACCAAGTCCAATGCAGATATTGTGGGGTTTTCTGCCTTGATATTCTGGGATATAGGGCTGTGTGGAAGGGCCTTGGGCAGGCCTGGGCTAACTTGGGCCTACTAGGAGTTTTGGACCCCAACTCCCAGCATTCTAGCAGCCTCAGGCCCTCTTTTCCCCTCAGCCGCTTAAGTGGCTGAGGGGGAAAAGGAAAGGGCCTGAGGCTGCTAGGAATGCTGGGAGTTGGAGTCCAAAACTCCTAGTAGGCCCAAGTTTGCCTAGGCCTGGCCTAGGGTGATCTGAGTCCACACTGCCAGTTCAAAGCAGAAAATGTGGGGTTTTATTCAGGTGTGTGGAAGGCCCCCCCCCCCCCAGATTATCTGGCAGTGTGGGAGAGCCCTGAGGGGGGCATGGAAGCCAAGGCAATGAAGATTTTTTGGGGGGTGGGGGGCATAGTGTGCATCTACACTGCAGAATCAATGCAGTTAGACAACTCTTAAATTGCCATGGCTCAATACTATGGAATTATGAGAGTTGTAGTTTCCCAAGGCCTAAATGGCCATGGCTCAATACTATGGAATTATGAGAGAGTTGTAGTTTCCCAAGGCCCAAATTGCCATGGCTCAAAACTATGGAATTATGAGAGTTGTAGTTTCCCAATGCCTAAATTGCCATGGCGCACTACTATGGAATTACTATGGAATTATGAGAGTTGTAGTTTCCCAAGGCCCAAATGGCCATGGCTCAATACTATGGAATTATGAGAGAGTTGTAGTTTCCCAAGGCCCAAATTGCCATGGCTCAATACTATGGAATTATGAGAGAGTTGTAGTTTCCCAAGGCCCAAATTGCCATGGCTCAATACTATGGAATTATGAGAGAGTTGCAGTTTCCCAAGGCCTAAATGGCCATGGCTCAATACTATGGAATTATGAGAGAGTTGCAGTTTCCCAAGGCCTAAATGGCCATGTCTCAATACTATGGAATTATGAGAGAGTTGCAGTTTCCCAAGGCCTAAATGGCCATGTCTCAATACTATGGAATTATGAGAGAGTTGTAGTTTCCCAAGGCCCAAATGGCCATGTCTCAATACTATGGAATTATGAGAGAGTTGCAGTTTCCCAAGGCCTAAATGGCCATGTCTCAATACTATGGAATTATGAGAGAGTTGTAGTTTCCCAAGGCCCAAATGGCCATGTCTCAATACTATGGAATTATGAGAGAGTTGTAGTTTCCCAAGGCCTAAATGGCCATGTCTCAATACTATGGAATTATGAGAGAGTTGCAGTTTCCCAAGGCCTAAATGGCCATGGCTCAATACTATGGAATTATGAGAGAGTTGTAGTTTCACAAGGCCTAAATGGCCATGGCTCAATACTATGGAATTATGAGAGAGTTGTAGTTTCCCAAGGCCCAAATTGCCATGGCTCAATACTATGGAATTATGAGAGAGTTGTAGTTTCCCAAGGCCTAAATGGCCATGTCTCAATACTATGGAATTATGAGAGAGTTGCAGTTTCCCAAGGCCTAAATGGCCATGTCTCAATACTATGGAATTATGAGAGAGTTGCAGTTTCCCAAGGCCTAAATGGCCATGTCTCAATACTATGGAATTATGAGAGAGTTGCAGTTTCCCAAGGCCTAAATGGCCATGGCTCAATACTATGGAATTATGAGAGAGTTGTAGTTTCACAAGGCGTTTAAGCCTTCTCTGCCCAAGAGGGCTGGTGTGCTTCTCTAACCTACAACTCTCCACAAACTGCATGACTCCTGCAGTGCAGGTTCACCCATGGAAAGCAAAGGCAGTGGGGAAGGAGGGGGCATGGAGAAGGGCAATAGCAGGAGAGGGAGGCCCCCCCCCCCCCACTCACTCACCAAGGCGGGAGAGCCGGCGGCGAGCTTGACACAGGCGAACATAATGGCTGCTTGTCGGTGGGGGAGGAAGCGGAGGCGGCGTGGCGGGTCCCGGGCCTGGTTGCTCGCTGCAGGGGGAGAAAAGAGACCGTTAGGCGCCCCCCTCGGCGGGCGGAGGAGCAGGTGCGAGGCAGGGGAGGGGGCCTGGCCGGGCCTGGCCTAGCACTGACCCAGCAGCAGCGGCAGCTCCTTTCACCGGGTGGTGCAGCGGTAGAGGTCGAAGGAACTGCAAACCCCTCCGCGCATGCGCACGAGGCGCGTTGCTTCATACCCCAAGTTCCCGGATGCTGCTGGTGGGCGGGGGAGGAAAGGAGTGGAGGGGGAAGGTCAATCTGAAACGGCTTGCCACCACTTCCAGGCCCCTTCCACACAGCTGCATAGCATCCCACATGGTCTGCTTTGAACTGGGGGCCCTTCCACACAGCAGCTCTTTATCCCAGGATATCAAGGCAGGGAATCCCACAAGATCTGCTTTGAACTGGGATATAGGGCAGTGTGGACTCAGGGCCCTTCCACACATCTCTATATCCCAGGATATCAAGGCAGGAAATCCCACAAGATCTGCTTTGAACTGGGATATAGGGCAGTGTGGACTCAGGGCCCTTCCACACATCTCTATATCCCAGGATATCAAGGCAGGGAATCTCACAAGATCTGCTTTGAACTGGGATATAGGGCAGTGTGGACTCAGGGCCCTTCCACACATCTCTATATCCCAGGATATCAAGGCAGGAAATCCCACAAGATCTGCTTTGAACTGGGATATAGGGCAATGTGGACTCAGGGCCCTTCCACACAGCCCTATATCCCAGGATATCAAGGCAGGGAATCCCACAATATCTGCTTTGAACTTTGAACTGGGATATAGGGCAATGGGATGGACTCAGGGCCCTTCCACACAGCCCTATATCCCAGGATATCAAGGCAGGGAATCCCACAATATCAGCTTTGAACTGGGATATAGGGCAACTGTGGGCAATGGGACTCAGGGCCCTTCCACACATCCCTATATCCCAGGATATCAAGGCAGGGAATCCTATATCCCAATATCAAGGCAGGAAATCTTTGAACTTTGAACTGGGGGCCCTTCCACACATAGGATATCAAGGCAGTGTGGGACTCTCAGGGCCCTTCCACACATCTCTATATCCCAGGATATCAAGGCAGGGAATCCCACAATATCTGCTTTGAACTGGGATATAGGGCAGTGTGGACTCAGGGCCCTTCCACACAGCCCTATATCCCAGGATATCAAGGCAGGGAATCCCACAATATCTGCTTTGAACTGGGATATAGGGCAGTGTGGACTCAGGGCCCTTCCACACATCTCTATATCCCAGGATATCAAGGCAGGGAATCCCACAATATCTGCTTTGAACTGGGATATAGGGCAGTGTGGACTCAGGGCCCTTCCACAGCATATCAAGGCAGGGAATCTAATATCCCTGGGAGGATATCAAGGATATCAGGCAGGGAATCCCACAATATCTGCTTTGAACTGGGATATAGGGCAGTGTGGACTCAGGGCCCTTCCACACATCTCTATATCCCAGGATATCAACTGGGATATAGGGCAGGGAATCCACAATATCTGCTTTGAACTGGGATATAGGGCAGTGTGGACTCAGGGCCCTTCCACACATCTCTATATCCCAGGATATCAAGGCAGGGAATCCCACAATATCTGCTTTGAACTGGGATATAGGGCAATGTGGACTCAGGGCCCTTCCACACAGCCCTATATCCCAGGATATCAAGGCAGGGAATCTCACAAGATCTGCTTTGAACTGGGATATAGGGCAGTGTAGACTCAGGGCCCTTCCACACATCTCTATATCCCAGGATATCAAGGCAGGGAATCTCACAAGATCTGCTTTGAACTGGGATATAGGGCAGTGTGGACTCAGGGCCCTTCCACACAGCCCTATATCCTAGAATATCAAGGCAGAAAACCCCACATTATCAGAGGGTGACCTCAAATGACCCAGTTCAAAGCAGATATTGTGGGATTCCCTGACTTGATATAGGGTAGTGTGGAAGGGCCTGGGTTATATGACTGGATTTAGGTAACCCAGGTCAAGCTGATATTGTGAGTTATCTGCCTTGATATTCCAGGTTATATGGCAGTGTGGAAGGGCATTCAGTACCTTGGCTGAGTGCTGTGGAATCCTGGGAATTGTAGTTTGGTGTGGCACCAGTCCTTTTTGGCAGAGAAGGCTATAGGGCAGGGGTGCTCATTAGGTATATCACGATCTACTGGTAGATCGCATAGGGCATCTTGGTAGATCGCAGACAGGGCGGGAGGAAGGCTCAGTCCCGCCCCGCAGGCTCCCGCCGCCGCCAAGATGGGTTATCAGAGGTCCTTTCCAGACAATTGAATAGAATCCCATGTTATCTGCTTTGAATCAGATTATATGGCAGTGTGGACTCAGAAAATCCACTTCAAAGCAGATATTGTGTTATATGTTTCACATTTTTGTAGTGGGTAGGTAGATCATTTTGACTTTGTTGTTTTATAAGTAGCTTGCATGCTGAAAAAGTGTGAGCACTCCTGCTATAGGGCATGTAAAAACTACAACCCCCACTGTTCTGGCACAGCAGTGCCAATAGGGCTCTGTTTTCCCTTTGTTGCACTACAAGTTTGCGGGAGCTCATTCCCTTGCATTTTATTTTGTAGGTGACTTTCTTGGTTTGCATTTATTTATTTGTTTATTTATTTATTTTTAAAGTATTTTATTAAGTTTGCATCTTTAATGTGCAGTGAAAAGAAATCGTGATGTGAAAAGACTTCACACTAAAGGTTAATGGGGATGGAGATTGTGTGGTTAATGGGCGGGGTGTGGGTTGCAGATAGGGGAAGGGTAAAGGTAGGGGTAGGCATAAAAAGAGGGGTACAGAGCAGTGAGCACAACTATATACATAATGACTTCCATTCTTCTCTAAGTAGGTATTTCTCTATTTGTCCTTACAATCCTTCTTTTTCATATATTCTTCTAGTAGTGTCCAATCAGTTGGTTTTCTTGGGGATCCCGTATTTCTTCTTGGGAAATAAGTTAATTTGTCCATATCCTTTACAGTATGTCATAAATCTTCTGTATCCATAGGTCCGGTTTGGCTGTATTAGATCTGTCTTCCATTCTCTGGCAAATACCAAACGTGCTGCTGTTGTCATATAAGTAAAAAGTTTATCGCTGTTATCGTCTAATCTTAATTCACTATTATTTAACCCCAAAAGGTAATACTCTGGCTTTAAAGGGAATTTGCGTTGCAATATAGACTGGGTTTCTTTATGGATAGTTCTCCAAAATTCAATGGTCTTTGGGCATGTCCACCACATGTGGAAATAGCTACCCACATGTGAGTTACACTTCCAACAGTTTGAAAGGCTTTTCTTATACATAATACCTATCTTTTTAGGTGTTATCTACCATCGATGGAACATTTTTAGCCAATTTTCCTTCAAATCTGAGGCATACGTATATTTTAATTTTTTGTTCCAAATTTTTTGCCATTCCTGTAATTTTATCTACCAAGGTTTTTTGCCCAAATAACCATACAATTTTTGACCTCTTCCATTTCAGTCTCCCAGTCTAATAATTTGTTATAAATTTTGGTTATGTTTTTCTTATCCACTTTAATCAGTTTTAACCAAAAGTCATCCTTATCCGAAAAACCAATTTTCTTATCTTGATATTTATTTATTTATTTACTTATTTACTTATTTACTTTGCTTCTAGACCGCCTCTCTCAGCCCGAAGGCGACTCGAGGCAGTGTACAAATAGCAGGAACTGCTCAAGACAGTTTACGAGCCCAGAGGGCTGCCAATCAATCTAGAGTTGCAGACCCGCCTCTATCCCCAGGATTTGGGAGGGAAAGGGGATGTTTTTCCTCCCAGTCTTAACAGCTACTCTATTGGAGAGGATGTGATTTAAGGTAGCGTATTCCTTCCTACTTGGAAAAAGGCATTAAATCTTACAACTTTGCTGGGGTAACAGACCCACTTTGCTGGGGTAACAGACCAGCTTTGCTGGAGAAATACAGAACAGTTTCACAGTCCTTTGTGAAGGGATCATCTACAGTCCCAACAGCCTGGCTAATCGACAGGAACCTTGCCTGGTACAGGTCATCTGGCTATCCATAACGCAGCTTGGAGTTGGAAAATGGGCCTCACACCAGCAAGGTAAAGAAAGATTGCCCAGGGAAGGGTCATAGGATTTTCCCCAAAAGGAGAAGACCAGTATTGCCTAGTTTGCCGGCCCTGTTGCTGCAGATTGAGAAAGTCACCTGTTTGAAGCCTTCCAGTTTGTTAAGATTTAAGCCCAAATAAAGAACTTTGTTAAATCTATTTCAAGCCTCGAAAGACTTTATCGTTGGGGAAACAAAGGGGCCCTTCCAGCTGAGGTACCCTGGTGTCCCGTTGAGCAAACAGAGGTTGCGTCCTAGAAACAGCCATTCGATGGGCCCAGCGTGTGACAGCACACCCACATTTATTTATTTATTTATTTATTTATTTATTTATTTACTGCATGTGTATACCACCCTTCTCAGCCCTCAGGTGACTCAGGGCGGTTTATAGCAGCAACGATTCAATACCCAAAAACACAGTAAAACATTAAAAAAACATTTAGTTAGTGGCTTTTCTTCGCGAACGAAGATTCAGATTCAGGAAGGACTCATCCCATGCTTTCTACAAGCGCGTCGATGACTAAGAAGGCCAATCCAAGATAAGCAAGTCCGGTTGCAGAAAGCACAGCAGAAAGTCTCCTTGGGTGATGTTGTTTCCAAGTTGCAGTTCTTCCTGCGTTGTCGTTTCTCTAAGAGACTCGTTCGCCGTGTCTTCTCGAAAGAGGCCTCCTGATGGGAGGCCAGGGTGGACCATTTTTGATGATCAATCTGGCCAAGCCAGAGATGTTGTTTCAGAGAGTCCTTATATCTCTTTTATGGGGCACCTCTCTTGCGCTGACCCGTGGCGAGTTCACCATAGAGTAGTATCTTTGGGAGGCGGTGGTCCTCCATCCTAGAGACATGCCCTGCCCAGCGCAGCTGTGTTCTCAATAGCATGGCCTCAATGCTGGTGATCCCTGCTTGCTCAAGGACAGCAACATTCGTCACATAGTCAATCCGGTGTATATTTAGGATTGTGTGAAGATAGCGCTTAAATACTGTACATTAACACATAATAAAAACCAGAACAATAATTTTAAAAACATAAATCGTTAACTGCCATGGCAGTTAAAGTGATGTCAAACGGCATCCATTCTACTGTATAGATCAGCCATGGGCAAACTAAGGCCCAGGGGCTAGATGCGAACCCCGAGGTGAATATGGGATATATTGAGCATGGTGATCAGATCATGATAAGAATAAACATAACAGTTTAAATAATGTACCAGTAAGGCCTTCTCGTGGACCACCCTGAGAATTTGGGGAGGGGGCTGAAGGCCCCCCCCCCCCGGCTACATGCCTGCCTCAGACCCTCCTCATTTACCCTGTCTTTTCAGCATAAAGGGACAGCGGCCTGCAGCAGCTGAGAGCCTTCTGGAGAGCTCTCAGCCACCGCATGTCTCACCCTCCTTCCAGCATGAGGACGGTGCAAGCAGCCCCATCCTTATGCCAGGAGAACAGCTTGAGGTGGCTGAGAGCCCTCTGGAGCACTCTCAGCTGTTGCCTGTCTCGCCTTCCTCCTGGCATAATGTCAAGAGGACAGCCCAAGGATCGGGGGAGGCAGATCGGGGCAGTTGCCACGTGTCCAGACTTTCTTCCATCCTGCCCCCATCCTCTCCCAGGCCCACCCCACCCAGCGAGCAAACCTGCCCCACTCCCTCCCAGCCTAACCCTCCCTCCCGGGCCCACAATGCAGCTCCAAGGCAAAAAAAAGTTTGCCCATGCCTAGTATAGATGCACCCTATGCCAAGGATATGATTCCCTTCTCAACCGTAGAAACCCACCGGGGCCTTTTCTGCACTGCCGTATAATACCAGATTATCAAATCAGATAATCCACATTATATGCTTTGAACTGGATTATATGAGTCTTCACTACTTTATAATCCAGGTCAAAGCAGATAATCTGGATTTTATATGGCAGTGTAGAAGGGGCCTGGGTGATTCTTGAAAATCAGCACTCTGGCCGCTTCTACACTGCTTTTAAAGATGGAAGGTTTTTAAGATTAATTCAGTGGTTTTTAACTTTCAATCGGTTTTCATGGTTCTTAACTGGGAATTTTTAATAGTTTATATTTAATCCTGTTTTAATGTTCACATATTTGTATATTTTAAACTGTTATGCTGATGTTTATGAGGGGGAACAACCAAGGGCCCCCAAGTTCAAGTTAATCTAACCTGTAGCAGGGAATTCCGCAGTTCCTGGATGCCCTATTGGGCCAGCATTACTGAGAGTGTGGCTACAGCAGCAGCTTCAACAAGCAATCTTTCTTTACTTTGCTTTCTTCCCCTGACCCTAACACTGTAACAAATCCCCCAATAAAGTATCATTTAATTGTAACTTTTCCCTCTTCATAGTCATACATTGTGTCCTTTACTGTCTCCAACTCTCTCAAAGAATAAACTTTTCCTTTCCCGAACCGCAGATCGCTGCTGGCGTGCCTGGGATGCTCTTACAGAATCCCAGGGAGGCCAAAACTGTGTTCCTCTGAACCGTGGATACGGAAATCCATCAGGCTCCCGTATCCGCAGATCCACGGATCGCCTCCATTTCAGTGTCATATTTTCCCTAGGCTAATTATAATACTAACTGCTATCTCACTTTTACTCTTTGGGCCCCTACGCCCTGGGAATAACTTTTTTTAATCAGAAAGAAATAAATTTCAAGTGGAGACCAACTGATTGTCATACATGGCTCCTCACTGTAGCGCTGATCCTGTGAATCTTGTGGCTGTCCAGAAGCCCATGACCTGGGGAGCCTGCTGAGGTCACCCCTCGGGACCCTCGGGAAGTAAGCAGGCCACTCTGGCCCCATGGTGAGACAGGATTTGTAGTTTTCTTCTCCTGAATTGACAGACCCCATCTCCCTGCATCTGTAGCAATCCCCAGTGTGGATCACATATACTCACCAAACCATCTCCCTTTAACACTTATGGACTTTCTCAAACATTTATGGAACTTTTGACTACTTTTGAAGGACTTTCAGAAACTTTTGGAAACTTTCTTATCAAACACCATGGACTCTCCCCATGATTTATGAATTCTAATAGACTCGTGGGTATTCCCTGTATGCTTTCCTCTTCCCTGTGTCCCTCTATGAAAATATGGAATGCCACCTTTTCGTGAACCCAGCATATCAAGACTCAGGGGATTTCTAATTTCCTGGGCCAGTTAACTTCCTAACACAAAGGACCCAATAGAAACCCTTGCACGCGCAATAGAACAATGGGCACGCACCTTCGGACCTCGGAGTATGCCCCTCTGAAGGACGTGCCCCATGATTATTTTATCATTCCTCACAAAGGGGACATCCTGCCTTTGGGAGGTTTTGAGTTTCTCATCTGCCTCACTCATTGTTTTCATTCCCTTGGCCGATACCAAAGACCAGATATCGTCAATGGATCCCATCTCCAGGATTAAGTATTACCGGGGTCTGGCATCCGCGCCAGACCAAGATGTTTATTTCCTTCACTTGAGACAATGCAGAAAGCTAGCTTGAGGACTCTTAGAGTAATTGCCAGTAATGGACACACATTAAGTCATTTAATCCACTCATTATTTCCTCCTGGTTCATTGTTTCCTGTCTGGACCATTGTCTAGGTAAGATGTAGTAGGTATGGCTATTTTATTATCTTCCCTTTTTCCTTATCCTTAGAAGATAGCTCAGTGAAGCTAGTTAGCTCCAAGAACGTTTCCTATCAAGAATGGATTTCCTTTGTCTTTAATAAACAAATTATTTTGATCCTATGAAGTTGTGGATCTGCAATCCTGTTCCATCCTGTTAAATGGAAGCCAATCCTTGCCCACTTACATGTGACTTTCTGCTGCTTATGAACTGTGCATCTGGTACTCTGCTATATTTTTGTGAAATCATGCCCAAGTGAAGGTTATTTTGAGCACATAATTTGTGGCGTCCCGCCAGGGCCAAAAAAGGGCTTTAAAAGGATGGACGAACTCTATAGGCTCTGGGGTCACGTCCTAGCCTTCCCCTATACAAGAGACCTGGAGGTTCTCTAAGCAATGAATTCAGGACTCAAAAAGGGTGAACTCAAAACAAGTTTATTTAACAACAACCAGTAAAAATGCTGGTGGCCCAAAAAGCTTGCTGTCGGTTGTTAGAAAAGGTCCTTTGAGAAAAGGGATTGCGTTCACTTGCCTCTGTTGCAGAGTGAAGGTACCTTTCTTCGATTCCAGGTTTCCTGTAGCTCCTCAAATGGTCCTCTGGCACACGAAGTCCGCGGGTCCCCAGAGATTACAGTCTTTGGGTGAAGGGCTGGCCTTCCTATTACTGTAATCTTGGTTTGAGAGTGTTGGATAGGCTATACGTGAACGAAGGTGCTTTGTCTGAGCGTTGGTCCCAGATTTCCACCTGCTTCGTCCATGTTCTATGCTTGGAATGAGTCCAGAAAGTAAGTCCAGCCTCCCAGGTAAACTCAGGAAGGGGAGGAGTTCAGGGTGGTGATGCCAGGTTTGGAGCCAGGCACAACTCCCATCACAATCCACATGGGACAAAGGCCTTGCAGGTAAAGGGCTGGTACATAACACAGTATCTGTGGCCCAGTGCCTTGTTGAAAAAGGCCAACAACATAACACAGTACCAAACAGGCCCAGTCACTTGGAACATAACTGCTGTGGTCAGTTGAAATCTCAATGGCACCATGACAAAATTCAATGGCACCTTGAATTTGCAGTAAGCGAAGGGAGTATTTGGCATTCATAGCTTGAAAACTTTTAGAGCCACACCAAACTACAAATTCCAAGACTCCATAGAATGGATTTATGGTAGTCCAAATCATATCAAATCACTGTAATTGCATAGTGCAGTACAGGATCAGTGTTGATCACTAAGCCATTGCCTGCTGGACCAAAGTCAGTTTTCAGGAAATGGGAAATAAAGAACAGTTCTCATTAGTAGGTACACATATGGTGCCTGTCTCTGGCACAATGGGGAGAAAAAAACCAGAACAGATTGTCTAGCACAGTCTTTCTGAGGTTATCTATAACCGGGGAGAAATTGGTTTAAACCCTTTTTCAAGCATTCAGCTAAACTCACCTCACAGAAAGATTATCAACATAAAAAGGGAAGGGAGAACCAGTGTGTTGGACTTGGACTTTTAGGGAAATACTATGCTCTGTTAGTCTGTAGGGTCAGAAAGATACTCTAGTAATTGCTTTCGTTATAGAGCACACCATTACTACTAACACGGTGGGAATATGTAGCAGCAGCCAGTCTTTGGTGGTGGCAACAGAACTCTTTGGGAGGCTCCAATATTGCCCATCCTGCTCCCCAACATGAAGTCACACTTTGGGGGTGAGATTGAAATCTCATTATTAAAATAACAACACAATTCATTTTCATAACATGTCCATTTATAGAATTGTTGCAAATAGAATGCATTGCAAAATGGAATTCAATGTTAAGAGATGCATTCTTGTATACCTTTCGACTGTCTTGATTTGGCAGCAACAGTCACAACTAATGTTCTTGTTATCCTACCTTTCAGCTACTTTTATAATGTCCCAGTTTCTCTCCTTGTCTCCTTAACCCTCAGCTTACTTTAATTGCTGTAAGCCTCGCTGAATCACATATTGGGAAGAACCATTTCCCATAGGACCTTTTCAACAGCTGCCCCAAGGCTGTGGAAGGAAGAGATTCAACAGCTAAATCGGCTGTCAGAATTTAGGACTCAACTGAAGATCCATCTCTTCTGACAAGCCTCCCCAGTCAATTTTAATTTGTAAATTTTAATCTGCATTTAATCAGTGGATTTTAATTTGTATTCTAACTCTGTGTATTTTGTTGTCATTTTTAATCTTTTGTTTTAATGATGTTTAGATCCCACTTCAAACCAAAGGGGGAGGCAGGTAATAAATTCATCATCATCATCATCATGGATATAAAGTTGCTTTGAGTCACTTTTGGGTCCAAGAAAGGCGGGATAGAAATATTGTAAATAAGTAATATTAATATAATATAATATAATATAAAGCTACCTCGTTACAAAAGTTCCATGAAATTGGACCATTAAAATACAATTCAAACAGAGCCGACATGATATGGTGGTTTGAATAGTGGACTATGATTCTGGAGACCTAGATAACAAATTTATTAACAATAGCAAGACTGCTTATAGCAAGGAATGGGAAAAGAGAAATAAATATACCAATAGAGGAGTGGTACAAGGAAGTATGGAAAGTGGCAATAAATGATAAGCTGACATGTAAATTAAAAATTAAAAGAGGTATATGGAAACAAAGTGATTTTGATGATGTATGGAGAAAATTGATTGAAAAAGGATTAAAACAGAAAGAAGGAAAGGCACCTCCACAAGAGGAATTGAAATTTTGGAGAGATGACATGTAAAAGCTGTGGCTTGGGAGGGGGGAGGGGAGCACAGTGGTGAGGGATAGATAATACGTATAAGCAGAAAGATTAACACTAGATGTGGAAAGTTAAAGTATGGTAGGCTGCATTGAATAATATGTATCTGCTGCAAAATAATGTATAACAAATGTATTGAATTTAACAAAATTTAATAAAAATATATATATATTTAAAAATCCATGCCTTTGCAGCCTCAAAGGGAGGCAAAGGCAAGCAAAAAGTATTGCCAAGGAAACCTTGTGATAGGTGCACTTTAGGGTTACCATAACTCAGAAACAACTTGATGCACACACAACAGTTAAAACAATTAGGATGTCAACATAGGCTGGATCTACATTGCCAAATAATGCAGTCTGAAACTGCATTATATGGTCAGTGTAGACTAAAATCACACCAGGGACTTGTCCCTCAGAAACAAGAACACAATAAGCTGACAGTATAAATAAACATATAAAGCATGCACAAGGTCTGCACAATGAATGTAAATAGGGGTAAGGGCTATCCCTGAGCATTTAAGCCCCTGGGGGATTGATGTGACTCACCTTTGGGTCAACCTTGACTCTGTGGAATCCATCCACTATTTGTGATATCCATGATTCTCCATATATGGGTGAGTGTTTGTTTGATTATGCTATCAAACAGAGACATTATATGTATTATGACTATGTTTGTATCTTGTCCTTGTTGCTGATGCCTTGATTCGTTTGTATTTACAGGTTATATTTTGACAGTGTGTCCAATACCTTTTATTGTTGATTGTATACGCCCTGATGAAGCGAACATTGTTTACTAGCGAAACGGGATTGTGGATCCTCCATACATCTTGAGATCACCCGTTGGCATGTGTGCCACGGCGGTGGGAGCTGCCAGCCCCACCGCTGGGTTCATTTCCATCGTATCCCTGGCTTTATTGTATTGGGACAACTTGTGTTCCATTTGGAACTCCATGGGGATCTACTAGCATTTGTTTGAGAACCTCATAAAGTACTTTTGATACTGGAATTCTCCATCCGAAGTCTGCTATTGCTGTTATTTTTTGTCTATTTGGGCAACCCTGTCTGCTGTTCTGGTTCCCGGGACCCCTGGGGACACCGTGGACCTTTCCCACCAGTACCCCCTCCTGAGTATTTCCGGACGGGACCCCAGCCTGACCCACGGCCACTAGGCTTCTTCATTTGCCACAAGACTTCGCCAGGGGTGCCCCACATCAGGGTTTCATTCATCCGCACCACCCCCACCCTGGCAGCCTACGGTTCCTTTAAGCTTAAAGGACCGCTCTCTCCTGCGCCCGACACGTCACCACGCCTCTTGACGTAAGGCACGCCTTACGCCTTGCATCAGCGTCATCCATGTCATCATTCCCAGACGGCGTTTTGGAGGCTTCCGCCACGTCATCATACGACGCGGCCTTGACGATGCACGTCATCTATAGCCGACTTCCTGGATCCACCACCTTGGCGTCCTGAGGCGCCGGCTCCCAGGTGACGTCACCGGGCACGGGCTTCGGGAGGGGGCCACCCCCACTGCCATCGCTGCTTCCCCTGAGTGATATACCTTCTGGCCTCCTCGCGCGCCTGCCGGGGCATGTAGGACTGCCTTTCCTGCGACCGACTGGAGCTACTCTCCCACCTTGCTGTAGGAACTCATTGGGATTTCCCATATCACGTCATCAATCCTCCCTGGCCACACGCTTGTGACACTTCCTTTTTGTATCATTTGGGACCCGGGTGGGGTTTCTCCCACCCCGGGTGGCTGGGCCCACCTGAGTTTTTCCCGGGTGGGTGGTGAGGGATCTGCCCACACCGTCTCCCACTGGTTTTTTTCCCGGCCCCACGGGGGATAGCCCTTACCCCTATTTACATTCATTGTGCAGACCTTGTGCATGCTTTATATGTTCATTTATACTGTCAGCTTATTGTGTTCATGGTCAGTGTAGACCCATATGATGCAGTTCAATGCAGTTAAATCACATTGCATGAGTCTGCACTGGTCATATAATGCAGGAGATCCAGCGTTACAGTGGGAGGGAATCGGATTCTTTTTGCTTTTTTTACATAACTGGTTGGTAGAAACCACTGAGAGATCTAACAGGAGATATAATACCAGTAAGTTATTCCACTGAGCCACAGCTAGCATTTTTTTTCCTTCAAAGGGCTGACACACTCTCTTAACCCAA
Source organism: Anolis apletophallus (assembly GCA_030556195.1). Classification (NCBI taxonomy): domain Eukaryota; kingdom Metazoa; phylum Chordata; class Lepidosauria; order Squamata; family Anolidae; genus Anolis; species Anolis apletophallus. The sequence continues at coordinate 158,984,862 of JARBWK010000002.1, forward strand.
GATTTATTTTAAAGTTCTCTATGATGCTTGCCATTTTTTCATTCCTGGAAGGGCACATCTTTCTAATGTTCAAATTCCATGAACATACTTGTCCTCTGGCATGGCTCAATTAATTACCATCTGTTTATTTGGCACCAATCCCATTGAAAATGTGCTGTGCCAATTGCAACAGGGTAAGGTGTTAACCAAACATGGCTTTAGAGGAGGGGGTAGCCTCCATAACACAGCAAGAGCCACTTCTACTGCCAGGAGATCCTGCTGTTTGCAAATAATTCCAGCTTAGGGCCACATGCTTCATTACGTGAGATCACATCTGTAGGTGCTTGTAGGCATCATAAAAGCAACAAATGTCTAATGGAGTTCTCTTCCAGTCTGGGTTGGTGCTTGGAATATTGCATGGGAAAATGTCACTGAGCCTTGAAGCAAAACGTTTTATATACTGAAACATTTTGACAGATCCCTACTTCATTTTAAGAAACCTTTGGAGTTTGCATGGCTTGGTGGATTTTAATTGGTTCTACACAGTTTTATAGACTTTGGGGAGAAAGCAGGACAATCCAAGACTGCTCTTCTGAAAGCATTCCTCAGTTAGGATAGTCAAAGATGTATAATTGACATAATTTACTAGTAAAACTGGCACCATATGGACCAAATAATATTAATGCAGGTACAAAGTCTGGCAGTTTTTTCCCTCCATAGCCTTTGCTTTTTGGCACTAACAATCTGTGGTAAGTCTGTTGGAAGTATATGAGGTTTGAAATCGGAAGGACAAAGTTGTAGCGTTTCCAAATTTAGAGCTTGGAAACATTAATTTTCTGGACTTGATTTCCTAGAATCTTCTAGCCAGCATGGATGTTGGTCACGCTAGCTAGGGGATGATGGAGAACTTTAGTCCAAAAAAGTAACCTTTCCAAGCTCTGTCTAATTTTCTGAACTTGGCTAGGAATATTTGTCTCTCGTAAACAGCCAAAAGTGTCAGTGAAAAAGGTATGTCATCTAGGTATGTTATTTATCATGCAGGCTTTTTTTTTGTTTTAAATAAGGTAGTACTTTTTCCATTCTAAACTTAGGTTGCATTTTGGGGGGTGGGACAGCTACTTTAAGAACCTCATGACTCCAGACAAAAATGAGACATATGTTGTTGTCATTAGCTGACTCTCAATTTTTTGTTCTTGGTGATATTAGTGCTTTCAAAAGCATTTTCTGTTTTTTAATAAGCATCTTGCCCCATTTCCTTCATTCCCTCCTTGTACAGAAAATGTGAATCAGACTCTTACGGCCCTTCCACACAGCCCTATATCCAAGAATATGAAGACAGAAAATCCCACATTATCTGAGTGTGGACTTAGATAACCCAGTTCAAAGCTGATATTGTGGGATTTTCAAAATCATATTACTGGTATTATAATCTGCCATGCAAATACACAGTAGGTTAAAAAGAACTGGCTGTCATTCTAAATACTCAGAATATCAGGAAGCTCTCCTCTCCAGATCCAATGTTTGAAATGTTAATATTCATTTGTTATTGCTATTAATAATAATAAAAAACTTTATTTGTACCCCGGCCACATCTCCCCAAAGGGGACTTGGGGTGTCTCAAATGAGGCCAAGCCCAAACAACAAATTACAATAAAATAAAATCAAAACATCAGCAATAAACACAGTAAAAATACATACATATGAATAAAAACAATATACAACTAGTAGATATCTAAAATCACAAAGACAGGGCGGGCCGCAAGCACACATGTAAAGTGTGAAAAACTCAGGGTGAGATAAGTGGAAATTGGGAGATTCACTTATTGTTATTAACACTAATACTGGAATTTTTTGATTAGTTTAATTGGAATGAATTAAATAGTTTCTTACAACTTTAGTTCTTTGAACAGACCATTGAGTTTCCAAAGAATGAAACAGTTGTGATCATTGAACCCATATGGTCACTTTTTGGTATTGACTGCTTAAAAGTGCTTGTTTTATCTTTTCTAACATTGCCTTTTCTAAACCTGACTCTTTTTTTCAGATAGACTGCAAAACCCATGATGTGTGATCATTAGATGGGAATGGATGGAAGGGGGAGGGGGGTTCTTCATTTTATATACACTTCTATATAAAATGAAGATTATCTGCTTTGAACTGGATTATATGGCTATGTAGACTCATATAACCCAGTTCAAAGAGATAATCTGGATTATATGGCAGTGAAGAAGGGTCTTAAAACCACACATGCATAATCACTTCAGAAATCCAAAATACTATTCAGCAACATTTTACAAAGAAAAGTATAGTAAGGAATATTAGCTGATGATAATTATTTGATGTGTTAGAATAACATGACCCTTTCGGGTGCTTGTGCAAGCTGTCTGCCACTCATCACAGGGTAGATGAAATGTTCTATGAGGATTCCATGAGGTCTGGGTCTTAAATGTTTCATAGTGGCACATTTCATTTCAGGAGAGAAAAGTCTGCCTGAGCACTGGGACAAGAAAAGCTGCTGTGCTGGACAATTTAGGAATACTTGGCTTAATGATGAATGAATACTCCTCCTTCTGGTGATTGGGATGTGTTGCAGCCATAGAGTTAGCCAGAGCAGGCTGACCACACTCTTCCAAATGGGTATGTCACATCTACATTGCACACTTGCTGTACTTTGACATCACTTTAATTGCCATGACTCAATGCTATGGAATCCTGGAATCTGTAGTTTAGTGAGGCCTTATGTTATAAAAATACAATTTCCAGGATTCCATAGTATTGAGCCATGTCAGTGAAAGTGATGTCAAACTGCATGAATTCTATAATGTATGGCTATTAGTTATAATGATACATATATTTTAAAACTTTATATCTGACTGGAAACTTATTTGATGACAACGGGCCCTTCCAAGGCAGAAAATCCCAAAATATCTGCTTTGAACTGGGATATTTGAGTCCACATTCAGATAATGTGGGATTTTCTGCCATGCTTTTCCGGTATAATGGGCTGTGTGAAAGGTCCCAATAAAAACACCATTTTATTTTAGCATATTCAGAGTATCTCCCTCTTTCCCTTAGCAATTTATAATGTAAAGGTAAAGGTTTCCCCTGACATTAAGTCTAGTCGTGTCCAACTCTGGGGGTGGTGCTCATCTCAATTTCTAAGTCAAAGAGCCAGTGTTGTCCGTAGACACCTCCAAGGTAATGTGGCCAGCATGACTGCATGGAACGCCATTATATATACCCATTAACAGCTAATTGTAGCCACAGGGATTATTTCAAGTCTAAGTAAATGGACAGTGTGGATGGGGTCAGAGAAAGGCAATCCTTACCCCACTACTTAAAAAAGGTCCAAGATGCAAACCTAAAGCAGAATGCAGGCTGCTTGGTCACAATGAATGTGAATTCCTTTAGGGAATCTAGATACACACTATCTAGATGGCTATCCATCTTTTACAATACATCCCTTTAGATATTTTAAGATGGCTATCATGCCACCTCTTAGGGCCCTTCCACACAGACATATAACCCAGAATATCAAGGCAGATAATCCCACAATATCTGCTTTGAACTTGGTTATCTAAGTCTACACTGCCATATAATCCAGTTCAATGTGGATGTTATGCAGCTGTATGGAAGGGGCCTTCATTTTCTCTTGTCCAAGCTAAACATGTCCAGTTTTCTATGGCCCCTTCCACACAGCTGTATAAAAACAGAATACTGTTAGAGTAATGAAGTAGTAATCTTGAGATTTATAGTTCTGGTGAGATATTTAGAATTCTCTGTTGAGAATCAACATTAGATTTCTCGAGCAAAGATTTGAAGTACTGCACAAAACAGCAAACCTCAAGAACCCATAGAATACAGTCATGGCAACTGAAGTTACTTGAAAGCTCTATTATTGGGTAGTGTGGATATTTTTCTGCTTTCTGCTGCTGGTCCTGGCTTGCTGCCTGAGAAATCAAGGACCACTGGTAAACTCAAATGCCTAAATTGCATCCAGAAATGTTTAAATTATGTATCTTCATGCAAAATGTTGCACCCTATAGGTTTGTTGCAGAAATGTATTAAAGCACCTCCGCTACCAGTTTTGATTGCAATTTCAGAGGCCCCTTCAAGGCTTTAAGATTCTATCTGGAGGGTGAAGGGTAGAGCTTTGTGTATGCTGAACTTGCTGATTGAATGGTTGCAGGTTCGAATCCGGGGAGTGGCGTGAGCTTCCACCGTTAGCCCCAGCTTCTGCCAATCTAGCAGTTCGAAAACATGTGAATGTGAGTAGATCAATAGGTACTGTTCTGGTGGGAAGGTAATGACGCTCCATGCAGTCAAGCTGGCCACATGACCTTGGAGGTGTCTATGGACAATGCTGGCTCTTCGGCTTAGAAATGGAGATGAGCACCACTCCCCAGAGTTGGACATGACTGGACTTAACGTGTATGGGAGACTTATGTGTTTAATACTTCTGTCCTATTGTCACTGGCTTTTAATGCTGGCATGAGGGACATGACATTGCTGTTGGTCGCTTGCTAGATTTATATCTTTTTTCTGAGATGGAAAGAAACTTTTTGCAGCACCTATGATTTTTCTATGCAGGCTTGGTCTGATATGAGTGGCAGTCCAACACACTCTGGAGAAGCATACGATCCTTTAAAATCCTGGTGAAAAAAATATATTTTGCATATTGTAGTTTGTATCCTTGGACCGCATCATGTTGTTATTAATCTTTTATTTTTGTACTGTGTGCCCTCTTGGAAAGTCACTTTGTTTTGGATTATTGTTCTTGTTGTTGTCATTGTTTTGTGGTTCAGCAAGAATCAAATAAATTGGAATATGTTTGTGTGAGCAAGACATTTACTAATTAAATTTTCTTTTGTTTGTGGTTTTAGGAAAAACCCTCAAAAGCTTTTGGGGTTTAGAAAAAAACCCATCATGAAATTACACAGTTTGGACAGGAAAAACAACATATGTTGGTAAGAAAGTCCAAAGAAGAAATGCTGCACATCTGCATCTAATCCTATCTCCCAAAGTTCAATAAAACTTTTCTTGTGCCATGAGCTAATTTCCATATCCACACCACTGCAGTTGAAAATTGTGGTTGGAAATGTAGAAAATTAAGATGTTACAACATGGGATAAGTTATATTAGTCGTTATTATAAAATACAAGGGGGATAGGTAACGTCTCTTTTTGGAACCAGTTGCACATTTAGAGTAACAAGTAACATTCACTTGGGCCCAGAAAGTTTTCACGAAAATCAAAGCCACTTGCTTATTTGATATTGTGGTCTATGATCATACCAGGAGCCATGTTTTTAAAATTACTGCTATGTGACATCACTTCAGTTAATGGTGAGCTTGGATTCCCTATGGTTGCTCAGCTCAAAGATGCACGGCAGACCTCCCATTTTAAAAACTCTTCCTCTACTTATAGTAGCTTAATTTGAATATTAACTACTTGCCAAGTTTAACACACCTCAGCAATAAAAGTTTCCTTCCTCTGGTAGGTTAAGAAGCACAGTGATGGCTCTTGTATGATGCTATAACTTTCCTTTTTAATTATTATTTTAATGACAGTGGTGTGTGTCGGATTTTGTTGTTGTTTTGATTATTCCCAGGTGTTTTTCTTTGAGCCCCTTTCTCTGCTCCTTTAGCCCCGAATGTGTCCATTAGGGCAAGAGCCAGAAAGGATGTATTCCCCACTTCCTTCTAGGCCTGTCTCTTAACACAACGGCACAGCACACCCTCTGCCATCCCCTTCAATTCCCCGAGGTATCCACCAAGTATTTGTGTTGACTGCCTTAATTTTCATCTCCTCTAATCATTCCCTGCCAGATGGTAGTTAAAATTTAATGGCCCCTGTAAAAATAGCCCCTTTTCTTCTTTTAAATGGTCACGTGGGCTTGCTTAGTGAACTGTTAACTGTTCACAAAACATGAAAGGACCACCAACACAATTATTTCAAAGTGCACCATCCATATCATGAATTCAGTGGAAAGTTGGTGCATGAGATAATATTAAGGGCTACATAACTTCAGATTTTTGAGATAAATGATTTGTTAAGTTGCTATTTCATCCTACTAAACAAAGTAGTCTTTGCTGCCCTGACTTGCTCCCTCTGATGTATCCCATCTGCTTCTCTATGTGTATTTTTTTTGGATTGGCTAAGCATGTCCATGAGCCAGTATGCTGTAGTGCATAAGATCTCTCTGACCAATAGGTCATGAGTTCGAGGCCTGCCCGGGTCAAGGTGGGTGCTCGACCTTTAAGTGTAGGCTGCTGCCGACCTTTGCAACCCGAAAGACAGTTGCAGCTGTCAAGTAGGAGATAAAGGTACCACATTAAGTGGGGAGGCAAATTCTGACTGAATTATGAGGCCATTAAGAACTCCAGGAATGCTGAGGAATGTGGAAGGAACAACATGGGATGCTGTGAATGCTGAGAGATGAGGAGTGCGTCACCTCCCCCTGGTGACCAAAGTTTGCCTCTGTTCGTCTATGTGTGTGTATTGTGGAAAACGGCAGGGATTGTCTGCTAAGTATGTGTACCTGTAATCCGCTCTGAGTCCCCTTCGGGGTGAGGAGAGCAGAATATAAATAAAGTGTATTATTATTATTATTAGTGCAGTGGTTCTCAACCTGTGGGTCCCCAGGTGTTTTGGCCTTTAACTTCCAGAAATCCCAACAGCTGGTAAACTGACTGGAATTTCTGGGAGTTGTAGGCCAAAACCCCTGGGGAACCACAGGTTGAGGACCACTGCTGTAGTGGTTTGAGTGTTGGACTAGAATTCTGGAGACTAGGGCCCCATTTACACTGTCATATAATCCATTTTCTGAACCCAGATTATCTGCTTTGAAGTGGATTATTTGAGTCTACACTGCCCTATAATCCAGTTCTAAACAGATAATCTGGATTCAGAAAATGTATTATATGGCAGTGTAGATCCTGCCAAGGATTCAAACCACATTCATCCATGGAGATCCATTGGTTGACCTTGGACAAACCATCCTCTCTGAGCCGCAGAGGACATTAAGTGCAAATCCCTCTGAATATATCTTGCTAAAATAACCCCATGATAGATTGGAAATGACCTGAAGGAACATAACAACATTTTAAAAGCATATATTTATTTATTTATTTATTTCCTTAGGCTTATATGCCGCTAACTCCATACGGCTCGCAGCGGCTTACAAAATTAGGAAACAACAATACAAAATATAAAAAGACAGAATAGACAATACACAACACAAGGAAAAGGGGGAGAGCAAGGACGTCAGGAGAGGACCCAGCGAATCAGGCGGGCCCTACTCTCCCGTCGAAGGGGAGCAGAGGTGGTCTCAGGATGATCCCACCAAGATGGTCCAGGCCGGCCAGCCCCTCTTGACCAGGGGTCTAATGGGGAACCCGATCTGTGGGGTTGCTGGCCTTCTTCTGTTGTGGGCTTAGGAGAGGGGCTTCCGTTGCCTGAAGCCCGGACCCCAAAAGTTCTGACCCGCAGCGGGTTCCAGGACTTGGGCTCGGGCGAGGCAGGTCTCCCTTCTCTCAGGCGGGTAGTGAAAACGTCCCGGGGCGGGGGCCTGCTGTTCTTCGGCCTCAACGCGCCGCCTTCTCCGGCGGCCACCTGGCCTCCATGCTGGGCGCCCCCGGGACTCGCTGGTTCCGGGGCTATATTGGCCGGGCTCGATGGACCTGTCAGCCCCGGCCGTCAGAGGAAGGCGGGGCGGGGGGATTGTAGTCCGTCACCAACGAGGGACGGCTGACAGCTGGCAAGCTCGGCGCCGGGCCGCGCCTCCGGAGCCTTTGCAAGGATTCCGGAGATATCGAGCACCTCCGGAGGGGCACCGATGGCCCATCTGTTGGAGAGGACGAGGTTGGACCCCAGGCCGTGCAGGGCCGCGCCGCAGTCCCTGAGGAGTGAGCGGGGGCGGGGCCAGGGATGCCGGGCAGCTCGGGTCGCCGCCATCTTGTTACCCTGGTCACCGCCTCGTCCTGCGGGCCCCGGGAGCCTCGCAGCCAAGGGCCCCCAGGGGCTTCGCCAGGGCGTCACCGCTGCGCCAGTCGTCCCCAAGATCTCTCCTCGAGGTGGGGGCCCCTCCGCCACAGGTCCGGGCCCACTCCTCCCTTCGTCGCCTGACTCCTCCTCAATCTCCATGTCCATGTCCATTTGGCTTGGGTGATTGCCCGGGGGCCAGGCCTCGCTCCTCGCCGCACATCCTGCGCCGCTCGCCTCCACAGTCCTCCGGGCCCGACCCGCAAGAGTCCCGTCGCTGGCGCCGCTGGCCTGGCTCTCTCGGAGCTGGGGCGTCCGGAGCCCAGGGGCGGGTCGGGTGGCAGTAGGGCCCCCATCGCAGCAGCAGCAACGGTAACAATGGGGCTCCGCTGAGGAGCCGCTGCGGTCGCCCCCCTCACCCTCTCCAGTCCGTCCTCTCCTTGTCCATCACCATAGGGCCCTGCTGCTCCTCTCTCTGTCCTCCCCAGGCCGCTGGAATTGCAGAAAGACGCCAGCGCCGGCCCCAGTCTGTCCAGCTCTCTCAACCAGGCGGCCAGCCGCTCGGCCAGCTGGCCGAGATGGCGGAGGAGGCCTGCAAGGTCAGGCAGCGCGTCCCGGTCGGCCCCGCGTTGTTCGTCGGCGTCCCCTCGGATGGAGTTGCCATGGTCGCTGCGGCCCCGGCAAGCCAGGGGGCCTACCGTAGGCCCCAGCGTCCTTCAGGCCCGCCAAGCCCTGAGGACCCGAAGCCGGCGCCTGGGCGACTCCCATGGCGGCCTCCGCGTCTGCCTGCAAGGCCTCAAGAGGGGAGAGAGCGCCTCGGGCCTCCAAAAGTGGCCGAGGTCCCCCTCTGAGACCAGCAGATCCAGTAGGTCGTCCCTCGCGACCCCCTCAGTCGCGGGGGTGCTGTACAGGGGAGGTTGTCAAGGTCATCAAAGGCTCGGCGGAGCTCAGCGTTCGAACGCCTGCTCGACGCGGCCATATGACAATTGTTAGAAAATATACGAGATAATGAATAGCCTAGTTAGGATAATTTATATTAGTGCATACGTTAGTAATCTCAAGGTTGAATTTGCAATGTGCTTTACATTGGGTTACCTCTGTACCAAGTTTGGAAGATTCAATTAATTCAAATCATGGCAGCCAGACTAGTTATAGGAACATCTAGGAGTGAGCATATTACCCCTATACTAAAGTCACTTCACTGGTTGCCAACTAGTTTCCGGGCAAAGTACAAAATGTTGGTTTTGACCTTTAAAGCACTACATAGTTTTAGTCCAGGATTGCCTTTTACTGTAATCCACCCCATTCACTGAGGTCCTCTGTGGATGCCAGGACCTGATTGGTGACTGTAACCCAGAGGACGTTTTCATTCACCGCCCCAAGACTGTGGAACGACCTGCCAGAAGAGATGCAACAGCTAAATGAGCTGTTGGAATTGAATACCCAATCGAAGACCCACCTCTTCTGGCAGGTCTACCCAGTCCGTTTTAACTATGATTTTTAATTCACATTCTATGTTTATTGTGTTTTAACTTTTGTCTTGTGTATTTTAATACACATATGTTTTAATATATGCTTTTATGGATGCATTTTAACTATGTTTTAATATGTGGTTTTATATATGTATTTTTAAAAAAATATATATTTTATTGTTTTTCAGTATAGACAAACACAAAACAAAAAAGGAAAAGTCGGGTTGGGGTGGGGGCGGGGAGGGTGGTAGGGAAGTCGACAGACAGGGGTTCACAGAAGACTTCCCAAAGAGTGCCCATGTGTCGACAATGTTCTCCGAGCCATTCTCCATTCCGTTAAACATACAGTAGTCGAGTATTGTTTTGTTTTTAACTTATCTTAAAGTTCGTTTAGCTCTACTGTAACTTTGATTCCTTTGCTTTGTAGATATTGTTTAAAGTTTGCCCAGTCAATTTTCTTCTTTTGACCATTCGTGTTCTGGATTAGAGAGTACATTTGTATCATATCTAAAATCTTCATTAACCAGTCTTCTACAGTGGGGATGTTTTTCTGCTTCCAGTATCTAGCCAGGGTTATGCGTGCGCACGCACTAAGCATGAAAAGCATTTTATCCTGGTTCTCGGTAAGGCTTTTATTTGTGAAACCTAGTAGATAGATCTGAGGATCTAGCTCGAATTTCCCCTTTAGAATCCTCTGTGTTTCTCTGTGGATTTCTTTCCAGTATTTCTTTAGCCTTCTGCATCTCCACCATTGGTGGAAGTAGGTTCCTGCCTCTTTGCCACATTTCCAGCAGCTGTTGGAAAGCCTGTTATCAAATTTGGCTATTTTTGTCGGGCACAGATGCCACCTGTATTGCATTTTGAGCCAGTTCTCTGTTATATCTGTTATCTTTGTATATTTTAGTTTTTTTGACCATATCTCCTCCCATTGATGGAGGAGGATCGTATGTCCAAAATCTCTTGCCCAGCTCACCTGACAGCCCTTGACTCGTTCTTTTGTCTTGTGTATTTTAATACACATATGTTTTAATATATGCTTTTATGGATGCATTTTAACTATGTTTTAATATGTGGTTTTATATATGTATTTAACTATGCTGTGCCTTGCCTTGAGCTTAAGGAAAGGTGAGTAATAAATAAATATAATAATGATAATATAATTCAGATAGGGTATCCACCTGAACAATCCAAATGACAACCTCCAGTTCAGCAATGTACTCAGTTGCCATCTATTATATAAATGGGTTCACGTCATGTGATGTATACCTCAAACAAAGAAACCTTACAACGCAGAAACACAATACTTGCCAACCAGGGCCGTAGCCAGAATTTTGATTCGGGGCTGAGTTTGGTTTGGGGGGCTGAGACTGGGTGGAAGAGGGTCTACCCTAGCAAACCTTTTGTATTGTTATCCCAATAACCCCATTAATGTGGGATATAATGAGCATGGTGATCAGATCATGATATGAATAAACATAACAGTTTAAATAATGTACCAGTAAGGCCTTTTCACGGACCACCCTGAGAATTTCGGGGGGCGGGGCTGAAGCCCCCTTAGCCCCCTGGCTACATGCCTGTTGCCAACAGAAATAGGCCTCAAGCAAGGTACGTTTATAGCAAAGAAACTTTCCCCCCCAAAACCTAAAAGGCCCCCAAAACAACGAGTAAAAATAAAACTACATTTACCAGCATCCTCCGGGGCAGCCAAAGACTCACCCAGCCTCTACATTCTGAACAACATGATTGGCTGCCAATAAGGGCGGATTTGCATAACTGCTGCACTGGCCAGCCAACATGAAAATTCCGATCCATAATAAACTGCCAAAACAGAATAAGGAATAGGCCTAAGCCAATCCTCAACACAAAAACACCCAAATCACTTCCAACCGAAAAATCACAGACCACGCCCAAAATTGACAGTAAGGCTTCATTAACTTGATTTCCCTAACTAGCCCTCACTTACTGGGAAGCTGTTTACGCTCTAAATTGACAGTAAGACTTCATTAACTTGATTTCCCTAACTAGCCCTCACTTACTGGGAAGCTGTTTACGCTCTGAATTGACAGTAAGGCTTCATTAACTTGATTCTCCCGACTAGGCCTCAGCTCATTGGACATTGTGTATGGCCTGAATTGACAGTAAGGCTTCGTTAACTTCCTGTTCCTAACTAGGCCTCAGCTCATGGGACATTGTGTATGGCCTGAATTTACAGTAACCTACCTTGGCACACAGAGCCCCGACCATGCATGATGGGACTTGAAGTACCACCATGGAAAATGGGATTTGTAGTACTTCAAAACCCATCATTCCCCACAGACCACTGTGGCCCAGAACCAAGACCAATAAAGACCCAACTTGGCACACCATGCCCCCCATGACCCACACTCCATCCAACTGCAGTTTAGAGGAGGGCACACCGTGGATGATTGGACTTTCTCGCATCTCCTAAAAAGGGCACAGCAACGCGTGCCAGGTACAGCTAGTATTATATACAGGCGGAGTATCCCTTATCTGGAATTTCAAAATGCAGATACACCATACTCTGAAACTGTCCACACGGGTTGCTGAGGTTGTGACACTTTTGCTTTCTGACTAACTTTGTTTCACACACACAATTATTAGAATATATAAATTAACTTTAGGCTATGCATATAAGGTGTACACAGTACATGAAGCATACTTGGATTGCTTTTCCAATATATTCTATTCTCTGTGTATGTGTAAATACAGATATTTCATAGTCCAAAAAATTACAAAATCCAAACACTCATTTAATCAAATAAACACATGTAAACTCCATTGATTGAGTGAGGCTGCCATACTTGGAACTGTAAGAAAGACCATAGCATCTAGGCTGGAGTCCATAGCATCTAGGCAGGCCACCAGCCATTCCTTTTAGCAGTGCTCCTATGCCTTGAACAGTAACTGAACACTAGAAGTTTACCATTCAGCACCAGTTTTGTGTCAGGAATGTTGGCAACATATGATAGCATAACTGTTTATTACTGAACTTGCAAGCATTTCTGGATCATTATCAAATCAACCCCCCCCCCCCCCGGCAAGTGTTTTGGGAAAATATTCTGTACAGAAATATACAATTGTATTTTCCCCCAAACACAAGTATAATTTTTTTTAAAATGCAATATTGATTCCCCCCCCTTCTTTATTTTAAAAAATCATCACGAAATTTATTTGGTGCAAGATGGCTCTTTTTTTTACACTCAACATCTGTTTTAAGGGGAAAGTGTTTTTGTCCAAGATTTCAATCTTGTACAATAAAACCTAACAATACATGGATTCTGGCACATTGCTCAAACCCACACTTTTCAAATAAAGCACAATCATGTTTTTCTGCACAGACTGATATTAATAATGTTATAATATAATATATTATATATGCTACAACTTATGCTATAGTACAATATATTATACTAATAGTGTGATATACTGGTAATATATTTTTATATATTGTGGTATAATAATATAGTACAATATAATAATAGTATATTATATATTACATGTAATATTACTAATAATATTGCAGTATAGTGATGTAGTACAATATAGTAATATATAATACTAATATTGTGCTATGCTAATGATATAATATATATATACATACATATAATGTTGATAATAATAATATTATTATAATATAATATAATATAATACAATATAATATATGATAATAATATTGTAATATAGTAAAACGAACACCTTAAATATAATTACTACTAATAATATACAACAATATATAATGGCATACTGTTTTATTATTGTATATTTGTATATTTTAAGTTGAAACGTTTTTGATTGTGAGCTGCTTGGAGAGACAAAGCGAAGTATAAATAAAGAAATAAATACATACAATTTCCTCAAACAAAACTGAAATCCTGGGCAAAAGCTGCACAAAATTCTTACTCCTGGGCTTCACTAGTCAAATGACAAGTTGGAAACAATCTTTTTACAAAGAAATTAATAATGTTGTATATTATTCCCATTCTTATATTGAACTACAGTTTGGCAAGACAGGGATGAACCTGTCACAGCTGGGAGGAAGAGTATGGAAGTTTCTGCTTCTCTTTTTTGAACTGGCATGATTGATTGATTGATTTAAACAAGTGAGTCTGGGGCTGGATCTACACTGCCAAGGATCTGATCTCAGATTATCTGCTTTGAACTGGATTATATGAGTCTACACTGCCAGTTAATCAGATCCTGGGATAAAGGGCAGTGTAGACCCAGCCTTAATCTATACTGCTATATAATCCAGATTATCAAATCAATTAATCCAGATTATCTGCTTTGAACTGGATTATATGGCAGTGTAGAAGGGGCCTTGGGGGGGACCTGTAATGCATGTATCAAGTTTTGATGAACACCCATATATTCTCTAAAAAATTATTTCTGCATCAAAATGCAGAAAGTATGGATCTCTGAGTTTTTCCTGGAAATTCGATCCTTTGCTGATCCTTCAGCTGGTATCAATCTGGTCTTCTCTAGACTCCAAGAGGAAATCTCAGAAGAACTTCTGTTTTTTAAAAAGTCCCTTTGAACTTGAGCAAAACTAAATATGTCACTCTTGAGTATTTTAATAGATGTCAAGGAAGAGGGAAAATGCAGAGTTGAAAGCTTTTGATTTTCATTGTGAAATGAATATTCATACTACAATGTCATAAAATGAAAGTCAAGCTATTTCGGGGAGTAGGCTATCATGCATATTGAATTATCTGTATGGCAATGATATATATGATTCAATTTTTTTCCTAGAGATACATTTTTAAAGTCTTCCCTCTTGCATTTTTAAAAGGGGGAAAACCAGGAAGTATCATTTGTCAGCTCTCACTTTAACAAGAGACTGATGTTTAGGGTAGAAAATAAAGCTCCACTCAGAAGGAAAAAAGAACACAGATACATCAATGATTTGAATTATAAAAATGTAGATTCAATCATTATATCCCAAAGGAATAGCTTCTGATGAAAAGGGCACTTTGGCTTTCATTTGGAAAAAATATCTCCAGAACAGATAACTTATAACCATTCACCGAGTAACACAAAGGGTAAAGCTTAATAAAACCTGGGGGGTCGTGTACATATCTGAAACTATGTATCTTGACATCCGCATCCCATTAAAAAAAAAATCTCTGATCAACCTCTGCTCCTTTGCTTATAAGGGCTGTTTTAGTTATTTAACCAGAAAGAACAACAACAAAAAACCCAATAGATGAAAACAAGTAAGGGACTTGAGTACCAGTATAGCTAAGTATTAATACCGATGTAGGCAAAGGTAAAGGTTTTCCCCTGACATTAAGTCCAGTCGTGTCCGACTCTGGAGGTTGGTGCTGATCTCCATTTCTGAGCTGAAGAGCTGGCGTTGTCCGTAGACATCTCCAAGGTCATGTGGCTGGCATGACTGCATGGAGTGTCATTACCTTCCCTCTGGAGCGGTACCTATTGATCTACTCACATTTGTATGTTTTCTAACTGCTAGGTTGGCAGGAACTGAGGCTGACAGCGGAAGCTCATGCCACTCCCTGGATTCAAAGAGAGCGCTCCACAGGGCTCTCAGCTGTTGCGGGCTGCCATGTCCTTATGCCAAAAGGACAGGGTAAATTAGGAGGGCCTGAGGTAAGCACCCTCAGGGGCTGCATCCAGCCCCTGGTCCTTAGTTTGCCTATGCTTGGGCTAAATCCTGGAATCAAGTCACCTACTGAAGCAAAACTATCATCTTCCACTCCGTTGTTGTAGGTTTTTTCGGACTATATGGCCATATATGGTTGTGACATCAGGAGAAAATGCCTCTAGAACAGTGGTTCTCAGCCTGTGGGCCCCCAGGTGTTTTGGCCTACAACTCCTAGAATTCCGAGCCAGTTTACCAGCTGTTAGGGTTTCTGGGAGTTGGAGGCCAAAACATCTGGGGACCCACAGGTTGAGAACCACTGCTCTAGAACATGGCTATACAGCCCAAAAAAACCCAACAACAACACAGTGATTCTGGCCATGAAAGCCTTCGACAATAACTTCCACTCCATTCCCAGAAAGCAAAATTTCTTAGTATGGTGAGAAATTGGAGCTAAAGGAGTTATTAATTATGGCAAATTATGATTTTTTTTTGCCTCTTACAAAGATTGTCAAGATAGCATGTGCTTTCCCTTTTACCTGTTATCATTGTCATAATTTTTACACTCTGTAAAATGTTACATAATAAAAAAACAAGGAGGGGCAGTGGAACAGGGAGCTATGCCCACAGTGTACTGTCTCTCCACGTGTACATTTTGATTGACAGCTCTGCAATGTACATATCAGTTTAAGCAGATTTTATGGAATGATTTAGAATTTCCAGATGATGTTTTCTAGACATCCCAACCTTGAGCTGGCTTCAAAATGGCTTTTAGTGCTCGTGTAGAAGGGCTATGGGTTGACATCTATTTGTTGCTGAGGTTGTATTCATGGTACAAAGATTTTGCCCAGCTTGTCTCCCTAAGGATATCAGGCAGGCCCCCACATTGGCAGTTTTTAGGAGGAGCTTGAAAACGTGGCTGTTCAAATGTGCCTTCCCGGAATAAAGTAAATAACGCCCTGCTCTGATCAATCTTTGCAAAATGTCCTCAGAAGCACTTGAATCACCCGTTGGGCTCTGCTCCACATTATTTTCTTTAAAACCCTCCTGTGTTAAACATTCTACCTCTGTTCGCATCCAGTGTTATTTATTTCAAATAATTTTAATAATTTACATCTGGCCCAGCCATACTGTTTTAAACTGTATTGTTGTTGTTTAGTGCTTTTTGTAAGTTATAGTGATTGTATTGCTTTATTTGTTGTTGTATTATTTTACTATGTGCTGTGGGCTTGGCCTCATGGAAGCCGCCCCGAGTCCCTTCTGGGAGATGGGGCAGGGTATAAATAAAGTATAATAATAATAATAATAGTGCTGTGTTGTTCCTACCTCAGCTTACTATTAATATGCAATCTGAGAAGTTTTCTTTCCTTCATCTTGTATGTATCTATACATTTGTTTTAATATGACTCATTCCTCTAAATGGTTGAGAAATGGAGTTTACAAAAATCCATGCAGACCTTCTTTCTCCCCCAATTTCAAGAGACGAGCAAGCTGAAGAAAGAGGACACAACAGAAGCATTTTCTATCTTCATTCTGGTGGTGTTTTCAATGTAGCAATGTAACATGAACTTATATTGTTAAATTTGTTATTAAATTGTTAAATTGTTATTATATGTTTTTTTTCTGGGTAGGGGTTGACTTGTTGCTGTGTTGTATTGAGGGTAGAGACTGCCTGTGTAAACCGTCCCGAGTCGCCTTCGGGCTGAGAGGGGCGGTATAGAAACGTGACAAATAAATAAAATAAATTATATGCCAATTTAGAATTAACATTATTATAATAACTAGCTGTACCCGGCACGCGTTGCTGTGCCCTTTTTAGGAGAAGTACTACAAATCCCATTTTCCATGGTGGTACTTCAAGTCCCATCATGCATGGTCGGGGCTCTGTGTGCCAAGGTAGGTTACTGTAAATTCAGGCCATACACAATGTCCAATGAGCTGAGGCCTAGTCGGGAGAATCAAGTTAATGAAGCCTTACTGTCAATTCAGAGCGTAAACAGCTTCCCAGTAAGTGAGGGCTAGTTAGGGAAATCAAGTTAATGAAGTCTTACTGTCAATTTAGAGCGTAAACAGCTTCCTAGTAAGTGAGGGTTAGTTAGGGAAATCAAGTTAATGAAGCCTTACTGTCAATTTTGGGCGTGGTCTGTGATTTTTCGGTTGGAAGTGATTTGGGTGTTTGTGTTGGGGATTGGCAGTTTATTATGGATCGGAATTTTCATGTTGGCTGGCCAGTGCAGCAGTTATGCAAATCCGCCCTTATTGGCAGCCAATCATGTTGTTCAGAATGTAGAGGCTGGGTGAGTCTTTGGCTGCCCCGGAAGATGCTGGTAAATGTAGTTTTATTTTTACTCGTTGTTTTGGGGGCCTTTTAGGTTTTGGGGGGGAAAGTTTCTTTGCTACAAACGTATCTTGCTTGAGGCCTATTTCTGTTGGCAAGTATTGTGTTTCTGCGTTGTATGGTTTCTTTGTTTGAGGTATACATCACATGACGTGAACCCATTTATATAATAGATTACAGTTTTTAAAAGCTTTATAGTGTGAACATAACATGGTAGCATTTTTCTCAATGTTTCCTATCTCTGATTTTGCCCTAATAGAGTTGGATCCATGGAATCCTTGTTCATTTGATGTCAGAGAAAGATGAAGAATGTGTCACAAATATGGAAGGACCTTAGATCAAGGGTAAAATATATGAAATCCACACAGTATTATACTACTTTTGTGTGTGTGTCAGGCGTGACTTGAGAAACTGCAAATCACTTCTGGTGTGAGAGAATTGGCCGTCCACAAGGAGGACACCTGGATGTTTTTGATGTTTTACTATCCTTTTGGGAGGGTTCTTTCATGTCTCCATATGGGGAGCTAAAGCTGATATGGGAGCTCATCCTGCTTCCCAGATTCAAACTGCCGACCTGTCGGTCAGCAGTTCTACCAGCACAAGGATTTAACCCATTGTGCCACTGGCTAATATTTAGCATACTTTTTTCCAACTTCAGAATTAATGAAACACGAAATAATATTTTGAAAAAACTACCTTGTCTAAATTAAAAAATCATTAAAAGGCAAAAGAGAAACAAAAGGTAACTGCTGCAATCAGCATTATATTTACCTACTTGCTTACTTGAAGTAAGCCTATGTTTCTGATTTGAAAAATAACCTGTTTATTTTCCAGTATGTAAGTCACTATTACTATAGAGTTGTTCTACCATTTATTTAATTTTCATGCTGAATATGTGTGAAACATGTACGTAGCTCACAGTCATGACAACTCTGAGCAAGGAGGACTGGTGGTGTGACTTAGTGTAAAAAGACAGTTTCCTGCAGGATGAGAAGGAAAGGGCATTTTACTTTGAAGGCATCTGCACTATTTTAAAACTCATTGATCCAGTGCAATGTATTATTTCACCTCTTTGTTGCCTCTCAAGCATGCCATTTTGTTGATGCTGCAGTTAAAATCCATCAGCATTCCATACAATCAGGCCTCTGTCTGGCTGAAAAGCGACCATACAACAAATAAGAATATTAATGAAATGTGTCCTGCTTTTTCAACCCCTCCACCTATTCCACCTTTTGCACCTTGGATGTAAAACAAAAACAATCTGGTTTTCAAATGTTTCTTCCCCAAACGTATTTATGCAAGCTGTTAAGAACGAAGGTCAGTGCATGTTCTAAGCGGGCTTGTCACTCTACAGAAATCCCTTGTCAGTCTAAAAAGCACTAAGGTTAATTTTCGCACTTCCCAGAAAGAAGTGTAGTCCTCAGCTGAGGCATGTGCATCTAGGGAGAAGACAATTCCCCAATAGTATTGCAGGAAAGTGGCTACTTTTCACACTTACTTTTTTTCTTTACTGACAACTCTCTTTCATGAGCACACACAGGGTAGTCCTAACCCCAAGATCTCATGCCTAAATTTAGGTGGCAGTAGGACTGCTTCCATAAAAATAGCTAGAGGAGAACATGACGAAAGCATAGCCTTCCCAACCGTTCTGGTCCCCCAATGAAGTTTTCCTTCAGTCCCCAAGTTTCTAGCATTTCTGAGACTTTGAAAATTGTTCACACTAAGAACTCTGAAATCTTCATAGTTCACCATCTTGCTGCAGAAGACAATGTAATGGAGAACACAAGGAAGATTGTGTCATTTGGGAGCCCTTTAAAACCTCACGAAGAAAACAGAGCATTGATCTACCTTTGAACTCCTCCACCTTGTGCGACTGAGGAGCGGAACAAACAACTCCGCATCTGTATGCTTGCCCACCATGTCCAGTCTTATGCACAGAGGAAGAACTGTTTAAACCTACAGACAACGCAGTTATTGATGCCAATTTTTGGTCTAAAATTATTTAGTCGCTTGTGCTTCCTCTATTTTATCAGTTTTATATTTATTTATGCAATGCTTTTGACATGAAATAAATAAATTGATCTACAAATCCAGCTCTTGTTCTCATGCATGGAGCTTACATGAGGAGAGAATGCCTGAAAAGGGCCAAAACTGAGAGAACAGGAAACGAATGATGGTAAGATGGTTTTCCACTACACTGATGCTGTTTTTCTGTCTGTTTTCAAGGGGTGGGATGTTGCTGTCGTCTTCACATCAGTTTCCAAATGCTCCTCAGGTACTTATTGAATATAGTGTTTTTGTGTCTGGATGGGGGAGTTTAACTAGGGATCCTGGGACTGTTTTCAAGGTATGCATGTGCTTGGCAGGCACGTTTTTAATTTAGCCTACTTGCAGGTTCTTTCCCCATATATTATTGTTAAACTGTGCTGAAATATGAAAACTCTTACAAACACAATGTGTACACAAAATTGCCCTTTATGTTTTCAATGTATTTTACTCCCTAAATGCATATAGGATAAATTGCAGGTAGTCATCATCATCGTTCTTGGAGAGGCTTATTGACAACTGATGTCCTAATATTTCTTAGTGCTTGATTATTTAGTACAGTTTTGATTAATATTTCCAGAGGAAGCTCAACTACATAGGAGTCTTGGGGTGCATCTACACTGTAGAATTAATGCAGTTTGACAGCTATGGCTCAATGCCATGTGTTGTAGTTTGGAGATGCATCAGGACTTTTTGGCTAAGAAGGATCAAGACTTTGTGAAACGGCAACTCCCAGGATGCTATAGTATTAAGCCCTGGTGGTTAAAGTGGCATCCAACTGCATCAATTCTACAGTGCAGATTCATCCTAGGTGATCTGATTTTGTCATTTGAGGGCAGGCACGGATTACCCATAAGGCCATCCTAGGCCATGGCCTAGGGCGGCACCTTTTGGGGGGGCAGCAGGTCCGGACCCCCCCAAAAACGTTTTTAAAAATTCAAAAAAAATTCAAAAAAAAAATCAAAGAAAAAGAGTGCATGCACGCGGCGGCGTATGCGCCATCCACGGCCCCCCCTTAGCTCTGCTCTCCTCAGCTCTGCCCCCGCCCTCGGCTCTGCCCCAGCTCCACCCTCGCCTCCTCGCGCGCCCAGTCTGTTTCCCTGCCTCCCTTGTCCGGCTCGCGCGCCTCAGTCTCTCTGTGTGTTTGTATTTCCCTGCCTCTCTCTCGCACGTGCTCCTCCCTCCCTCGGCTCGTGTCCCCCAGCCTGTGTTTCCCTGCTTCTCGTGCGGGGGCAGGGCCGGGGGCAGGGCGGAGCCGGTGGCAGACTCACAGCCTTTGGCCTAGGGCGCCAAAAGGGCCTGATCCGGGCCTGTTTGAGGGGGAGGAGTGAGTCTTGAACCTCAAAACCCATTCCAGTCTCCATTCATTCAACTCTTCTTCCTTCTAATCTCTTCTGTTTTCCCACTGCTCTGTTGGTCTCTCCTCCCCTTCCTTTGCTCCCAGACTTACTATTTGAAAAATGTAAACTCTTTTTATACTCAATTGCAAAAGAGCTACAGGGAGTCCCTGAGTTAGAAACATCACAAATGACTCATAGTTAAGAATGAAAGTGAGACAACAGCAAGTGAGGGAAATCTATCCCTCGGCAGGGAAATTCACTACTTTTTTGATAATTTTTATTGAGATTTTCCAAATACAGTAGGTTTTTAAAAAAAAGAGCAATTAGAAAGTAACGAGTATAGGAAGAGAGGGGATCAAGGGGTGACTACCGCTACCCAGGGAAGGAAGGGGGGGAAGGGGGGAAATGTACAAACCCGACAACTGACTGACATAACAACAAACAAATACAACAAGCCACAACGATATAAGTGAATATACTCAGCAATAGAGTTGTATATCAAAGATATTAGTCTTTAAAGGAAATTATCCTTCCTCAAACACACAACGTTCTACACACAGAGTTCTATGCAATACGTTCTACACAATTCATTCACTACGCAGCGTTCTACATAGTACGTTCTACACAATTCATAGGTTCATAGCGTTCAACACAGTTCATTCAGCACATAGGAGTTCTACACAGGTCCTTGCTCATATAGAGCAATATACTTGTTGTTCCAAAAAAAAGGGTTTGATGTAAAGTACAAAACGCAGCAGAGAAGCAGTTAAAAAGGGTTCACAGCAAATGTGGCATATGAGGACTCAAACTGGAAATAATGCATCTGAGCAAACAAGCATGTTATTAAAGCATTTCTACTTTATTGTAGAAAGCAACAGAAAGGCAGTAATACACATGCAACAGCATGTTTAACAAGTTAGAACAGGAGAAAACATACCATGAGGCACACAAAATGGATGGCATACAGCAGAAGACTTAACAGCAACTCTAAACTCCTCCCTTCTTCATTGCTGTGATTGGAAGAGAGAGTAAGCCAATAGGCAGAGCCTAGCAACAGTGTTTCTAACCTTCTGACTATATTATTATTCTACCGCTAGATGGCGCTCATGAGAGAGGAAATCTGCTTACTTCTATCCACTCTCATGAGACAGACACATCACATCCATCTAGACTTCAGTATAAACATATTGAACTACATCATTTTGCCATTAATTTCAACAATACTCACTCAACCAGTGGAAGCATGAATAAGTTCCAATAAAGGCAGTCCGAGTAAGTCCCAGTTCATGAGAGGGTCCTCAAATGAGGCACTTGTAAAATCACTGATACACTGGGGTACTTGCCCAAGATACAGAAACACACGTATAGCTGTACAATACAACAACAATAAACAATAAACAATACTGCCTGTACCAATGGTGTGGATATGTATAAACCAAAGTCGTGAAAGCAAGCTGCTATCCCCCACTGGACCTGGCGTCGCCAAGGCGGAACCACGCGAGGGCCCCCGCTGCAGCTCTACACGGGATACTCCCAAGAGCCAGGTATCCGGGGGAGGAGAAAACCTATCCCAGGTGCCCCTAAATACGTAATGAGCCCCTAGATGGAGAATAAAGCAAACCCGGGGTGCACAGGCAAAAAGGCCATCCGGCAATGTGGCAGTCCCAATACAACAGTCCCTCCCCTGTTCCCTCCCAGGGCCGGGTCAAGGCCCGAATACCGTCCTGGGTGGGGAAGGCCCCGTGTGTAGGTCTCGGTGGAGTCCAGTCCTCCGTGGAAGTCCGGACGGAAGGTGGGCCCCTCGGGATGAGAGGCGTAGCACCTACACCACGATTTCTCCAGTCGCCGGGATGAGGCCTGTGAAGGCGCGTCCCTCGATGATGACGTATGTGCGTGTATACGCTGTGGTAGGGTAGGCGTCGTCCTGGAATGACGTGCAGGCGAATGGCGATGACGTAGGGCTAGAGAGGCGTGCGTGCTGGGCGTGTTGGCGTCAGCAGCGTCCCGAGCGTCACCCAAGCAGATGGGGGGGGGGGGCTTCCTTAAAGGGCCGCAATATGGTAAAAATAATAAGCCTCAAGCCCCGAGTATACCCAGGACGATGTCCCACTGGGTGAGTGCCAAATGGCAGGGGGCTATAACCTGGGTCCTGGGGGGGAGTTGCCACCTCCCAGGACACTGCACAGGAATCCAAGCGGGTACCAATGCTGGGCCAGGTGCTGGTGGGCGGACGCAGCGAGGAAATCAAATACAAACTTGTCCAACACACTTAGGTACAAAAATATGAAAAATAGAGTTTATTGGGCACACAGGTAGATACCCGTGTGGCCTGGGCGGTACCACATAGACCGCAAAAGCACCAAATCATGAACGCCAGTGGATGTCACACAACATGGCCCCCGCAAGGGGCTGGCAGCTCCCTTGCTGGGGTACAAACGCCTACGGGTGGTATTCTGGTCTTTGGAGGGTCCCAAATCCCTGTTTCGCTAATTAATATCCTAGCTTCATCAGGGCGTTAAGGATAATACATGCAATCATGGTTTTGGTGAAGGAATCAACATATATGTGATTAGAGAATCATAATCATCACTGATAGTGGATGAATTCCACCAAATGGAAGGTGACCCAAAGGGAGACGGCTGGAAAGGAGTAATGTCGCAGAAGCCTGTTGCTAAGGGTGAGCGTCAGTAGAAAGGAAAAGTCTCCGTGTCGCCCATATGGCGATAGTAAATAGAGAGAACACTGAGCAAGCCTTCGATCAAGGTGAACGTGGGTTGGATGCGAAGGACAACAAGAGGAGAAAGCTCCGTACCGCCTATGGGGAGAAATGGATGGACCCAATCCCGTTTCGTTCAAAGGAACTTCACCAGGGCGGTTTTCAGGCAATAACAAAGCTTCTCTTGAGTAATCCAAGTCAGTAATTCATATAGAAGTCTACAATACAATATTATACCATCAATACAACATATAGAAGGCAAAAACACTTGGGTAGAGGATAGGGAAGGAATGGAATAGCAACTTACCACAATAAATTCAACTAGGGGCATCACAAGGTAGTACAGACCGTGTATACGATGTCATATAATGAGAGGCAACTCAATAAATAGTGTCTTCAATTATATCACAGTAAGGGGTGGGGTGAAATGCACCTGAGCTAATTAGATCGAAATGTGACTTATGCTTAGAGAATCATTTAACCCTATAGGGTACTCGCAGGCAAGTAGGGAAATCCATTTGACTTCACAGCGCAAGAGGGCATCTTGCAGACATCCATGAGGTTTAACGAAGACTTTCTCAAGCCCCATAAATTTAAAGTCAGGGATGGCATTATGGCTGGTTTTAAAATGTCTGTAAAGGGCAGAATCCTCGCTTCCCGTTGAGATTCGAGAGCGATGCTCACCCATTCTCAGTCTCAGGATTCGTTTTATCTGCCCCACATAATATTTAGAACACTAGCAGGAAATCAAATATGTGCACATTTTAGACCCGCATGTAAAGAAGTGTTTCAATATATTATTCAATCACTTTCCAATTCGTTTGTTTCATTGGTCTCCCTGTATTCTTTCTCAGAAAAAATAGTTAATTTGTCCATATCTTTTATTTCAATCAATTTGTCTATACATTGTTCTATTTGTGGGATCTGTTCTGTTTTCCAGTGTTTAAGTTATGTGAGCTGCTGTGGTGATATATGTAAATAGAATGTCCTCATTTCTGCTTAACTTTAATTCCTTGTCTGTTAATCCTAATAGAAAATACTCATGAAAGAGTTATCATGGAGAAAAGCGGTCTCCACTGAAGCTTTTGCATCAATCCTTGTTTCCACAAGCCAAATTTTACAAATTTCAGTTATCACAGGGACAGAAATTGAGGTACAATTTTCTGAACATTGGCACAGACAGCAAAACAAACACCACAGGGTGTTAACCCTTCTCTATGCTATCCAAAACTAAAAAGATATAATAATAATAATAATACTTTATTACTTGTGAGTCTCCCTCCACCAATGGTGCTCCGGGCGACTTACATCCCTTAAAAACATAGATACATCAGTTAAAACAGCAGATATGAGCCGTAAAGGCTCTGCCATCCATCCAGTTCAGTCCCCGAAAGCCTGGCGGAAGAGCCAGGTTTTCAGGCCAGCCAGAAATCTGGCCGGGGCCAGTGTGGCCCTGAGCGCAGGCGGGAGCAAGTTCCAGATCGTAGGGGCCGCCACCGAGAAGGCTCTTCTACGGGTCTCTGTCAACCGGGCCTCTCTCACCCCAGGGACAGCTAACCGGACGCCGTTTATTACGCGTGCGGGTCTTTCGCAGCGTTGGTCCGTCAGCTGATCGCCCAGGTAGGCTGGTCCCATTTTTGCCGAGCTTTGAAGGTTATCACCATGAGTTTGTAGATCGCTCTAAGCTCAATGGGTAACCAGTGAAGATCTTTTAAAATTGGTGAAATATGGCTCCTGGCCGATGACCCGGAGATGAGTCTGGCCGCTGCATTCTGGATGAGTCTCAACCTCCGAGTCGTGGCCAACGGTAGGCCCACATACAAGGCGTTGCAGTAGTCAAGACGGGAGACCACAGTGGCGTGAATCACCGTCCTCAGCGCCTCTGGTGGTAGATAGGGGGCCAACCGTCGGGCCCTACGGAGGTGGAAGAAGGCACCCTTAGCAGCGGCCTGGATCTGAGCCTCCATCATCAGTTTCTCGTCCAAGAGTACTCCTAAGCTCTTTACCGCCGGGGCTACGGACAAGGGCTCGCCCTCAAAGGGTGGTAGTGGAGAGTGGGGGTCGGGTCGGCCGGGCCAGAGGATCTCCGTTTTCGCTGGGTTGATCTTTAGATTTTGGCTGGAGTTACACTTAAAAAAATACCTGTTCTGACTTACATACAAATTCAATTAAGAAGAAACCTACAGAACCTATCTTGTTCATAACTGGGGGACTGTCTGTACTTGTTCCTTCAGGGCAAAATTTGTTTTAACAATATAACATATTAGCATAATTCAAATACTTTTAAAAATGTCAGGGCTTCTGCATTATGGTAGTAGATTAATAGTGCAAAAATAATAAAAAGAAATGAAAAGTTTTAGTAGACTGGGGATTAAGATGATTAAAAAAAAATGTGTTCTACCAACATTTTCAGTCAGAGTAGTACTACAGTGACACAGAAAAAAGAGAGAATGCGGTGAGAAGCAAAAGGAGATAAATTGTTTGAGCAGGCAGGAAACTTGAAATTATCAAATTATCAAATGGAGTGTGAAAGCATGAAAGGTTAACATGCACAGCCCATGTCATTCGGAAGGTATTGCCCCAAAGCGAAATGAAATGAATTGCAATGAATGGTGCACACACAGACTGGAATTCAAAATTTGCTGCATTGTACCAGGCCAACTTTATTATTTATTTATTTGTTTGTTTGTTTATTTATTTATTTATTATTTCGGCTTATTAGTCGCCTCTCCCGTCAGGCTCAGGGCGACTTAAAAATGTTAAAAGCACAATTAAAACACGATAAAATGACAGGAACTGGCATCCATAATTAAAACTGTACGGTAACGTACACACGCTAAAATACTGCAATGGCCTATGGCTATATAGTAGAAACCCCAGAGTTATTCCTGACCAAATGCTGTACAAACAGGAAGGTCTTACAAGCCTTTCAGAAGGCTAGTAGATTGGGCAACACACGGATTGTGGGAGGAAGAGCTTTCCACAATAGTGGAGCGATGACGCTAAAGGCTCTCCTCTGCGTTGAGGTCAGGTGGAGGGTTTTGCAGCTCGGCACCGCACGAAGGTTCAGGGACTCAGATCGCAGTGGTCTTGAAGGACTATATGGGGAGAGGCAGTCCCTTAGGTACACTGGCCCCAGACCATTCAAGGCCTTGTAGGTCAGAACCAGCACTTTGAAGGTGATCCGGTGCTCTATTGGAAGCCAGTGCAGTTCGCGCAGAACAGGCGTAATGTGGCAGCAAGATGGTAGGCCTGCCACTAGCCGAGCTGCAGCGTTCTGCACCAGCTTAAGCTTCCAGATCACTGACAGAGGAAGGCCAACATAGAGAGCATTATAGTAGTCAATCTTGAGATGACCGTGGCTTGGACCACTGCTGGCTGGCAGGTCAGATGGCAGGACAGCTTCCTCGCCTGCCGGAGGTGGTAAAAAGCTACTTCACTGACGGTGGAGATATGCTTCTCCATCAACAGGTGGGAGTCAAGCGTGACTCCCAGGCTTTTGACAGATGGCGACGGGCGAAGTATCGCACCGCCTAGGGTTGGGAGCTGGATCTCTCCCATACCCGGACGGCTCAGCCACAGGATCTCCATCTTAGCCGGATTCACCTTCAACCTACTGGCTCGCAGCCATCCAGTAACGGCTTCAAGGCAGCGATGGAACTAAAGACTAAAAAGCTGTAGTAACCGGGCATTACTGAGAAAGTGCATATAGGGACAAAATAAATATCATTTGGATCTTAGAAAGAACAGCGATAAATGCAACTATGAAAACTGCCACATGTTGACACATCTTTCCATACTAGATGAGTGCTGAGTTGCATAGATGTCTAAATTCAGAGGAAAATTCATGCAGCTACATATGATGTTTTTTCTCCTTAGAGACCCTAAACACTTTCAATTTTTATGTGCTTTTCTTCTGTGTAACTAATATGTGATAAGCCCAACAACTGACATGCGTCTCTACTCCATGACCTTGACAAGATCAGACCTCTTCCTCAGCAGAAACTAATTGAGTCTTGCAGGTCTACATATTATCTTGTACTTGAAAGCTCATCCTGCATTGAAGCTATTAATTTAATCAGAGTGCTTTCCATGGAAGAGTAAGATACTGGTAAGAGATAAAGAGATAGTTTTCTTTTATTATTTCATTTCATTTATTTTTTTAGCATTGGCGATTAGACTCTGAAGTTCTTTTTTCTGTCATGAAAGTAATTGGGAGATGTCAGCTTGCATTAATACTGCTGTAAAGATTAGCTTATATTAGTACTCCCTAGTTACAAAATCAAGACTTCTCTAGACTCTAAAGCAGTGTTTTCCAAACATTTTGTGTTGGTGACACACTTTTTAGACATGCATCATTTTGTGACACAATAATTCAGTTTTACTAGCAAACCAGAGGTTAAACCAATCTCTTACAGGCACATACATAAGTTGTAATAACAAAATGCATGGGGACACAATATGTCTCATGAAAGCCTTTCATATATATTTATTTCACATAGACTCAGAGGTTTCTTGTTATGTTCGCGTGACACGCCTACACACTGCAGCTGACACACAAACCTGTCTAGACATACAATTTGGAAAGCTCTTCTCTTAAGACTACAGTTTATTGCCTGCTCGTCCTTTCTGAATTAAGCAGTTAATCCACCCAAATATTTTTGTTTTGTGCTCTGAGATCCTGGATGCATCTACAGCAGTGGTTCCCAAAGTGGGCGGTACCACCCCCTGGTGGGCGGTGGGGCGATCTAGGGGGGTGCTGGAAGGCCCAGGAGAATTTGGGGGGCGCTGAACCCCTGTAAGGGGGTGGTGGGGGCGGTGGCGTGAGCCAGGTGACAGGCTACTATCCAGCTCTGTGTGTGTGTGTGTCTCTCTTCTTCCCTCCTCCTGCTCCCTCCTCCTCCCGCCAAGCAAGGGATAATAATAATAATAATACCTTTGGGGTTTCCTTCCAACTGGTTGAGTCTTATGACAATAATAATAATGTCCTTCAACATATTTAGTGGAACATGGATTCAGTGCGGTAACCAATTTATTAACAAAAAAAGAAACCGATTGCAAAATAGTCAGTTGCGATGATTTGAGATTACTGCTGACAAAAATAGAGTCGAGGATTACTAGATTGGTAGCAGCATACCAGGTTCATCCTTCTCATTAAGATGATTTCAAATGATTTAACTTTTTTGTATTACCTTTCTATTTTAAATAGTTTCATAATTTCAAACTTCAATATTTCTAATTTACAACTTTATTATATTTTACGAAAAAGGTAGAAATATTAATACATACTGTATATCTTTCTGTTTAATTGCTATTAAAATTTAAAAAAAATTCTAGGGGGGCGGTGAGTAAAAAAAAATTCTGGAAAGGGGGCGGTAGGCCCAAAAAGTTTGGGAATCACTGATCTACAGTATAGAAATAATGCAGCTTGAAAACACTTTAACTGCTATGTCTCAATGCTAATGAATCCTGGGAATTGTAGTTTGGTGAGGCACCAACATTCTTTGACAGAGAAGGCTAAAAACGGTTCCCAAGATCCCATAGCATTGGCCTATAGCAGTTAAAGTGTTGTCAAACTGCATTAATTCTACAGTGTACATGTACCCCCCTCTGTGGTTTCACTACATATGCAGAACAGGATTTGAAGGCCTCCAAACATGACATATTTTAGGGCACACATCCAAGAATGGCCAATGTGAATGAAAGATTTTAAATCATTTTGCTTGATCCACTTTTGTAAGTGAACTTAAGCTGGACTTCTTGGACTTTCACGTGATTAAGAATGCACTTGTCTGTTGAGTTGCAAATTGTTCCCTATTCAGCTATTACAATGCTTGGCTTATTAATATTTACAAAAATGCATGTTTCAAGAGGCCTAGATGGCAGAAAGCTCACAAATGTATATTGGGGAAGAAATGCATACAAAATGCATTTCTGGGGAGAAATGTATGCAAAATTTGAATCTATGTGACCCTAAAAAACACAATATAGGAGACGACATACTTATGTTGAGCATATGTGAAACAGATTTACCAGAAACAGATTTACCCATCTTCCCCTTACTGTAAATGTGATAAACATGTGTATTTGCTATATGCTTCATACTCTTCACTGTCCTCTCACTTTGTCCCCTTCAACATAGCTGTATAAAATCCACATTGAACTGGATTAGATGGCAATGTGGACTCAGTTTCCAGGCCCAATTCAAAGTACAGGTGATTACCTATAAAGACCTATATGCTTCGGGTCCAACCTATTTTTGCATCTCTTTCTACGAACTGACACGGGAATTAAGATCTGCTGGAGAGGCCCTTCTTTTGGTCCCACCACCGTCTCAAGCATGTAGCTCCCTGGCTCTGGAATACCCTCCCTAAAGAAATTAGATTAGCCCCTTCTCTTCAGGACTTCTGGATGAGTCTAAAAACATGGCTCTTCAGACAGGTCTTTGATCCTGAGTAATCCATGGCCAATGCGATGAATCATTGATAGTACTGGCCTGCACTTTGATTGATTGTTATGATGTATAGACGGCCCACAGGTTCCATTGCTTTTTAGGAATTTTATGGTTTTCAAATTTTTGTGATTTTATCGATTAGATTTTTATGCGCTGTTGATTGTACTTGTGTCAATCATTGTGGTTGTGCTTATGTATTGTTGTCTGTGTGTGGCACTTGAAATGCTTCTGTGAGCTGTCCCGTGTCCCTTTGGGGAGATATTATTATTATTATTTAACCCAGTTCAAAGCAAATATTGTGGATTATCTTCCTTGATATTATGGGAGCACTTCCAGACAGCACTAAATTGCAGAGAAGAGGTCCACATACAGACCTGTTGGTCCCGGGATTTCTGCTTATGTCGGCCACATTTGCTGTTTTGTCCTGGGATTTGCAGCCCCCAAGATGGCCACCGCAGCATAAAAGACAGAAATTTTTGGTGTTTTTTAAAATAAAAAAACTTTAGATGCAAATATGTGGATATGCACATCATTGTATAAGGTCAGTTCCTGGGTTATAGAGGCTGTGTGGCCATCTGTGCAGACAAGTTTGGCCATGAACTCGTGCCTGAGAACTATGAGGTGATGTTTCTGGGTTATACATGTCTGTTCGTCATTGCTGCTTTGTGAAAGGATGTACAATGTTGACTAGAGGGTGACAACTTTGTCCTGGTAAGAGAAACTTTGCCATCCACACCTTTAATGAAGTTTGTGGCACACAAACAAAGTTGCAGTGTAGGACCATTACTTTTATAGTCAGGACTACACTATTAAACAGGAACTGACACTTTCAAGCCAGGAACAGGACTTTGCCATTATTATTCTCATTCAGAAGCTGCATGGCCATCTGTCCAGACAGGTTTGGTTGTGTACTTGTGCCTGGGAACAATAGGGTGATGTTCCTGGGTTAACATATCTGTTACTCTTTGCTTTTATCATAAAAACATGGGGAAAGTTGATTATATGGCAAAATATTTGTTTGTGTGTCACAAACCTCATTAGATGTGTGGAGGATGAAATTTCTCTTGCCAGGATAAAGTTTTCTCCCTGTAGTCAACTGTTGCCATGTTTTAAAGATACAACCAGTCAAGAACAGATATGTATAACCTAGGAACAAAGCAACATAAAAAATTGGTGTTTTCCGAGTGTTAGGACATATAGACATTCAACGATGCGCATTTTCGGGCCAGAACCGAGATATTCCCACACCTGAAAATCAAGCATTTCCGAGCTTAGTAGCATTTTCAGGGAAAGTTGTTTGGCCACCCTCCATTTTGCAGCGGGAGCTCCTGGGATAAAGGTATTGTCGGGACAGGCCCTGTGTTATATGGCTGTGTGGAAGGGTCCTTTGGCTAAGGAAATGGCAAGACCTTTCCTTTGGGTACTTTATGTCCAATTTTAGTTTAGTTGTGTACATTCTTCAAAAGAGGGTGGATTTTAAAATATACCCTTGGTATGATGCTTCCCCTTGGAAAAAGGGTTTCCTTATATAACTCATTCAGGCGAAGATCCTGAATGGATCATCTACCCAACTAATTTAGAATTCACCAGAGACTACAATTCACAGTTATCCCTGATGTCTATCTGGATGAGGCTTTTGTGTTTTATGTTTATTGATTCTATATTCTTATGCAGATCCATATTCACCAAGCACCCTATGGCTGCATCTACACTGTTTAATTAATGCAGTCTGGCACCAGTTTAGCTGCTGTGGCTCAATGCTATGGAATCCTGGTTTTGTAGTTCGGTGAAACACCAGTGCTCTTTCACCGAGAAGGCCAAATACCTTGTAAAACTACAATTTCATGATTCTATAGCATTGAGTCATGGCAGTGAAAGTGATGTCAAACTGCATTACTTTGACAGTGTAGCTGCAGCCTATGTTCAGTGCTGTGACATCAGTATGGCAACAACGCCCATAAAAATGACTTCTTCAAATGTATGGAATCTATATCTGACTATGCGTTCACTTTTTAAAGGGTATTGGAATAAATTATCCAGAAAAATAGATAAAAAGAGGACCATTGTGCCCAATACGGATTTCAATTTCATGAATCCCTCTAACTACCAGAAGAGGGCGCTCTAAGGATTGGGCTGCTGAAGTCCTATTCTGGCAAACAAGCTTCAAAAACCATTAAAGGTCTAACATTAGTAAAGTATGAATGCTGTGTTCTCCTGAACTGATTCTTAGATAAGCCTTGTAAAGGAAATTGAAATTAAATTCATAACTGCATCCCTTTTTTGTAATAAATCCCCGGCATTCAGCTGAAACGCTTTATAACAAATGCTTGTGAACTCTGTTACTACTTGGGCAAAAACTGTATAATTGACAGCATGTGCAAACCTTACTTATAATGTTGTGGTTCGACTATAGGAAAAGCCACAAACTAATCACTGACTATGGCAGTCAGTACAGAGCTTTGAAAAAATGTGGGCACACTCTTAATAGAGAAGGAGGACTGTATTTCATCTAGTTTTATACATAGGTCCTCAATGTGTAAGACTAGGAATGCATCTACACTGTAGAATTGATCCAGTTTGATACTGATGAGACTCAATACTATAAAACCATAGGAGTTGTAATTTGGTGAGGCACCAGCACTCTTTGGCAGAAAAGGCTTGTCAAACTATAACTCCCCTGATTCCATAGCATAGAGCCATGGCAGTTACAGTGATGTTAAACTGCATTCATTCTACAGTGTAGATGCATCCTAGATTTAACACAGCCCTCCTTTTCTCTTAAGAGACAGTCCACATTTTTTATTTTTTAAAAAAATCACCAAAACCCTGTATTGACAATTCCGTGGAAGTCACTGTCAGGTAAGAATGGATTGGCGTTTAAGAGATTTGCATGTGGTATGTATGAAGACAGAAGCTAAGTATGTCTCTCTGATTATTAGGTGGAAGAAATTACATTAATGTGTAAATCAATGATTCCCAACCTGGGAGTCAGAACCCCTGGGGGAGGGTCGCAAGGGAGGTTTCAGTGGGGTCGCCAAAGAATATCAGAAAACACATATTTCTGATGGTCTTAGGAACACTGAAGATCTCTCCGCCTGTCCGTCTCTTCCTTTTTTGGAAACAAACGGCAAATCCTCCCACCAAAAGCCCTTTTTCTGCTGTGATTGGCTAGCACCTTGACTGGCCTCTCAGCCAAGGGAAAGGCTGTTTCTGAGGCTCTAAGTAGGGAGGGGAGAGCAGGCATGCTTGGCGCACAGCAGCGTAGTGCCCATATGCGGGCAAGGGAGAGTGTGCAAGGCTGGAGGGAGGCTCACAACAACAAACTCCTTGAAAGCATGGGGGTTCTGTGTGGGAAGTTTGACCCAATTTTATCATTGGTGGGGTTCAGAGTGCTCTTTGATTGTAGGTGAACTATAAATCCCGGCAACTACAACTCCCAAATGTCAAGGTCTATTTCCCCCAAATTCCATCAGTGTTCACATTTGGGTGCATTGAGTATTCATGCCAAGTTTGGTCCAGATTCATCATTGTTTGAGTCCACAGTGCTTTCTGGATGTAGGTGAACTACAACTGCAAAACTCAAGGTCAGTGCCCACCAAACCCTTCCAGTATTTTCTGTTGGTCATGGAATTCTTTGTACCAAGTTTGGTTCAATTACATTGTTGGTGGAGTTCAGAATGCTCTTTGATTGTAGGTGAATTATAAATCCCAGCAACTACAACTTCCAAATGACAAAATCAATTCCCCCCTGACCCCACCAGTTTTCAAATTTGGGCATATCAGGTATTTGTGCCAGATTTGATCCAGTGAATGAATATACATCCTGCACAACAGATATTTACGGTACATTACAATTCATAAGAGTAGCAAAATTACAGTTATGAAGTAGCAATGAAAATTTTTTTATGGTTGGGAGTCACCACAGCATGAGGAACTGTATTAAGGGGTCACAGCATTAGGAAGGTTAAGAAACACTGGTGTAAATATTCCATGTTAATTGTACAATTGATACTTATTTATTATTTGCAGGCACATTGTGATAAAGTTATACAAACATAACGTTGAATGTATCTTTCTAGCAACTCAGATGCCTTTCCAGTTGAGAATGATTGTTCAAAGTCGTTTGCTCATGGCGCAGCGATGTCAGGATTATATCGTTCCGGACAATACTTCCTGATCTAATGGGTATGCATTATTTTCCTCTTGAAAATACTTCTTTGTGTTAAAGACATTTATTGAATTCAATCCATCCGCCTAATCCAAAGCCCTGTTAAAACTGGAAGCTTTAGCCTGGAGATGATTTGTCCAAAATGATTAAGAAACAAGACATCTGAAACATCTAAACTGGCCCAACTCCAGAAACACATAATTGCCACGTATGTATCAGACTTCATGCCTGTCACAGAAGGAACCATAGAGCAATTTTGTGTTGAGGGGCTTAACACTGTCTAATTCTTACTATTTCTCAAAGATTGTTTGGAAACACTTGCATTGATTATGATGCTGCTCTTTTCTATTATTATTCCAGGATCCTGAACTGGGCAGCTGTTAATTTGGGCTTTCTTCACCTCATTACGCTGGGGAAAAAAGTGTTTGAAACATTTTAGAGTGCGACTGTGAGGTGTTAAATACAGCATAGGTGTCCCATTCCTCGAGATCCCCTCAGGCTAAGAGCTACCCATTTAGGCTACATTTACTTTACTAACCAGCTATTTGATCCTTCCCTGGAGAGAGGGCCATATTGTTTCTTTTCATCTTCTCCCCATGCACTCCCGAAATGGCTCCTCGAACACTTTATGGTTAATATTTGTGTTTATGGGCAGAGGCGTACACGATCTATGGCAAAGCAAATAAAGACAAAGTTTATAAACTTCAATTATGGCTGGAGA
This sequence comes from Anolis apletophallus, assembly GCA_030556195.1. Taxonomy (NCBI): domain Eukaryota; kingdom Metazoa; phylum Chordata; class Lepidosauria; order Squamata; family Anolidae; genus Anolis; species Anolis apletophallus. The sequence continues at coordinate 159,019,698 of JARBWK010000002.1, forward strand.
GTGACTAATAGACCTTGGATAATGCTGTACGTATGCACAGAGTTGCTGTCACGTAACCTGATTATTTATGTATCAAGGGCATTTTCACGGCAGAAGGATCTAATGATGAAAAAGATAAATATGCAAAATGAATTTCTTAATTGGGAAAATAATTAAAGATAAAGGTCTCAATAATGTCTTTGCAACAGCCTCTTCAGAGATGCCAAACAAGCAGGTTTAGTTGTGGGTTGCTGTGAGTTTTGTACGGCCATGTTTTTTGCCCACATTTATGGCAGGCATCCTCAGAGGTTGTGAGGTCTGTTGGAAACTAGGCAAGTGAGGTTTACATATCTGTGGAATGTCTAGGGTGGGAGAAAGAACTCTTTGTCTGTCTGAGGCAAATGTGGATGTTGCAATTGGCCACATTAGCATTGAATGGCCTTGCAGCTTCAAAGCCTGGTTGCTTCCTGCCTGGGCGAATCCTTTTTTGTGTCTCTCAAAATATTGTGTGGTTATTTATGTCTAAGAAACAACAAAAACATACTGGAATATCTATGGTATCAGTAAAAAGGCTGCTAGCAATAGCATTAAATGTTTTATTGGGATTTAGTAAATATTACAATGAAATTCCATAGATGTTCGGTCAGAAGGAAGTTGTATTTGCTGGAATTTAATTTGTAGAGACATTGGATTTTATATTTATGTAGGGGCATTGCTTTTAGGGGAAACGTAGTTTGGGGCTGTATTTGGAGGAAGTCAGAAAGAAAAGAGGCTGGAATGGGTGTCTTTTTGTTATTTCTTTTCCTTTCACTTTCTCCACACTAGCAATCCCAGAATGTCTTCCTTTAAGTGGTTGCAGTTCTCCAGGAATGAGGACTTTATCACATGAGTCAGTTGTCTCATGCCAGTCCTGCTAGTGCAACGAATTGAACCTTGACAGTCTTAGAACATTCATCGCACTTCTCTGGATCAGTCCAAAGGCTTTGCTTTGGCAATCAGTGATCTTGTGATTTGTTTTCCTCACAGCCTCCCTGACCCCATCTTCCTGCGCTATGCTCTATGTCAGGGGTGCTCACACTTTTTCAGCATGTGAGCTACTTATAAAACAACCAAGTCCCAATGATGTACTTACACAGAAATGTAAAATGTATAACTATTTTCTAATTTATTAAGTATTCTTTGTATGTACAATGTATGTTGATGTGCCTTGCATAACTGAATAAGCCAATATTGCATAACACACATAATGAATAATTATTTACATTTTTTGCAATTAACTTTGATGACTTGCACTGAATTGATTCAGCCAGGGATGCATAGTCCAGACAGTAGCTGATCAATGTGGCCAATGGGACATTCAAAAATGCACCCAGACAAGAGTTCCTTCTCCCACCCTGACATAATTCCAATATATAAACTGACAGATTTAAAGTACACAGACCTTTCAGCTGCAAGGCCATTCAATGCTGATCAATGTGGCCAAGCAGATGAACTCCTCACAGTCGCAGATGGCTTTCACAGGAAATGGCTGCCAAAGCCTCATTTTGGTTGTCCTCCCTCGTGGCTCCTTCGTGCGCCGCCGCACGCTCCAAAAGTGCATGCGCGGGCCGGGCGCCCACTCCCTCCTTTGCTCTGCTGCCCTCCTTCTTCCTCCCTCCTCCTCAGGCCACACTGCGACGGTACTGAGGATGGAGACGGGGGAGTCGTCCCAGAGGCAGCGAAAGGTGCGCCGCGCGAGGGGCAGAAGCACCCCATCCAGCTGCGATCGACTCTGCCTCCGCGCCTGCTGGAAACACCGCCTCCACACATGCACATTTGAGTGCGCGGGTGGGTTCTTCTTGAGGCGACCGAGAGGCGCGAGAGGCGCTGAAAACCACGAGGACGTCGCCGGAGCCATGTGATGGCTGTGCTGCTGCTCCTGGTACTGGCCACAGGGTGCCCCGCCCTTGTCCTTGCTTGCCTTTGCAAGCTTCGGCCAGGTGAGCAGAGCCAGCTGGGGAGGGCCAGTTGGACTGAGACCTACTTGCGGGGAGAGAGGCGCCGCCTTTCCCTCATCTTTGCAAGAAAAAGGATGAAGCCTTCGTAGCCTGGGCTCCGTTGGCCATAAGGTACATCTACCCTGTGGAATCAGCCTGGTTTGAGGTTATGTCAACTGTTATGGGAGCTTGGGAATTGTAGTTTTATACAATATTTAGCCTCCACCAAACTACAACTCCCATGATCTCACAGCCTCAATGATTGGGGGGGGGGGTGCCAAAATACTGTTTGCCTGCACCTGAAAATTACTTCGGGCCAGCCCTGCATACACTGGCTCTCCGGGTGCCATGTGTCTCCTGTTCAACTTGCACATGCATAAATAAATAATTGATTACCACAATGCCAATGCCTTTGAAAGTACAACTGATCTAGGGATTGGTGGGTTCTTCTCATGGCATGAGGGAGAACTGAGAAGAATGAATATTTGGGCAAGCCATCTGACACAATTAATGTTGTATGACTGGTTACTAGGAACTGCCCTCCAATAAGATTCCTGCATGACAGAATGGGGTTGGACTAGATGGCTCTTATGGTCTCTTCCATCTCTGTGGTTCTAACATCTTGAAATGTTATCAATCACTTTTACACATATATGCTCTCTAGTTTTAGAGCCTCTGATTTCTAATTAATGCACATTTAAGGCTTATATGACACCGTTAGAAACAAGTTTCAATAGTGCACAATTACAAACCATTTCATGATTTTTCAGGTAAATGGGTTGTGTATTGCACATCCTTAATCTTTTGGTAACACTCAATAAACTCTCTTGCTTTTAACAGAGAGATCAATTAATTTGATGGCTAAACCAAGTAATGATACCTCTTGAGTGAAAAAAACAGGAAAGTCTTATAGTCTTCGATGAGCCATTTTAATTCATGGACCAAGCAGTTTTTCTAAGAAACGTTCCGATTTGGAACCATGTCATATTTACACTTTTAAATTTTTAGGAATTTACATTTTAAATTCTTTAAATTTTTAAATTTTAAATTAGTGAGTTTTCTTATTAATTTATGCATGCTTAATTATAGATCTATAGGGCCACAGCTACAATTCATGAAATTCAGATCCCATTAAATTTAGTGGGAATTTTTAAACTGTGCAAACTTTATTTTGTTCACTTTTTTTGAAATAAGAAATTTCTTCATAAATTCAAGTGAAGAATGTGAGATTTGAATGATCTGAATATGGTTTAAGTGTAATGGATAGGCTTGTCCATTTATATAGAGCAGTGTTTTTCAATCTGAGGTTCGGAACCCCCCGGGGGGGGGGGGTCGTGAGGATGGATTTAAGAGGGGTTGCTAAAGGCCATCGGAAAACACATACTTCTGATGGTCTTAGGAACCCTTTTGGCAGAGAAGGCTGAAGAACTCTCCACCTGTCGTTCTCTTCCTTTTGGTGAATTACAACTCACATAATTCAAAAACAGCCCCTCCCCCAGTATTCAATGTTGGCCATGTAGCTAGTGTGCCAAGTTTGGTGCATATCCATTGTGGGCTGGGTTCAGAGTGCTCTATGATTGTAGGTGAACTATAAATCTTGGCAACTACAAATGTGAAGGTCTATTTCCCCCAAACTCCATCAGTGTTCACATTTGGGTGCATTGAGTATTCATGTCAAGTTTGGTCCAGATTCATCATTGTTTGAGTACACAGTGATATCTGGATGTAGGTGAACTACAACTCCAAAACTCAAGCCCACCAAACCCTTCCAGCATTTTCTGTTAGTCATCAGAGTTCTGTGTGCCAAGTTTGGTTCAATTCCATCATTGGTGGAGTTCAGAATGCTCTTTGGTTGTAGGTTAACTATAAATCCCAGCAACTACAACTCCCAAATGACAAAATCACATTTCCTGCAGTGAATGAAAATACATCCTGCATATCAGATATTTACATTATGATTCAAAAGGGGTCGCTTCATTAGGAAGGCTGAGAAACACTGATATAGAGAGATGTTAGTGTTTAGCTACTTGAAGTTTGCATTCTGTATCTTTAGCCACATTTGTGTTGCTAAATTTAAGTTACAACACTCCTTCTCTACAGGTTACTCATCTGCATCAACTCCATAGCAGGCAGGTTGAACATGGCCCTCTTTATACTGATAATAGTGATATGTATTGAATTTGGCCAGTACACATTGAGGAACTTGAATTTAAAAAAATGAATAGGCGGAAGAGACATTTTCTTATAGTTATTTGAATCCCTTTAATTCAACGAGGAAGAACAGTGGGAACCTATATGGGTCTCTTCGGAAGTAAATCTTACTGAACTTGCTCCCAGGTAAGTGCTTATAGAATTGGGGCCTAATTGCAACAACCTCTGGATCAAACAGTTTCTTTTGAGATAAAATGGAGCATTAGTTATTCTAAGATTTGTATTTCGTACTTTAATCTTCGTTTGCTAAGTATGTAAAAGTTATTCTGCACCATCTTCCCAGAGAAATCAAGAAAGTGCCTTGCAATTAAGCTATTTTCCCCAGCACCTGAGCAAATGTGACGGTGATCGAAGTGGCAGGATGATGATTGCTTTACAGACGAGTATTTCTTTCATCATCTTCAAGGACATCCAGATTTATGATCTAATCACTGGGTTCTTTAACGGGCCGCATTTGAATTTGATTATGAAAGGAAAAACAAATAGCCATGTAGATTTATTAATGAAATGTGCTTGACCTTTTCACTTACTTGACTGTCACATATAGGACGGCAGAATAAACAGTGGCTTTCCCAATATTATGATGCATTTTAATATATAATCATCCTGATGTGCTGGGACCAGAGGTTTTTGGAGGGGGAGGAGAGAAAGCACAAATTTCCATGCTGGTAAGTGGCTTCAGAGATGGGGCTGATAGTGTGTGAGTAGATAGGATGATTTCTCCCTCTCTTCCCAGAGTTTAATTGATTAACCTACATCCTAATTCAGGCTGCCTATAAACTCAAGCCTTTGTTGTAGGTCCAACAGCTGCCTTATGTCAGTAGCAAGTAAAACAGTCGCAAAGTTCCGGAATGTTGCAAGGCTTTTTATGGGCCCCGCAGTAAAAGATAAATTGAATTTACCACAAGAAGAATAAAAAAAACCCCCAGACATTTGTCACTGATTAAAAATGTACAAAGTTAATTGGAAACATTATATAGGTGTCGCCACACAACTAGAGGTGTAATGGGTGGTTCCACTGACTGCAGAGTGGCAAGAGCTGTGTATTAAAAATAAAAAAGAGAAGTTGGCTTTCCCTGAATATATATTAACCCTTAACTCATGTTGGTTCCGGCTTCCCTTCTACAGACCCATATGTTTAAAAGATATTGAGCGTTGGATCAGCATTCTCCTCTTTTCGTTCATTTGGTCACTTTTCAGGATTTGAATCGCCATGGAAAGAGAGAATTGCATACGTTATCATGCTAATCTCCAATCTGACAGATACAAGGTTCCCCTGGGAACATTTTTCAAGAGCTCTTCCCAGTCTCCCCTGTGCACTCCACCATCTGAAAGTCATTTAGCTGTTTACACTGTCTCCATATTGTTCCACTCTGATCTAAAGTCCCCCAGTTAGTGCTGGCTGAAGCGAGAGGCAACCAAAAGCCACCATGGCAGCCAGCACCTTCCCCCTGTAGCTGAGTGAATTAGCTCCACATAATCCACTTAACCTTTGCCATGGTAGAGCTTGGCTGAGGAAGCTGAATGTATATTTTAAAGTTGAGTCTTTTAATTGCCAGTTTATTGTTCCACTAGTCCAGCTCAGCTGGAAAAACGATGACTGGATAACAGTTTCATGGGACGATAGCTTTTCACCTCAGGCAGGAGTTTTGATGACCAGTCCAAAGCCCTTTATGGAGCCCCCAGTAGTACAGTGGGCTATACCGCTGAGCTGCTGAACTTTCTAATCAAAAGGATGCAGGTTCGAATCTGGGGAGCATGGTGAGCTCCTGCTGTTTATCTCAGCTTTTGCCAATCTAGCAGTTCAAAAACATGCTAATGTGAGTAGATCAATAGGTACCGCTCCGATGGGAAGTTAACGGTGCTCGATGCAGTCATGCTGGCCACATGACCTTGGAGGTGTCTACGGACAATGCCGGTTCTTTGGCTTAGAAATGGAGATGAGTACCAACCTCCAGAGTCGGACATGACTGGACTTTACCTTTACCAATGCTCTTTTACAGACCAATCCAAGATATGTCTCTGTGTGTATTCCAAACTATAATTCTTATTCTAACATTAAATCAATCTGCTCCGTGTTCCTATTTTTAAAATCTCAGTTCCCTCTTTTTGAATTATTAAGTCTCTTCTGGAACTATTCCTTAAAATAAAGTACAGAGCTAGTTCTCTATGCTTTTTGAGTCAAGGCAATTTTTGATTTAACCCCCCCCCCCATCCATCACTTTCTAGCTGGCCCACATCTCCATCCATATACCATATTTACTCGAGTATAAGGCACTATCAAATGTAATGTTCATTTCAATTTGGAAGGTGCACATTACAAAATTTGATTTGCCCTTCCAAATGACTCCAATTTCAAATCCCCAAAAGACAGTTGTTCATTTTTCCCACCACGAAGGAAACCCCAGGCCCCTCTGATGTCAGGAGGAATCCCCAGCCAATGAATGCCTGGATCCTAACTGGGCTGGCTTTCCAGTCAATTGGGGGAGGACATCGGTATTTTGCATGGCTGTCAGAATGAATAAAATATCCTGTACTTTGCTGCATGCTTTATGTTGCACAATCTGTGTATCTAACATCCTTTCTGGCCAGATTGAATAAACCTCTCTTCTTGTTGCCTTCAAACCTGGTTCGTGTCTTGAATGTGGATCATTGGCAATCGTGGAGTGCACAGGCTTGAACTCGCTTTTCGCGATTAGCTGGAATGGCTCATCAGTATGGTCAGTGTAGACCAGTGGTTCCCAACCTTTTTTTGACCAGGGACCACTTTGACCGGGGATTGCTCTCTAACGTTAGTACCAAAAGGGTTATGAATCAGATTTTGGTCAGCTTTAGATTTGGGGTGCTGATTCAGAAAATTGCATTGGATAGACCACATCAGTTCTAGTTTCTGATACAGAACATATGCCATCCAGTAGTCGCCATCTTCTTGCCCACATAAAATCATATTTAATAAGCCTTGGCACTATAAAAGGGTTTTGCAAGAACCAGTCGCTCTTGTTGCAACCGAGTAGTAATGGTGAGGCCACGGACCGTATTTTAGTTCTTGCGGACCACTTGTGGTCCATTGACCACAGGTTGGGAACCACTAATGTAGACTCATATAATGGAGATTGAACTGCATTGAATTGGATTATATGAGTCTACACTGACATATAATCCTGTTCAATCAACATTATAATGGCAGTGTAGATGGGGCCTCACAAACTCTTTAGCAAAGAGAATTCTGAGTTCTGGTCTCTTCAAATTCCAGGATTTCATAGGATAGAACTATAGCAATTAAAGTCTAATCAAACTCCACAGTGAGGGCCCTTCTGCACTATGCTAAAACCCGAGAGGAAGCAAGTTGAAACAACCTGCTCTCTCTTGGGTTCTAGTCCCCACCACAAACCCAAACTCTTGGCTTTCCTGGGAGAGGTGGCTAGATGGTATCCCGGGTCAACCATTTTGCCCCCCCCCCCCACTTATTGCGGGCAACACAGGCTCCTCTGTACAGTCCTCCTGACTTGAGGAAACGATGTCAGGAGTGGGGGGGGGTAGTGAAATGGAGGGCTGGGGGGGGGGCACCATCCTCCAGGCTTTTGGAAGCCCAAAGAAGTGGGATGGCTGTGGGGACTGACCCTGGGACTGCAGAAGGAGTCCTGGGAGTCAATCCTCACAGTGCCTTCACCTCTAAAGATTAGGACCTTAGCATAATCTTTAGAGGTGTTTAATTAATGCAGAGTAAACTGGGAAAACATGTGTTTTGGGCCTATCCGGAAGGACCCTCAGATTGGGAGGTGGAACAAGGAGGATGTGGAAAACAGAAGGAAAAAGCAAGAATGGGAAAAGGCAAATAGGGACAAAGATGAGTGAGAACTGTAGTCAGATTCTGAAGAATCAGAAAGAGGATTGGCCGTGTATAAAAGGCAACATGGCTGGCCATGCAGGCAAATCTTGGATCTTGGAGGTTATAGAAGGAAGCCAAGGACAGGCTGAGTGGGAAAAAAAGTGTTTGTGTGTGTTTGTTCACAATAATTTGAAATAACATGCCAAACATTTGGCTTCGGGTTTCTACTACTGATATATTCATCTTGCTTTTAATAATCTTTTCATTCATTTAATTTGAGCTTTGTCATTTTTCCTTTTTTTAATTGTGTCCCAACGCACAGCGAAAGTGTGGCAGATTAAAGAAGATCCCTTTAATCATAAGTCCTGATGCCACAAGCTTCATTTCTAAGGTAGTTTTTAGCTGACTAACAAATCTTCAGTTTTATTGGCTGTCTAATTTTGTCCTCTTTCATATTTCACAGTTATGATACATTCAGACATTTCCCTGTTTTGTTAAGCAGAAATCTGTGTGGTCTTTGATGTAAGACATAATTTATTTGACAAGGAAATATGGGTTGGTGCCCTGAATTCACATTTAATTGATGGATTGAGAATTTTTAGCTTTTCAACAAGATAGATTCTCATTCTGAATGTCGTGGAGGTAGCGTTTTGTTAATCTATCCTCCCACGGATTAAAATATATGTAGATATAATTTTGGAAACCATTTTTAAAGTTCTGCAATGGAGGTGGCTGACTGGCTTTTTCTACATGCCTGAAATCTAATCATAAATGTGATTTATATTACTATCACCAAATAAGATTGTTTTTATACCCTCGGAAAACAGTGCATCACAATTCCGTCAGATCAATGGTACTAGGTTCCTTCCAATTCAGCAAATAAGCAATGAGGACCACAATTCTCAAAGCAATTATTCCAAGGCAACCCCACACCGAAATCAGTAATATCGCCATAGTGTAAATGGGCCTGCATATCCAGATTACAAATATATTTGCGATTGATTTTGTATCTTTCCTTTTCTCTTCCAGTTCGGATCAAAATTAAATACTTGACCAGGGTTGATCTTAATGCCTAAAAAATGGATTTTCCCCCTTTTAGCTTCTTCCTTAAGTTGCCATCATCTGTCAGGTCTTTTAAAAAGCTCTGCATATAGATGCTGTTTTAATGAGTGCCTTTTACTGCAATCCTTTCTATTCTTATTGGGGTAAACAGGGAGAACTTTTCTGCAGAATGTACACAAAAGGGCTGTAATCACAATGCAAGTTTATTGTCCACAAAACTTGGGCTCATCTACATTGTCTACAATGGGCAGGCTATAAAGCAGGAATGGGCAAACTCAGGTCCAGGCTGGGTGTGGCCCGTTGGGCTCTTTTCTCAGGCCCTCCTCTCTCTCATCATCCTATCCTTCCTTCCTTCCTTCCTTCCTTCCTTCCTTCCTTCCTTCCTTCCTTCCTTCCGTCCTTCCTTCTTTCCTTCCCTCTCTCCCTTTCTCCTTCCTTCCTTCGTGCAAGCGAGGAGGCGGCAGGGGAAGGCACGTCTGTCGCCGTAGGGGCGCCTCAGCAGCGGCGAGGCTTCTCCCGGCTCCTTTTCTCTCGCGCCAGGCTAGTCCGCCCCTCCTCCCTTCATTGAAGGGAGGACGGCCGAGTAGAGCCGGCATCAGGGAAAAGGAACCAGGGGAAGTCCAGCCCCTAGGGCGACTCACGCGGTTTTTGCCGCCGCCGCCCCACTTGCCTGTGCCCCAAACACGAGCGGGGCAGCGACGGGGGAAGCCGCGTGAGTTGCCCTAGGGGCAGGACTTCCAGCGGCGCCTTCTCCCTCTTGCCGGTTTTGCCCCTTCCCTTCACTGAAGGGAGGAGGGGCGGAGCCGCTGCCAGCGTGAGGGGAGAAGGCGCTGCCGGAAGTCCCGCCCCTAGGGAGACTCACGCGGCTTCTCCCGCCACTGCCGCACTCGCACCGGCGCCCCTCCTCCCTTCACTGAAGGAAGGAGTGGTGCCCGCCCGCGCGAGCGGGGCAGCAGCGGGGGAAGCCGCGTGAGTCTCCCTAGGGGCAGCAGGACTTCCCCTCACCCCTTCCTTCAGGCCCGGAAATGCCGCCCCCCAAAATCTGCCGCCCGAGGCAAGTGCCTCGGGTGGTCTTATGGGTAATCCGGGCCTGCAATACGGGGTGTAATGGATACAATTTTTCTCTCCCATCCATCATCTCATCCTGACCAAGACCAACCCTTTTGAGATCCAAAATTTCCCATCTTTCCTTCACTTTCTGCTTCCAAAAGAGAAGAGGAAGGGGAGGAAAGGACAGGGAGGGGACTTGGGGAGAACCCTCTCCCTCCCTCCTAGCCTGCCCACCCTGCTCCGGCCCGCCATGCAGCCCCCAAGTTAGAAAGTTTGCCCATGCCTGCTATAAAGTGTAAATATGGCCCAGTCTAGTCTGAGAGCCATCATGTATGTACTGGATTTGGGGTCATTATCCAGAGAAACCCCTTTCTATCTAAAGGGACCATCTAGATCAGGGGTGTCAATCTTATTTTCATTGAGGGACACATCTGCCTTATGGACAATTCCCATCAACTTTGATTATCTGCCATGTGGACTGGGAACAATAGGGATTGCAGCCCAACAGCACTTGTGGCTCTGAGGTTGGGGAAAGGACATTTTAAAGCCAAACATCATATCCAGAAGTCTTGTATCTCAATCCAAACCCCCACTATCCTGACTGAAAACAACAAATTGCAGCCTTCTAGATGTGTCTGTATCAGTGTAACACGACTCCCATCAGTTCTAGTCATGATGTCCAATGAGGAGGAATACAGGAGGTATATTTCACCATCTGGAGAGCCACATAAAATGATACGGCAGGCCAAATTCGGCTCCTGGGCCTTGAATTTGACACATGTCATCCATCGTGACATGGAAGATGGCCGCGCTGAGCAGAAGCAGAAATGCTGAGCTCCGCGGGGGCCTAGACGACTGCTCCCGCACAACAACTCCGCTTGCGGGGCTAACCATCCCAGGCAGAGGGGGAGTCCTCCGGAACTTCGGGGTGAGCCCCTGGCCATTAGAAGAACCGCTGGTGGGCCTCTCGCCCCCGTTGGAAGCCCTGAAAATCAAGGCAGAGGCCGTCCTGGAGGTCGGCCGAGAATCGGCCTTGGCGGCCAGGATTCGGGCAAGCTCGGAAGCTGCCGTATTGCTGAGGAGGACCACCGGGCAAACTGCGTCCCCTGGGAGTCACCCGCCACGGTCCCCGGTCCCCTGGCCGGGTCTGGGGGTGGGTGCGGACTTGGAGGAGATCGCGCCAGAGCCCCCCACCCCTCTCAATGCCATCCAGTGGGAGGCCGCCAACTATCCTCCCGATAGGGCCCAGGACGCCTTGCTGGACTCCATTCTGGAGCTCACCTCCCTCCTCCTTGCCTTCGGCCGGCTGGCTGGGCAGTTAGCTGCCCGGCTGAGGGAGGTTGGAGAACTGGGTCCGAAGCTGTTGCCCCGTTGCCGTGAGGAGGGCCTGCGCCATCCCAGCCCCCCTCTTGGGTCCCAGAGGGCGGCGGCTGGTGGAGTGCCAGACCTGTCATATTCTTCATGCCGAGACCCGACGCGCCTGGATCCTGAGGAGGGAGAGGTGAGCGGGCCACCTGCTATTGATCCCCAGGGTGGGCTGTCTTCAAGCCCACGGACTGCTGGTGGTCGAGTCCCCCGGCTGCTGATCAGCCAGCCGGAAGAGCAGCAGGAGGGGAGACCTGCAGCGCCCCGGGAGTGGGCCCCTCAGGATGGATCAGCCGCAGGGAGCCCTCCTATCAAAGAAGATGAGAGGCTGGCTGGAGCGGCGATCCTTCCGTGGTGGAGTCCATGGAAGGCTCTGGGCCCCCGGGTCCCCCTGACTCTGGCGGGGAGGGCGTTGGTGGCTGGTTCCAACATGGCGCCGAGCTCACCTTGCTCGGCGTCCTTAGCCCCACCCTCTCTGCCTACGTCACCGGCCCTAGCCGCACCCACCATTGACCATCTACTGGAGCATCCATGGCTTCCTGGTTCCCCGCCAGAGGCCTTGAGTGTCTCTCAAATACTAGCAAAGGTTCCCGGGGAGCGACCCAGGCGCCGTGCCTGTCATCTCCCAGCCGACCTGCCGGCTCTGACTAACCCCCAACATCCGGTGCCCCTGGATATTGGCCAGAAGAGGATGAAGAAGAATCGATTAGGCCAGGCAAGACGGAGACGGATAAGGAAGAAGCATGGCCGAGCTGCCAAACTGCCACACCAGCCATCGCTCCCAAAAACCGCCCGGCCTAGAGCCCCTGTGGATACCAGCAGCCCAGGGTCTATGGATACCACCAACGTTGGAGGCCCCGTACCCAACCTGGTCCCCCAACGCCCGGATTCTCCCTCGCCTATGCCCACCGCCTTGGTTAGCGCTGGGCCAACCTCCTCTGGCCCGTTGTCAGACGCTCTGAGGCCCACCCTACGGGGCAGAGGGAAGAACACTGCCAACCCACAGGTGGGAAACGGTCACCGCCGTAATGGCCGCCACGGTATGAACACTGTCCCCCATGATCCTGATCTCCCTCCATCAGCATTGAACTTGCTGGGCACCCACGGACTGCCATCCGGCGGCCCAAGGCAATCCCCTCGGAGAAGTGGGAAGACCGGCAAGAGTCAGAGGAGATCCTTTCGATCACGGACCTTTTGGGGGGCGGGTTTTGGCCAGAAGGAGAGCCATTTAGGTTCGACCCCTGAACCGGCCCTCGTTGGCGGTGCCAAGAATCCCCATGAGGGGCAGAATGGCCAGCCCAATAGGCGGTTAGACAGGCCACCCTCAAGGACTCACCGAGGGCATGAATGCTCGGTCGGCAAACGGGACCTAGCACCCCTCCCCGTGATCTCCCAGGTGCCTGGGGGGATTGGGCCTGAGGGGCCACCGGCAGAATCAGTGGTAAATGCCCAGGACTCTCCACCGGCTTCCCCTTTTCACGGGGTGTGCCGGAAGTTGAATCCTCTGCCGACTTCTGTCATCCAAGTCCGTTAAGTATTCCGGTGATCTCGGGGCAGGGTGAGTACGGTAGGTGCAGGCCGAATGCGAGACCAACTGCGAGAACCAGACCGAGTCATAGACGGACTCGGCCTGGCTCTGACCTGCGTCCTATCCCCAAACACGCTGTTGATAGACATCCAGTTTTCCCCCCTTCCACTCTGGTGCTGGTTAACGCCCGTTCCATTCGGAACAAGACCGCCATTATCAGGGAGTTTTGTGAAGACCTTAAAGCGGACCTTCTCTGTATCACTGAGACTTGGCTCCAGGAGTGCGACTCCACCTGCCTCCAGGAAGTGGTTCCCCCTGATTACGTTGCCACGCACCAGAATCGGAATGAGGGATGGGGGGGGGGTGGCAATACTCTCCCGTGATGGTTTGCACCTTAGAGCGATCCCTGCGCTTGTCACCTCGGGACTTGAAAGTGTCGGCCTGGTGTGGGAGTCCCCGGAGAGCCTGGCGATTCTGCTGGTGTACCGTGCGCCTAGCGCACCGGCAGAGAGACTGTCGCGGCTGCTGGAGACTGTGTCGGGGTGGGCATTGAGGTTTCCCAGGCTTATTGTCCTGGGCGACTTGAATGTCCACGCCTACGCAGTCTCCGTTCCATCTGCAGCCGCGGACCTAATTTCGACCATGGCGACATTGGGCCTCTCCCTCTGTAGTTCGGGACCCACACACTCGGCCGGGCACACTCTCGATCTGGTGTTCAGCGCAGGGGTTCAAGTGGACCTAGCCTCCGTAATAGAGGTTCCATGGTCGGACCACTATGCTCTAAGGATCCGGGTTGAGCAACCGCTTCCCCCATGCAAGGGCGCCGAACAGATTTTCGTTCGCCCGAGGAGACTTATGGAACCCGAAAGGTTCCTGAATGCTCTGAGGGACGTGGAGTCTATCAGCGTCTCAGTCGATGAGCTGGTTCAGGCCTGGAACACCTCATTAGCTAGAGCTCTCGACGAGATTGCCCCTAGGCGTCCTCTCCGCCCCCGCAACCGCCGATCCCCCTGGTATACAGGGGATCTTAGGTCCATGAAGCAGGAGAGGAGACGGCTAGAGCGCGAGTGGAGGAAACTCCGTGACGGAGCCTCAGTATCAGCTTACAAGCTAATTAAAGAGGCTTATGAGCGTGCTGTCAAGGCGGCCAAAAATGAGTACTTTTCCGCCTTGATAGCGTCTGCTAGCTCACGCCCGGCCCAATTGTTTAAGGTAATTCGGTCTTTGATGACGGTCCCTACTGTCCCAAAAAATAGCGATCAGGCCCTCACTGCCGGTGTTTTTCAGAGCTTTTTCACAGACAAGATACTGAGCCTCTGCCGGGACCTTCCGGCCACAGTTGACACAGTAAGAGAGCTTGAGACTCCGTGGCCCTCCGCCGGGCCCACCCTCGACCGGTTTCGGCCACTGGACGCAGATGCTGTTGATAAGATAGTGGCTGCAGCTCGGCCTACCACCTGCTCCCTCGACCCGTGCCCCTCCTGGCTTGTTAGATCTTGCCTGGAGGGGTTACGTGGGCCTCTGTTTTTTTTAATTAATTTTTATTGGTTTTACATAGTTTTAAAATACAGTTGTCAGAACAGTGCAGGGGTAAGAAGTAGAAAAGGAAAAACCTATAGCGGAGGGGAAGTAGAGTCAGGGTGTAGGGGGTGAAGAAAGAAAGGGAAATAGATAAAGCGGGGTTAGTGAAGTTAAGTAGAAAGAAGGTCAATTAAAGTTCCAGATGTCCTTCCAGTCTGGATTGCGAGAATTGGAGTATCCCCCTTGCATTTCCTTTCCACCTCTTGTAACTGCCTATCGGGTTCCTGACTGTGCTTCTTATGCCATTATTTCTTACAAGAGTCCATATATTGTTTGAATGGCATCCAGTCGATTCTATTTTTCTTGCTCTGGTCATTGACCCTTCTGTCCATCTCGTCCATCGCCATCAGCTCCTGCAGTTTGGTGAGCCATTCCTCTACCCGAGGTGCCTCTTCTTTTTTCCAGCTTTTTGCCAGAACTAACCTTGCCGCGGCCGCTGTAAAAAATAGTAGTTTATCTGTCTCTCGGTCAATTTTTTCGTCTGTTAAATTAAGGAGAAAGTACGCTGGGTTGAAATCAAAATTCTTCTTGGTAATCCTTTGTACCTGTGTGTGTATTTGTTTCCAAAACTTATGGATTTTGGGGCAGGCCCACCAGCAGTGAAAGAATGTCCCTATTTGGGCCCTGCACTTCCAACACTTGTTGTCCGTGTGTTTGTAGAACTTTGCCAGTTTTTGAGGTGTTAAAAACCACCGGAAGTACATTTTATACCAGTTCTCCGCTAAGTTTGTTGAACCTAAGTATTTTATAGTTTTCTTCCAGGTGGTCTCCCAGTCTTGGAGTAATATTGAATGGCCCAAGTCCTGGGCCCATTCTACCATAACTTGTTTAACTGCTTCCGTTTCTACCTCCCATTCTAGCAATTTGTTATATAGAGTCCTAATTCTTTTCTTTTCGTGCTTTTGAAGTAGCTCCCAGAATGTTTCTTCTTCAGCAAAGGCTTTCTTTAAGTCCTGCTTATAGTATTCTTTTATTTGGGCATAATGAAACCACGAAATTTCTGAGCCCGAGTTCCTTAGTTTCTCCAGTGATTTTAATTCCCACGATCCTCTCCTCTTTTCCAAAAGATTTTTATAAGTAAGCCATTCTCCCAGCGGGTTTTCTTTCCTATGTTGGGCCTCTGTTGAATATCATAAACAGCTCCCTTGAGCAAGGAGTCTTTCCAGAGTGCTTGAAATAGGCGGTGGTAGCTCCATTACTGAAGAAACCGTCATTGGACCCTGCGGTTCCTTCCAACTACCGCCCAGTGTCGAATCTTTCGTACCTGGGCAAGGTGGCTGAGAGGGCAGTAATGGAGCAGCTGCAGTCCTTCTTAGATGATGCAACATGTCTAGACCCCTTCCAGTCCGGCTTCCGTTCGGGGCACGGGACGGAGACGGTTCTGGTCTCCATCACAGACCAACTCTGCTGCCAGCTTGACCAAGACGGGTCTGCGCTGCTCGTGTTATTGGACCTCACGGCAGCGTTTGACACAGTCGACCACAATCTATTGATCCACCGCCTGGCCATGGCTGGAGTGAGGGGGACAGCCCTAAAATGGCTGGCCTCCTTCCTCCACCAGCGGTCTCAGCGTGTGAGGAGGGGCGAGGTGGTCTCTGAGGGCTCCTCATTAGTTTGTGGAGTTCCGCAGGGGGCCATTCTCTCCCCTCTGTTATTTAACATCTACATGCAGCCGCTTGCACAGCTGGTGCGGAGTTATGGGCTGGAGTGTCACCAGTACGCGGATGACACCCAGCTCATCCTGTGGCTGGAGGGCCGGCCGGATCCGTCCCCGATAATTTCCAACACTGCCTCAAAGCCGTTACTGGATGGCTGCGAGCCAGTAGGTTGAGGGTGAATCCGGCGAAGACGGAGATCTTGTGGCTGGGTCGCCCGGGCGGGGTAGGTGCCCAGCTTCCGACCCTGCACGGTGCGGCGTTATGCCCATCGTCTTCCATGAAGAGCCTGGGGGTCCATCTGGACTCCCAGCTGACCATGGAGGCCCAGGTCTCCGCGGTCAGCAAGGCTGCTTTTTTCCATCTCCGACAGGCTTGGAGGCTGGCCCCCTATCTCTCCCGGAGCGACCTGGCCACGGTGATCCAAGCCACGGTCATCTCAAGGCTAGATTACTGTAACACGCTCTACGTTGGCCTTCCTCTGTCGGCGATCCGGAAGCTCAAGCTGGTGCAGAACACTGCCGCCCGGCTCCTGTCTGGCACCCCAGCAGGTCGCCGCATAACACCTGTCTTGCAGGACCTGCACTGGCTACCCATTGAGCACCGGATCGCCTTCAAAGTGTTGGTTCTTACCTTTAAGGCCTTACACGGCCTGGGGCCAGCGTATCTGAGGGACCGTCTCACTCCATATTGCCCTTCGAGATCACTACGGCCCGAGGATGCTAACTTCCTGGAGATACCATCGACAAAGTTGGCACGCCTAACATCCACTCGCCGGAGGGCGTTGTCTATCATAGCTCCCACGCTGTGGAACGCCCTCCCGGCCGAAGCCAGGGCCTTGAGGGACCTGCCTTGAGGGCCTGCAAAACCCATTTGTTCAAGCAGGCTTTTGGGGTGTAGGCCCGTGTATTTTTTAAGTATGCTATTGCTGAACTGTATCGCTGTCTCTTCTTGCCACTGCTATTTTAACTGTTTTTATTGTTCTTATTGTTTTGTTTTTATTGTGCCTTTGGCTCTTGTGAGCCGCCGCGAGCCCCTGGGAGTCGGCAGCATAGAAGCCTCAATAAATAAATAAATAAATAAATCATTGGGTTTAACTTCATATATTTTTCATGTATAGTCTTATAAAAATCTGTTTTTTTTAAAAAAAAACCCAAATAAATAAATCATTATAGCAGGGCTGCCCAACTGGCGGCCCGGGGGGGGGGGCGTACACAGCCCCCGAGCCCCTTCCCTACGGCCTCCTAACCCCCTGCAAGACATCCGTTTTTTAAAAAAAATTGTCCTGGGGGTGCGTGAGGAGGGGCGGGGCCGGCGCAAGTGAGGAGGAGGCGGAGGGAAGCAACGTCAGATGCCCTAGGGACGGGACTTCCCCCTGCCTGTTCCTCGCTCGCTCAGGGCCGCTCGTGGGCTTGTGCGCCAGGGCGGGATCAGCGAGCCACCCTCCACCGTCTCCCTAGCTCTTGCAGCGGCCGCGCCTGAAGGAAGGTAAGCTCCTGGGCTTACCTTCCTTCAGGCGCAGCCGCTGCAAGAGCTAGGGAGACGGCGGAGGGCGGCTTGCTGGTCCCCCGGCCCGCCTCCCACCCTGGTGCGCATGCCCGTCATCTTGCGCGACCCGCCCCTTTTGGCGCCTGACGCCACCCCGCCGAAAAGGGGCGGGTCATGCAAGAGGCCGGGCATGCGCGCCAGGGCGGGGCGGGCCGGGGATCGGCGAGCCGCCCTCCGCCCGTGTCCCTAGCTCTTGCAGCGGCCGCACCTGAAGGAAGGTAAGCCCGGAGCTTACCCTCCTTCAGGCGCGGCCACTGCAAGAGCTAGGGACACGGCGGAGGGCGGCTTGCGATCCCGCCCTGGCGTGCAAGCCCGGTATCTTGCACGAGCCGCCCCTTTTCGACGGGGCTGGGTGACGTCAGGCGTGGCGCCTGACGTCACCCTGCCGAAAAGGGCGGGCAGGACGCTGGGCATGCGCGCCAGGGGAGTGGCCACGCCCCGCTGTGGCCACGCCCCCGCGAGCGGCCACGCCCGGCGCTCCGGCCCCCAAGGTGATCAGTCACCTGAATTCCGGCCCTTGGCCCGAAGGAGTTGGACAGCCCTGCATTATAGCATTATATTGGAACAGATCTTAAATGTGGACCTGACATCCCCTACCTTGGCCCCTCTCAGTGCAATGGCCTTCAACCCCCATTATCCCCACCATCATAGTGGATGGTGGGCATTGTGGTTCATCACCTATGGAGGACCTGAAAGACTTATATATACCTATATCGGGATTGATGAACCTGCATTGGGAAAGTTAATTATATAAAAATGCAGTTTGATAATGTTGTGATATCTGTTTTGTTTGATAAAGCAAATAATACACAATTCAACAGCTAATGTTGGGTCATGCTCCTTTCGTTGAAAAAGAAATCTCATTTAAAATAAGTTGTGATGTTGGTTTTCTGGTTAAAACTGTTGACAATGCACAGCAAAGAATAAAATAGCACCACATTGTTCCAAAATGCTTGCTTTTCTTGTATTCGCATTTGAATCCACTTCACTAATATCATTCCTGTTTTCTGGTTGAAATGGGAATGTCCGTAAACACTAGTGATTGTGGATATTCACATAATGAATCATAATGATGTTCTTTAGGGAAATGGCATTCCTGTTCAACTGTCTCAGGTTTGAGTGTATATTATTATTATTATTATTATTATTATATACATTCAGTGCTTTGGATATTATGATGTTTTGAAGCAATTCAGTCAATTAAAAGGACCAAAGAGGGCAGGGGAAAGTTTTCATGACAAATTTAATCATTTCAGAGGCATTTTTGTTAGTGAATTTAAAATAGCTTCCCTCTTTGTGAAATCTTTGCTCTGCCTTTTCCTCTCCTTTGTTTCAGTTTCCCCTGTTTAGGCCTTCCCAATAGTGTAGAGCAGTGTTTCTCAACCTGGGGGTCGCCCCCCCCGGGGGGGTGTCGCAAGAAGGTTTCAGAGGGGTCGCCAAAGACCATCAGAAAACATATATTTATGATGGTCTTAGGAAGTCCTTTGGCAGAGAAGATTGAAGATCTCTCTGCTTGTCCTTCTCTTTCTTTTTGGAAACAGACTGTGAATTCTCCCACCTAAAGCTCTACTTTGCGGTGATTGGCAGGCCTCCCAGCCAAGGGGAGGGCTATTTCTGAGACTCCAAGCAGGGAGGGGAGAACAGGCATGCTTGGCGCATGGCAACATAATGCGCATGTGTGGGTGAGGGACAGTGTGTGAGGTGGGATGGAGGCTCATGCCAGCTAGTCCCTTCAAGGCATGAGGGTTCTGTGTAGGAAGTTTGACCCAATTCTATCATTGGTGGGGTGCAAGGGGCTCTTTGATTGTAGGTGAACTATAAATCCCAGCAACTACAACTCCCAAATGTCAAGATCTATTTTCCCCAAGCTCCACCAGTGTTCACATTTGGATATATTGAGGATTAGTGTCAAGTGAGGCCCAGATCCATCATTGTTGAGTCTATAGTGCTCTCAACGTAGGTGAACTACAACTCCCAAACTCAAGGTCAATGCCCACCAAACACTTCCAGTATTTGCTGTTGGTCATGGGAGTTTTTTGTGCAAAGTTTGGTTCAATTCCATTGTTGGTGAGTTCAGAATGCTCTTTGATTGTGGGTGAACTATAAATCCCAGCAACTTCAAAATGACAAAATCCCCCCCCCCCCCCCAATACAGTTATGAAGTAGCAATGAAAATAATGGTTAGGGGTTGCCACAACATGAGGAACTGTATTACGGGGTCGCAGCATTAGGAAGGTTGGGAAACACTGGTGTAGAGACCTTCCTTTGTATGTTTTTGGGTGGAGCTTATAATCCCCCAGAGACCAGTCTTAGTTGGTCTATTCCATTTCCCTGTATAGAGCTCTCTTGCTGGACTCCTCCCCTTTCTACAGTCACTAGAGGCTTGGGCATTGTCTGGTATCCTAGGCCCAAGCAATCCAAGCAGGCATTCTTAGCATCTGCTGCATTTAACAGTATTTTTATATCAATAGTCCAAAGGACAACAGAAGCTTTTGGCCAGCCTAAGCTTCACAGGAGAGAGCATTAGGACAATTAATAAGCAACAATTTATAATCCATTGCTTTGTACTAGAGACAAGAGAGATTTTTAAAGCTGTCAGAAAGATGACTGCAACTAACAAAATATCCTTTTGTAATGTATTGTTTTAAGTTACCTTATGATAGTCCTGGGTGGAGTTAACCCTTTATTCATCTTGTTTTCAGTAAACTCATTTGGTTATCTTTTCACCTTGCCTAAAGTGTCTATGTCTGCTAAGGGTCTTAATCTTAATAGAAGGTATAAAGATAGCCCCCCAAGTAAAGCCTCCGAGTAAAGCCAGACAATATAGTTTTCCCAAAAGCTCAGGCATGCCATGATAATATTCTAGAATTCACTGCTTTCATTTTTAATCAGTGACACAAATTCATAATGATATTATTCAGGACAATACATGTTCCACAGTTTGTTAGTACTACTTGTAGAAGATAAAGTATCAATATTTTTATTTTTAAGAGTTTCCCAAAATATGTATTTG
This sequence comes from Anolis apletophallus, assembly GCA_030556195.1. Classification (NCBI taxonomy): domain Eukaryota; kingdom Metazoa; phylum Chordata; class Lepidosauria; order Squamata; family Anolidae; genus Anolis; species Anolis apletophallus. Next base: position 159,040,495 of record JARBWK010000002.1, read on the forward strand.
TTTGTGGAAAGTTTTAAATTTGCTTCTGGTTATCTCTCAAGCTTAAATTGGAGTCATGCCGTACATAAAAAAAAAGAACCCACATAATAAAAACAACAATAAATCCATATTAAAGGGGTCACCCTGAGCCCCAGGAACCCAACTCAGTAAGGGAATAATTAGGGCCCCTTCTCACAGCTGTATAAAATTCACATTGAACTGGATCATCTGGCAGTGTGGACTCAGGTAACCCAGTTCAAAGCAGATATTGTGGATTATCTGCCTTGACATTCTGGGTTATAGGCCTGTGTGAAAGGGGAACAAGGGTAGGGTGACTGGCATGATCCCTAGGGGTTGGCATTTAGGGTCAAGCCTGGTTAAATGGATCTGTCACAAAGCACCTTTGCGCTCAACACAGCAAGTGGGATTTGATATGATATTTCTAATTAAACTGACATTGTTAGCAATTTTTCATCCTATGTGCTAATCTTCATACTTTTTCAAAGCGCTGTTACATGATTTACAACTATAGCATAATTTCAAATCGGGTCTCAAGAGAAAAACAGCACATATTAATTGGTTAATTAAATAGCTGGTTGGTTGAATGTGTGTGTATGTGTGTGCTTGTTATTTTTATATAAAAAATCAACACTACTGCATCACTATCAGCAAGATAATTATACCATCTTTGAGCCCATTATTTCTTTCCTTGAATGCGATGTTTTGTGACACACCTCCTTTCATTTAACCATAAGTAAATCATTGTTCATCTGCTCAGTGATTACAGGTTGGCTGTTTTGTGGATAACAATGCATAAATTTATTATTGCAGGCTCATTCAACTATTGTACAGATAGACAGCCTAACCACCTGTGGGTCCCAGGAGTTTTGGCCTATAACTCCCAGAAATTCCAGCCAGTTTACCAGCTGTTAGGATTTCTGGGAGTTGAAGGCCAAAACACCTGGGGACCCACAGGTTGAGAACCACTGGCCTAAATAAATATAGTAAGTGTGTTTGTGTGTGTATACTGGCCTCACCCCATTGTAAGTTTCTTTTACCTTCTGTGTGCGTGAAAGGGAACTGAAGAAGAGAACCTTTCATCTGTGATGAAGTTTTTTTGGTAAGATTTAGAACAGGGGTGCCCACACTTTTTCATCATGCGAGCTACTATATGAACAATCCAGTTGAAAAGATCACCTGTTGTGCATGTGAGCGTGTGCGCACACACGCGCGTGCTTGCTCCTACTGCAGCCTTCCGCCCGCACGGGGCTTCTTTCTTGCCTGCCCACGAACTCGCTGCCGTGCACACCCGGGAACGGGATCCTCCTTGCCTGCGCGCGCGCGCTCTCTTAATGTCTTCATTGCCTTCCTCCTCCCTGCTGCATGCTTTCGCAAAGCAGGAAGTCCCCATCCCGTCCTGCTTCTTGCGTGCACAGCAGGCCCCTCCCATGCACGCAGCAGGAGGGTATTTATAGGCGCACCCGTCAGCGCTCCGGCCAGATATGGCTTCGGCAGCGGCTCGGAAGGCGCAGGGCTGGGAAGAGGGGCTGCCTGGCTGCTGCCTGGGCCGGGAAACTCAACCGAGAGAGGGACCCACGTGAGGCTGGAGCCTCCCCACGGCAGCCTCCCCCCTCCCTCCCTCCTCCCTCGAGGCTTCCTTACCTGGGCAGGAGAAGGAAGAGTGGAAGAGGTGCCTTCGCCTTGCTCCCCCCCTCCCCAGCAGCAACCAATGGGCAGTCATGTCACCACACCATGCGTGGCAAGACGAGCGCCAGGGCCCACCCACTAAAGCTTCATTTTGGCAAAAGAAGCCCCGCGAAGGCGGCGGCGGGAGCGCACGTGCGCACGCATGGCAGGAGCGCACCATCCGGCTGGTGAGGCCCAAAGATCACCTGGAAGAGGGCTGAAGATCACCTAGGTGCTCCCGATCACCATAATGAGCACCCCTGTGTGGAGATCTAAGGTTTACTTTTCTTTTAACGTGGCAGGGCAGGCGATCCCACCGCTGCCACCATTTGTGGATGATTCGACGTTAACTTGTATTTCGCTGCCACCATTAATTTATTTAGGCTTGACCATTGACTTGTAAAGAGTGGTGAGGAGACTGGTAATCCAAATGAAGTCACGGGGAGAGAGTTTTGAATCAAAACTTATATAGTTTATTTCACACAACTGGGCACAAAGCTTAGTTTGATACTTTATATAACTCTTCTGAAGAGGCACGACTTAAAAAGGTTACAAAGTTTCTATTTGTAACTAATACACAGTTGCAATGTTTAACTATTGCTATTACTTAGACCAGCGTCTAGCAATCTCAAGCATACAGGCACTTTTGCCTTCTAAAGGCACCTTGCCTCTATCTAGCCCTCAGGCTTTATACAAACAGACTGGCTCGCAAGCTCAGCCCTCCAGAACTGTCTCCCTACAGCTCTCAAAACAGATTCCCCAGCCGAGAAGCTACACTCTTGCTTCGCTGACAGGAAAACTCTAACTGCTCTCTCTGCAGTTTCAATAACGTGATTCCTACTCCTCTCCTCAGAGTAGAATCTAATCGAACCTTCTGGCTTAACAGCCAGGCACCCACTGACTCTCTCTAAGAATTCGAGCTAGCCTTCTGGTTGGCTCCGCCCACCATCACCATGGCAACACATTCCCCCAGGAGAGAACTGCCTCCATTATCACAGCCAACCCTTTGTGGTCTGTCCATAACGTGACCACTTAATATAACACAAATAACCACCTCATCACACCCTGATTTAGAACATTAGAAAACCAACATTTCAAATTGAATAGAGATCCTCCATAGCTAGAGGTAAGATAAGACGGAAGGCAGTAGGAAAAGAGAAACACCACATTCCAGATGGATAGAGACAGGAATTTATTGCAAGACGTAGGCAAATAGCAATTATAGCAGGACAACTGTCTTTGGCTGGGGCTTATCACATGATGTGTCTCCTTTCCTGTTGCTCTCTTGATAGGAGACAACTTGGGAAGCATTTCTTTTAGAAACACAAATAATATGTCTTCATTTTGCAAAAGAAATGCCTTCCAAGTGTCTCCTCACAGGAAAGCAGCGAGAAAGAAGTCATATCATGTGATATGTCCCACCCAAAGCATTTTTGTTCCTGCTGCAATTGTAATTAGCCTGTTTCATGTGTTAAGCTTCTTAATCAAGGAGGCTGCGGTTGCCTTAAATCTGTAAGACCTCAGCAGGGCTGTTAGGGATAAGGTCACTTGGAAGCCTCTCAGCCCCCTTCCGCACAGCTGAATAAAATCCCACATTTTCTGCTTTGAACTGGAATATATGGCAATGTGGACTCAGATAACCCAGTTCAAAGCAGATATTGTGTTATATGTTTCACATTTTTGTAGTGGGTAGGAAGATCATTTTGACTTGGTTAATTTATAAGTAGCTCGCATGCTGAAAAAGTGTGAGCACCCTTGGTCACTCTAAACAATAACAAGTGGATGTGCAAAGGGGTGTTGTAGCACCTTAGGGTCTGAGAGAATGATGTTGATAACATAAGCTTTTCTAGACTAAGGGCACATCTACAACCAACCCTTGAGTTGATACCAATCCATCATGCAGGCTTGGGGTGTTTTCTATCTCAATTATCAACATGATTTGATCATCCTTTGTCACCTTGATCTATGAATTCATTGTGTTAGCTCAGTATATCATGTGCCAGCTTCACTGCTTTGTTGATCAGTCAGCAAGCACCATTTCATCATTTCTAGGAGCTACCCAATAGTAAAGGCATCTTGTTTTCTAGAAAACTCAGTTGGATTTGATCTATTGGCTTACATCTGAAACGTTCCTTATCCCATAACTAATTCCCTGAGCCAGTCCATCCCCGTGGAGATTCTTCCATGTTCTTCTTTCCCAAGCTCACATTATCTCTAAGCAACCTTTCTGAGCTGCTGACAAGCGCGGGTATGTCGTCTCCTCAGCTTTGCTGGCTTTTCTGATATCTGATAAATGATGGAAGTTAGAGCCTCAAAAATCATCTGAAGATATAAGATTCTTCTGCAGCTAAACTATTTTCTCTTATTCTCAGCTGTACAAAGTAAGGTGTAGGAGAGATAAAGAAATGGTTGAGCATGAACTTCAAAACAAGTACGTGGCCAAGTTATGAACATGATAGTGCAAAGGTCAACAACCAGGTTGTTAACTGGAACAAATTACAGGGAGCAGTTGACCCCCCCCCCCCATACAAACAGCTCCACTGGCTGCCGATAAGTTTCCGGTCTCAATTCAAGGTGCAGGGTATCATCTACAAAACCTGAAACTGTTCAGGTCCTGCTTATCTTCACAACTGCATTTTCCCCTACAAACGTGTGTGATCTCTAAGATCTTCTGGTGAGGCTCTCCTCTCGCTCCCATCCTCGTCATAAATGCGGTTGGTGGGGACAAGAGAGAGGGCCTTCTCAGTGGCCCCCCCTGACTCTGAAACTCTCTCCCCAGGAAGATTCGACTGGTGCCCACCTTTGTAAAGACCTAAAATGTGGATGTTCTATTGTGCTTTTGAGTAGTTCTCCAAATAATTTTGGCCCCTTAGCTATGACCCAAGATCTAGCCCTTGCACTTTATTATAGTTCCCTGACTTTAGATATAGTGTTCTGTGTCAAATTGCCCTTCTACTCCTAATCTGTCACCTGGCTTTTGCACTTTATCCATCAGCCCTGTCCTTGCAACTGATTTTCACTAGCCCACCCGCCCGAGCTCAGAAATTGTTTACTATGTCAGGCTATTGGTTGATTGTTTGATGGTTGTTTTATTGTGATGTTGTTTTATGAATTTTATTGTGTTATATTTTAAACTATGTTGATCGGGCCTGTCTTCATGTAAGCCACCCCATTTCCTTTTGGGGAGATGGTGGCGGGATACAAAACACATTAAGCTGCTATCTCACAGGGTTCCTGTGACCTGGGATAGTGGTGACTTGCTGGTATTGTTATCCTGTTCTTCACACTGCTGCTGATGTCTTGTGTCTGTGACATCTTGACAGTGCAAGGCCACACTTCCAGGTGGGCGGTGTAATTCTGCTCTCCTGATCTGCCTGTTTTTAGTTTTAAAAGATAGTTCATAATTATGCAAAGTAATTTTTTAAACAAACCTTTTTTTCTGCAAAGGGTGAGGATAATCCCATCTCCTGATGTCACTAGCATGTTGCCACAGATGCACCCAGACCTTATTGCAGAAGGTAAGTCTTGGTGCTGTGGTGTGATCATGGTTATTGATAGGCTTTGCCCATAAAGAGCTGGGCAAAGTACTGTGTTTCCAGGAAATTCCCAGCATTCACAAAGACTTTTCATTTCCTATTCCCAGGCCAACTTATCCCAAAATGAAATGTATCTCTCCATGACCATTTGTTTGTGATATACTAGCTAAGATGGCTGGTACAAAAAAAGCATGGCAATTGCTTCCAGGATCCATATTTCAACAGAAATCAAGTCAGGGAAAATGAATGCTAGCAATAAATGAAAATGGTCTCAATGTTTAATGAGTGTAATATCGCTAATGCACTTTAACATTTTGACTATAACGCCTGAATAATAATTTGAAAAAGTTTAGTGGAAATGAGTGAAAATCAATTTCTGAAACAATGCCTATGTCTATGATCAGTGGGATGAGAAGGAAAAAAGAATGAAAAGGAGAGAGGAGGGAAAAATTTGGATGCAAAAGCATGGCTGTGCAGGTAAAACCATAACAAACTGGAGTGTTTTGGTATGTGAAGGGCACTTTCCTCTTTCTGGATGAGTCCTTGGTTATAATAATAATCCAATGTAGTTAAGCCTTTGACACTGGATCAGTCAGCTCTCCACATTTGCTGAGATTAGGGGCACAGGACCACTACAAAAGTGAAAATCCACAAATAAACAAATTGCTACTATTTTATTTTTACCCAAGAGAACATCTCTTGAAGAATATCTTCTGGTGGATATTGACCAAAGAGTCAAACCGATGGACCTAGAGATTTCGAGAAAGAACACCTTTCTAGAAATCTCTTGGACTTCTAGCTCACTTCTCTGGTCAACATCTAACAGAAGATGGTAATAGAGTTGCACTGGAGGATCTAGAGATTCCTAGAGATAACATTTTAAACAAATCAATGAATAATCTAATCTGTAAAAGTCAAACCTGCAAACTTGGAGAGTCAAATATAATAGTAAGCACCTGGTTATTTGTAAGGAATTACTTACTTGCTCAAAAACAGTGTTAGCACAGAAACATGATAGAGAGCACTTTATAACACACAACAGAAACTCCAGAATTTTTTTATTGGACCCTTAAAATAATTTTTTGGTACCGTTTAGGACAGGATGTAATGAAGATGAATTTTTTTTCGTCTCAGGAGCGACTTGAGAAACTGCAAGTCGCTTCTGGTGTGAGAGAATTGGCCATCTGTAAGGACATTGCCCAGGGGACACCCAGATGTTTTGATGTTTTACCATCCTTGTGGGAGGCTTCTCTCATGTCCCCGCAAGGGGAGCTGGAGTTGACAGAGGGAGCTCATCCACACTCTCCCTGGATTCGAAACTACGACGTGTTGGTCTTCAGTCCTGCCTGCACAAGGGTTTAACCCATTGCACCACGGGGGCTCGATGATGATGATTATGTCAGGTCTTCTCACTCTGAACAAAATCCATGCTCATTACCCAGTTGTGAAATGGTGACCATGGATTTTGTGGTTGCCATGATTATGCCGTTTATGTCTTTTGTAACAGAGCCTCTCTTTGTCTTTATTCACAGCTGTAAAGAATAATAATAATAATAAAAAGATAGTTGCTATCTGACTTCATAAAACAAAGCCTTCTTTAAAGGTTTCATTTGAGAGTGGGTGTTTAGGCCATGATGAATTGCTGAATGGCTGATTTCCTGATCCTCTCTCTCGCTAACCTTTCCTGACAGCTTCTGGATTGCTCTACCTGGTAATTTGCTGGATAGTAATGGCTACAGTGAGCTGTCTAACTATTTCCTTTTCTGTTAACAAGGATTCTGAACACCCTCTGTAGGTGACGAAATGCAATTACAGACAAAAAGCGTTCCCTCGAGCAGGCGCCAGTGCCAACGCTCACAGATGCCAGCAGTCCTTTGGCAGCACAACTGTTAAAAAAAGCACAAAGCGCACACAGCCGAAACCTGACACAAAAACCAAGCATTGGAGTTTTCTAAATATTCTGTCCAAATAAAAAATTTAATTAAAAGTTATGAAGGCATTTCATTGATTAACAATCTTAGTAATTAAATACTGTAGTTGGCTAATTTTCTTCTGGTTGGATTTGTTCTTCCTTGGAGATCGCTAATTGTTGCATGGCTTTACATTTATTGATAACTCTGTTTGATGAATACAGATGCCACCTTTTATGGTAGTCGTTGACAGAGTAATCATATTGTGAGAAACACCAGGCTTATGTGGTAACAGCTGTTGCAGTTCTCCATGCTGACGTCCGCTGGGAGAGCGGGTTTGCTGCTATCCTGGGCACACAATAAACGGAAGGTGCAATAAAGCATGAGCTAATATTTTGAAAATCCTTACAACTCAAGGAACTTTATTGCAGATTACCAGCACTTTGATCTCCGTCCAGTACTTAAGTCTTAATTATCGGACTAATTGCACAGGCTATGTTCATTTTCGGTGGTAATCCTTTTGTGATTAGCTTCTCTGTTCAATAACTGACTTATCCCTTAATTAAAAGGACTATTAACCTTAAAGCTGCTGCTCCACATAGGGATTAAACCTATGCAGAATTAATATTTAATATCATTGTTAAAGGACCTTGGTGTAAAGGCACAGACGGTAAATATTATGCACACACATATAGTGATATACTTGGTGCCATCATTTACCTGATGGATGAAGAGTATAGCTATGTGGTTAATTGGGAAAGAGACACGTCATTTTTAGCCTAAGAGGAAAAAATTGCTGGAATCATTAGGGTGTTGTGTGGTTTCTAGGCTGTATGGCCATGTTCTAGCAGAATTTTCTCATGACGTTTCACTGGCATCTCTGGCAGATCTGAAAATGCCAGCCACAGATGCAGGCAAAACGTAAGGAGAAAATGCTGCTAGAACATGGCCATACAACCTGAAAACCACACAACTCCCCATAGTGATGAATCATTTATATATAGTAGATCCTCTACTTTTGTAGGAACACAGAACCCCACAAAACTGGAAATAGGAATAAAAAACTATTTTTAATCTGACAGAACACTTTTTAAAGGAATCCCTATCACTTCCAGTGTGGCTATATGGTCAACTTTCCAAGTGAGGACCGGCTTTCTGGGAATCTCTAGATCCTCTAGCTAGCAGAACACTACGAGCAACTTTCAATGGAAGTTGACCTTAGAGCCGCACTGGAGGACCTAGAGATTCCTAGAGACATTATATTAATCAAATCCACGAACAACACAATGTAAAATAAGTTTTGTTCATGTGTTATACATGTCATTTCCTAATTGGTTATATCATAAAAACATTGAAAAAGTTTATTAACCTGCAAAAACTTTGTCTTTTCGGGACATCCTGCAGCCCATTTTGCTATAGTTTTTCAATGATATCTCATAGTCTCAACCAATTCCACAAGCCGGTCTGAGTCCCTCCATGGAGGTGAGAAGGTCGGGGTACAAAAATTTAAATAAATAAATAATAGTTTGTGGCAGCCACAAAAATGAAGTTTCTGGAGTAGATCAACTACTTTCAAAGTAGTTACTGCACAATTAAACAGGAATAACACTTTCAAACCAGGAACAGATATTTTTCCAAATTTTGTTACATAATGTAATCAAACCTACCAATATGGATGGCTGATTATAAAGACCCAATCCACATCTGTCAACATCTGTCAACATCTACCTCTAAACGAATAAATGAAGATTATTGGATGGGGAGACATTTCCCCAGCATTTAAAGTGGGTCCGTTTAAATTGGTGGGGCTAAAGTTTAGGAGGCATGGCCAAAATGGCTGAGCTCCTGCATGCGTTCTACAACCTGAAGAGGGGTAAAGTACTGCAAAAACAGCCTTTTCCACTTACATGTGGGAGGTCTGCATCTGAAAAAAACAAGTTAGTGTTTCTAATATTGGTTATCAAGATGTAAAAATTAAATGAGAAAGTAATTACACTCAATTATTGGTTATTATTTCTAAATCTGTAAGTTATTGGTTGGAATTCACAAAGGCAATTACAAATGCTTAATCAGGGACATTATCACATTGGCATATATCCCGTTAATATCAGCAGGACTGAATGCATACTGTATTTAGATGGAATACATATTGACCCCATCATATTGAAAATACTGCACTTTGATTCATCACACCGCAGAAGGCTGCACCTCCCAATCTGTTTGAATGCCTCCCTATGTCACTTTTTATGCCCTGCCCCTCCCCTAATATTGCATAGTGATACAGCCTGGAAGTCTCAAACTACCATTCTTGTGGGATTTTAGTTGAAGGAATGCACTCTGATTTTACAATCGCATGTAAAAACAATGCCTCAGGACCATATTAAATTAAAAGATACAATTAGAATCCCACATGCAATTACTTCGTTTCTGTGATATTTTTCAGACAGATTCCAATGGATTACTGATGGAATGAAACAAACGTCATGTGACAGGACTCATTTGGAATCACGTTAGAAGAGTCTCAGCAATGGAGTATATCCCGATGTGATAAGGTCCCTAGTGTTACACACTCTTGTCTGGTTTTTATTCTTGACCCCTTGATATTCACTAATTTAGGGAATATGTAGGTGTTGCACCTCAGAACTCAGACAGCCCCCCCTAGATCACACACACACAGGCAGCTGCAATAAATGTTCTTTTATTTAGAATAAAGGTAAAGAATAGTCCAAAGAGGTAAAAATAAAGCAATCCCAAATAGAGTTCAGTTGTAATCCAAGCGGATGAAATCCCAAAGAAACAGAGTTCCAAAGCAAGGCAACTGCTCTGGCGGTCAAACGTGGCACTTGAGTCTGGCCGCAACTGCGGTCGCTGGAAACAGAATCCAAACCACCCCGGCGGATAGCAAGAACTTGGAGACTAGAACAAGAGACGTGATCAAGCTAAACATGGCTTCAGGTCTGACGAGAATTCTCCCAAGCCGGATTGATATAGGAATCTAACTTTTCTGCGTCCAATGCACCCCCTTTCTCCAATCTCTCCTAGAAGCCAAGATACTGTCCCTCCTGTTGAATTCCTTCTCATTAGCGGGCCCAGCTGCATTGCTATCAGAGTGAGAACCAGGAAACTCCCCGTCTCCCATCTCTCCATCTGGGAAGGGAGTAGACACTCTTTCCTGAGACCCAAGGCCTCCTGGCCTTTCATATTCATCTGAATCTATTTCCATGGAATCTTCACTGAACTCATCTGCGGTTCCATAACCCTCCAGCCATGTGTTATCCCATTGCAGGCTCTCTTCTGTAGAGTCAAATGGATCAGGCCACCCATCATCCTCTATCACCCCTGGGTCAACTGGTGCCTGGCCCGGAACCCCCAGGGGCTGTCCAAGTCCACCAGGCTGGAACCCAACAGTAGGGACTGTGCAAGTCCCTCAATCCTGACTTACTGGGTAGCAGCTGCTGCCATTGATGGGAGTCTGTCTCCTGTCAAACAAGAAGCAGCTGACTGATGTTTCACTTCACTCCCGATGTGAGCAATCTCTGGTGTGAAGGGTTAGGGTTAGGGGCCCTGGTTCTGCCTATTGCAGCAGAGATCACTCATGGGAGGATGTGGGACTGTCAGTCAGTTGCATCTTGATTGATAGAGGAATAGATCCCATAGACAACCGCGTCTGCTGCTTGGTAGATAGGGATGGGGGCGGGGGGAGGATCATATTGGGACACACGACTTAGCTATGTAACTAAGGTGGTTACATAGCTAAGTTGGCAAAACAAAATTCCAGTCATTGTTTGTACCTTGTAAGTCACCTTGAACATTTTTAATAGAAAGGCAACTCACATAAATGTCTCAAAACAAAAAAGAGAAAAGGAGGAATAAGGGGCGGGAGGAGTTTTGTAGAATCCTAGTTTATCATTGTCCAGGGCCATAGCAATTTATCTAGCTGAAAGACTAAAAAACAAATGCAACCATTTTTTTGTGATTGCCAAAGTGCCAGATGTTTCTGTCAGAACCCTTGTATATCTTCTCTAGTTTGGAATCTTAGACCCATGATGTATCTGTTATTTCTAGCATGTAGATATACATGGTTCAAAGTTCTTCTTCTGCACTGTTTTTAGAGGAAAAAATGGACAGTACAGTTATGCTATTTGGCTGTCTACAAGAATGATGTCACATCAGCCATGCTATGCTTATTCCAGACCTTGCAACATTACTCTAACTTTTAAAAAGTAACTTGTTAGTGTTGATAATTACACACAGAGATATTGTTGTCATGATACAGTGGATAACAGATCACATCTTACTTACATATCAAACCAAAATCTGGAGAGTTCTGGGATAACATGAAGCACTGTAATGATATCTTATGTTACTTTCTCTATCAAGCCATAACCTCACACAAGTTCACACAAGATGAACATAAGAAAAATAAGCAGATGTGTGATGCTATCAATGACAAAAAGGACCTGTTAGCAAAGCTGATCATTAGATGTTATCTTTCCCGAAAGAGCATTTGCCACTTGGTGGGTGCTGGCATTTACTGGTCATGGTGAACATTCTGCAAAAACATATGCAAGTATCAGTATTTTCTAGCCATTTAACAACTAAAATTCAAAGTGTAAATATCTGGTCAGTATCAAACCACATTGTAATTCTTTACTATCCGCCATATAGCAACTGTATCATTATGCCTGATAGCGATAATTCTTTCTTTATGGGGTCTTAAGAGTAGCACAAAGTTTCCAAAAGTGTACATAGCACAAATCAGCAGAAATAGATGCATTCTTGAACCACGTGTCTATAGGGAAACTCAGGAGGAAAGTAGGATGTCAATGTGCAGAAGAGGTAGAAATACTGAACTTATAAATATATTCCAAATAAATATATAAGATAAATAAGTAAGTTAAAGTTAATATACAAAGCATTCCATAGTATAGTGATTATGGCATTAGTCTAGTAGCTGGAAAGAGCCTGGCAGAGCCCAGAAACACACATTGAGCCAGTCGTTCTCTCACACATAGGTCTGTGGATCTCCCTGAAGCTCATTGGAGGCAAGGTAGGATAGAAATATAACAAACTGTGAGGGAAAAAACCCATATGGCTTGGATTTGTAGAATTAGATGGATTTCAAATGAATAAATATTCATGATATGGGCAGGGAAGAAGTGACATGGGATCCAGCAGACTGAGAATACATGGCTGAAGACCTTGATCAGAAATGTCACTGAACTGCCATGTCTGTTGTCCTAGCTACAATAAGCAGTAATGGAAGATGAGAGGACTTGTAGCATTTCAGCAACATCTGAACGGGTCACTCATTCTCCACCCTCCTAGAGCAGTGTTTCTCAATCTTTCTAATGCCACAACCCCTTAATATAGTTCCTCATGTTGTGGAGACCACCAACCATAAAATTATTTTCATTGCTACTGCATAACTGTCATTTGAATTGTAATGTAAATATCTGATATGCAGAATGTATTTTCATTCACTGCACCAAATGTGATTTTGTCTTTTGGGAGTTGTAGTTGCTGGGATTTATAGTTAACCTACCATCACAGAGCATTCTGAACTCCACCAATGATGAAATTGAACCAAACTTGGCACACAGAACTCCCATGACCAACAGAACATACTGGGTTTGGTGGGCATTGACCTTGAGTTCTGGAGTTGTAGTTCACCTACATCCAGGCAGCACTGTGGACTCAGAAAATGATGGTTCTGGTCCAAACTTGGCACAAATACTCAATAAGCCCAAATGTGAACACTGATGGAGTTTGGGGAAAATACACATTGATATTTGGGAGTTGTAGTTACTGGGAATTATAGTTCACCCACAAACAAAGAGGATTCTGAACCCCACCAACGATCAAATTGGACCAAACTTCCCATATGGAAACTCCATGGCCAACAGAAAATATTGTGTTTTCTGGTGGTCTTTGGCTATCCCTCTGACACCTCCTTGCATCTCCCCCAGTGGTCCTGACCCCCAGGTTGATAAACGCTGTCCTAGAGGTTCTGGTTTCCTTCTGGTCCTATTGTAGAGAGCACATTGCACCTCAAAAGGAGTATATTTAAGAGGATTTGATGAACTAAATGCAGCAGGAAATAATAGCAATTCTTTATAGCTTGTTATGACACTCTCTTTATCCATTTCCAGAGAGCCCAAAATGGCTTGCGGGAAAGGCAGAGGAAGAGCATCGGGCTATTCAATATAATTATATAATTATGAAAGAAATGGCATCATATGCCTGTGAATATTAAACTTATTACTTATAGATAAGTAACTTTAAAAAAAAGCTTTATTGTGTATTAGAGTAGTGAAATGAAATGAGATTTTTGTATATATAGAATATTTCAAGACCATATTGGAATTTTTAAAACCCACCATGTCATCTCACTATCATTTTCACTATGGTTTGGGAATATTTTGTTGTTTCAGAGAGAATTGGCTAAACTGAGAAGTTAATAGTGATTGGCAGTGTCCTTAACCCATGTGGCTAATATCTCTGATTTGTCATGCTGTGTGATGAGAGAAGATAAACAGTTGGTTGCTACTTATTGGGCACTTCAACACAGAGCATGTATGGCATGTTAGATGACAGGTTTGTGCTAATAGAGTGATGGTCCTGCCAGTTACCTCTAAGCCACTGACCCCTCCCCATCTGCAGCATATTTTCATATCCAATGCATCCTTAATTACATTGCAACTCATTAACAAACTGTGGCCCTTTCCCCACCATTTTTCCTGGACAAATTGTTTCCAAAATAACTGCATATATCATTGCATGCAATGTGATTAAGCAATGATTTAATTTGCATATTAGCTCTACAGTTATTGGGTTGCATACACCTGGGAGCACACATTCCATGGATGGTAGGTTCACGATTCATGATGAACAGTCTATAGGAATAGGACTTTTCCAGTGGAGTTCCACCGGCTGCTGAAATGTTCTTGGAAATGGTTCAACATGTATCCAGAATCCAGATCTTCTGTTTCAGAGCCTGAAAATCCTCAGCATTTTATCAAAAGTTGAAGTGTATTTAAATACAAAATGTTAGTGGTAGATAAAATCTCACATACTTTGATGCTTTTAGATAAATTGATGCTGTATAATAGTGTTAAAAGGATAGAGGGATACTTAAGTCAAGGTGTAATAGCAACAAAGACCAGAATCCCATTGGAAAGTTATGAATGCATAATCTGGAGGTTCACACACACCTGTGACTATTTGTATTCACAGTTTCTGTGTAGGCCTTCATTTAGGGGATACATCAAGACGATGAAACTTCCCAATTTCCATCTACTGGACAGCAACTTCTGCAATTGACAGGGATCTGCTGGCTGATGTTCCACATCTCCTCATGTAATGATATGTGACATGAGGGGAAAACAGCACAGTGATTCTACTTATTATGCCTGTTGCTCACAATAGGTGCTGGGACCATCTACCAGTTGCTTCCCGATCAACAGGAACAGATTGCAGTAACTGCTGCACAGTAATAAAGGATTAGGAGAATTGGACTAGGAGGAGTAGGATTAGGAGATTAGGAGATGCAGGATTCACTGCATCACACTGTAACTATGGTGTTTACTCATATGTAAATCTGCAGCAAGATTCTGGCCAAGATCTTGTACATCCATTTTAACACAATTATTCCATCCATGGGGAAGGGTGTGCTCCAACATGTAGATAGAATTATATGGATACAGCTATACTAGGTTACATTGAAGTGGAATGATATCAGATTGATTGTAAAGGCGACAGATTGGTAGCCTATTTGCAGAAAGGTGCTTTCTATTCATTAAGTGACAAATAAGGAAAGAGCTTGCTTTGTTATAGTGCCTCATTTGGGGAACACTTTCATCATAAAAGTGTGGCTGTTGCCCGCTCTGCAGTAATCAACACATCAGATCAATCCTTTCCCAATCACCCCAAGTGTTTAGACTGCATTGTTCCAATTTTACTGCACTTTAATGTTGTGTTATGAGTATTTTATTGCATACATTTGGGGTTATATGACAATTAAAAATACCCTGATACCTAATAGCTCTCCATCCCTCTATATTTCTCTCTACCTCTCTATCTATCTATACAAATACGTTTGAGGCTGCAATACTTTACACTCTCACCTGGGTGTAAGGTCAGTCTAGCACAGTAAGTTTACCACATTTAGGTAAGGCTATATAAGTCTGGGCTACTCATACAGTACATTTTTCACATATTTTTTTAAAATATAAGTAAATTAAAAGCATTTCATTTTTTAAAATCGAGACAGCAAACTGCCAAGTGACCACCAAACTGTTCTCAAGCTAGAAAAATAAATGCCTTTTGTTCTCAAGCCAGGCACAATAGCAACGCCTGCGTGTCAGCCAGAAAAATAAATGCAGCCATATGCCCACTGTCCACCCTGCAAGCCAGGAGTCCTGTAGCCAAAGCCAGCTGGAGTTAAACAGCAATCAAAGCTGACAAGGGAGAGAAATAAAAAATTCCTACCCCCTTTCCTTCATTGGTCTTTACAGTACAAGCACTGTATCTGCAATGGATACATTCCTGGATATGTGGAGCCATAGATAATAGTGAACCCTATCAAAACGAAGGTTTCTGGCCCAATGACACATAGAGTTGCACTGGAGGATGTAGAAAATTCCTAGAGTACATATTTTGTTGGATGTTAATAAATGAAAAAGCAGTTATTGGTCCTGTGGATATGAGGGTCATTCTATATATGTAAAGGGAGAGATCAGTCATATTGGTGCTATAGTATTCATAGGATATACATCAGAAAGAAATCAATAATACTAATACTACTAATAATGAGGAGGAGGAGGGACTATTACTTGATTATTATATTTATTAAAAACATTTACACTACTTTTTATCCTACATTGTGAGAATCATATACAAAAGAAAGGAAAAAAATGAATAATATCCCATACAGGCTAAAAACCATGAAGCACCATTTTTTAAAAAATATTGTAAGCTAAGCAGGATCAGCCCTGGTTAGAACTTGAATGGGAGATTGCGGTTGAATACCAGGTGCTCTACCAGGTGTGTCCATACAACCCAATTCCAGATGTTTCCATTTGCTTCAAAAACATAATAGCTGCAAGACAACAGTCTGTTGTGATAAAACCCTTAGTTTAAACTTCAAGGGAACTATTTGAGTTTGCAGTACATTGGACAGCTCTTTTAACATTCAGAATAAAACCTGAAATGGCTTCACTATCCAATTATATGGAAGCTATCATGGAAATGTCAATTCTATGGGGACTGCTGAGATCATAGGACTGTGCAGAGGCCCAAGATTATCCTTAGGGACAGTCAGGTGACGGAGTCACTGGGAGAACAGAACGTCGGACTTGACGAGAAATGTTTGAACAGATCCAACTCCAGTCATCTTCTAGTCTTAGACTTCACCTCCTTCAGAAAATGTATTGGATTGTCCTTGAATGTGCAAAATCAAGAGGACTCAGAATATTGTCAGAAGAGAAGGGACAAGAACTGGCAATTTATTTACTTTTTGTGCTGCCCCAGCAATTGTTTCTATACTATACCAGAAGCTGTCCGAAGTCAATCTGGAATAGACAAAACAAGTATGGACCTTTAAAATGAAATTGGAAAGAGCAAAAATAAAACCTGGCTTTCTGGCTTTCTTTAATCTGTCTGGATGCAACCCACATTTCATTTTGTGTTGCAAACTCGATTGAATATGAGAGCCTTAGTCTCACTTTCCTCTACTTGTGTCATTATCTACTTGAATCTCTCAAAATTTGGTACTTTTCTACAGGAAAGCATCCAAAATGAAGAGGACTACCAGAATACTACAGATAAGTTCCAAGGTGCCCTGTGGAGACCTGAAACCATGGATAATAGCAAAACCTGTATTTTGACTATACTTGGGTCAGAAACATACCATAGAATTGCTTTGGAGGGTCTCAAGAGGCCCACAAACACTTCTGGGAGGGAATATTTTTTGGGAAAGTAGATAAATGGAACTGTGGATATTGAGTCTGTGGGTAAGGGAGTTGTACTATAATTCCATATCTGTTCTTTCTGTGTTGACTGGAGGCTGTAAGGGGGCGGGAGTGAACAGGTAAGCCCAATGTCGTGTTTACTTCACAGTTAGCAATGAATCACAAGCAAGGTGATAATGGAAGCCCAGGTCTCCCACAGCTTTTCAGGAAAGGTGCTGTATTCTTAATGTAAACTGGTGGACCAAAGAGATAGTGAAGATTTATTTCCTCTTTCTGACAGAAATAGATTTCTTTCCTTAGCATATTAATGATGATGCATTAAAAATGTTTACAGAATACCATCACAGAATGAATGTAATTAAAATGTGTACAGGGCCCTGAGGTTTGGGAATGCCGTCTTTAATATTAGTGAGACAGATTGCAAACTGGGATTCTAGTTGATTCTCTCATGCTGAGAAGAAGGGAAAGCAGAGGATACTGTCAAAGGTACAAATAGAATGTGTATGTTACAGGTGGTGAAATACTCACCAGTGTATTCATTTTAATCAGGCTCATAAGCATAGCTACTCTGGATTTATAATAAGCTAATCACAACGTTTCCCAGGATTTTTCAACAGGGCATCTACTGCTGGAATGTTATCTAGATGTATTTGAGAGTTTATGTGCATACAAATATAGGGTTTAGTTAAGTAGTTAGCCCTGGTTAGTATTTGAATGAGAAACCGTAAACAAATACCAGAGTCAGGAGCATGAATTCGGTCATATTTATTTGATACCTGCCATGTTTTTCCCTTTCATTTTTTTCATTTGTTATGTGTACATCCTGGTAATAACCATGCATATGTATACTGGATTATTGGTGTTATGCTTTGAACATACTGATATTTTCTTGCATTGATGGGAGCCTGCTGGAGAAAGCTCTCATTAGGTATGAAAAGTTTGTCTAAACTTGGCAGATTTTGACTGAATTATGAGGCCATTAAAGAACTCCAGGAACGCTGAGGAATGCGGAAGGAACAAGAAGGGATGCTGGGAACACTGAGAGATGAGGAGTGCATCAGCTCCCCCTGGTGGCCAGAGTTTGCCTCTGTTCGTCTATATGTGTGTATGTGGAAACTGCAGGGATTGTCTTCTAAGTATGTGGACCTGTAATCCACTCTGAGTCCCCTTCGGGGTGAGAAGAGCGGAATATAAATAAAGTGTATTATTCTAAAGTGTATTATTATTTCTTAGGCAATTCCAACTGGGAGTAGCATTGCCAACCTGGACTTATGGCTGTTCTTGTGAGAGAAGCGTGAAAAAAATATTTGGTTTAAGAGCTAATGTGGGACAAACCCACACAAGAAGGAAAAATGCAATCTTAGCAAACTTAGAGGGTGGTTACAGTTGTGAACAATTTACACTTTGACAACTCCAAGTCAGACTGAAGAAAGTGTGATGCTCTAAAAATCTGACTAATCCAAATCAGACCTAGCTAGCATGGTATGAGTTACAGTCCAGCAACAGACAGCTATGTGGTCTCCAACTTTGTAAACTTATTGATAATACCGAGGTGGTGCCTTTCAAACTTTTGAAATTCAGTGCTCATAAAGCTGCAATACATTTTCTTGTTGTCTTCCCTAGAAAAAAACCTGTTGTTCTTATTTGATGGACTCTTTAGGAAAGTACTGGAAGACATTTTGAAACAGCAGTATCATAGCTTCATGGGGAACTAGATTTATTTATTTATTTTGTATCAAAAGCATTGCATAAATTAGTATAAAACTGATAAAAATAGAAGCACAAATGACTAAATATATTTTGACCAAAAATGGGCAACAGCAATCACATTGTCTGTAGCCTCCAAATTCTTCCTCCGTACATGAGGCAGGGCATTGAGGACAAGCACACAGGTGCAGAGTTGTCTGTTCTGCTCCACAGTCACACAAGGTGGAGGATTCTTTTAGGTAGTGCCACTTTGCCAGGTTGTCTTTTGATCTGGACATGAAACAGAGATGGAGTGAAGAGAAAACGGTGAAACCTCAGAGTTGCACTTCAAAGAGGAAAATGAAACAATTTGGTAAGAAAATGAGCTCCCTTGAAAAATGCATGC
The DNA here is from genome assembly GCA_030556195.1 of Anolis apletophallus. Taxonomy (NCBI): domain Eukaryota; kingdom Metazoa; phylum Chordata; class Lepidosauria; order Squamata; family Anolidae; genus Anolis; species Anolis apletophallus. The sequence continues at coordinate 159,059,669 of JARBWK010000002.1, forward strand.
TGGATTATTCCAAGGACTGCAAATCAGTGATCTCAGGGCAGCTGTTACATGTGATTTCAAGGATGATGTAACTTTAAATGCAGCAAATGTACTTTCACAAGCATCCATTGCATTCCTTGTCACTTATGTGCCACTATCCACACAAGATTTGTAGAAGATGAGAATCAGTGCAATGTAGTGTTTTGAGTGCTTGACTAGGAATCTGGGAGACCAAGGTTGATCAGGGAAACCTACTCTTGCTCATGGAAACCCACTGGGTGGCTTGGGCAAGTCACAATTTCAAAGGGAGGCAAGGGCACTCATTCCCTGTACTTAAATTCTGCCAAGAAAATCCAGTGGTAGGATCATTTTAGGGTTGTTGTAAGTTTAAAATAACTGGAAGGCACAAGAGAAAAAAAGATACAAAACTCCATAATACGAAGGAGCAACACTGTCATTCTTGGGCCATCATACCTCTCCCAGAGATTTTATTGTGTAGTGTTGTAAATCACCGTTATGCCTGTATTAGAATGTGCCTTTGTATGACTTCCCAGAGAATACTTTTGATCTGACCGAATGCCTTTCCTTGGTAGCCTCTTTTAGAAACAAGAGCCCATAAAACTCTTTACATGACATATTGAAATTGACCTTTACTTGAAGCTTAGCTTTAACCGTGTCAATCAATACTCCTGCATTTTCTGCTGTCAGTCTGGGGCTGTTTACAGAAAGAAAATCTCCACACAGTAGTACAGTATGCCCCAGCTGCAAAACTGACAGTGTCAAATCAACTTGCAATGAGATTACTCACATTCACATTTTTCAGACAAGCATCTGCTATCATTGAACACTATTTGTCCAACAAACTGAGAACCGAGTTCCTTGGGAACATACTTTTGAATATCTTGCAATATAAGTTTTTCACTTTTTGATGGCCATATCTCCCAATCTTCTGAGAATTGAATGCTGACTATGGAGGACTAACGTGTTTTGCAAGACCAAGAATGTTTTCATCTGGGTGGGGGTCATGCAGCATCCCAGATATTTTTGGACTGTAACTCCCAGCAGCCCCAACTAGCAAAGCTATTTGCTGTGGAACGCTGGAGCTGAAGTCCAATAGTATCTGGAAGCTACATTATTCCAATCTCTATGCTACATTATGAAAAGAAGAAGGAACTAGGATCTAACAGCTATTGTACAGGAGAGTCCTTATTATCACCAAACAAATATATGGGCCAGTCTGATGTAGTAATCAGAGTGGTCACCCAACACTTTGGAGGTCCAGGTTCTAGCCCAAACAAAATGAATATCTTGTCCTTCAACCTAACTTTCTCTCAATCTGATTTATCTCACAAGGTTATTGTGAGCATAAAATTGGTAGGAGGTGAGCACATTGGAAAGCTCTGTTAAAATTCAGGCTACCATCTGGATTCACTGTCCTACTGACATGGGAATCACCAGCACCCACTTGCCAATGTTCTCTGCCCCTGTTTAATTGGGGGGGGGGGGGGGAGGCAATACCATGACCACAACCACACACAGGACATAATTTCCATTACTTCAGCAGAGCTTGGAAGTAATATCTTACAAATTATGTGGATACCTGTAACATCTTAGAATCATAGAATAATCTTAGTTTGAAAACCATGGAGTTGAGAGAATAATATTTATTTTGAAAATAACAGTGATTTTTAAACTTACTCATTTCCAGGTAACAGTTACATATTGCTTTTGGAAGATTTGGAAGACTAGACCATTTCTTAATGTTTTAGCTAGATTGTTTCCTAGATAGAAAAAAGGATCAATGCAATGCAATGGATTATTTTATTTATTTATTTATTTATTTATCGTGTCACAAGTGAATTGGGTACAGTTATAATGTATTTAAAAACACAAAGTTTAAAACTTGACATTATGCTAAATGTCCTTTGACTAGAAGCTGGTGTTGCTGTGAGAATACAACCTGAGCCCTCCATTGTGCATGAGGCAGGTCTCAGAACTGCATTGTAGTAGGTGGTCTGTGGTTTGTTCTTCTCCGCACTCGCATGTCATGGGCTCCACTTTTTTATTAAAAAAATCAGTCTTTATTGAAGATTTCATAATATAAAATAGAAAGAGTTACATACAAACAATATGCAGTTGTTGCCCAGTGCTGTTGCATCCGGGTACGTGAAAAAAGAATAGAGTCCTTAAGAGAGAATAGAGTTGAAAAGTATAAAAGAAAAGGCGAAGGACCAGGGATGGAGTTCCCTGGGCCTTTAACTGTGTGCAGGACAAATGAAGGTTTGGCGCTGGGCCATTCTCCTTGCGTCTTGACTTCTGCGGTTGATTAATCAATCTTTAGCTCAAGGATTAATTAAAACTTTTTGCCAGTCAGATCTAAGTATGAGAGAAAACAAACTTTAACCCATCAACATTTTCATACAAAGATATTTCTAAACCTACTACTAGTGTTTAATTATAAACAAGGTTGTTGCTTTTGCATCTACACATCTATCTCTATATTCTACCGGCCCTTCACCCTAAGTTCATGGGCTCCACTTTGTAGCCCAATTTCTTAAGGCTAGCTCTGCATTTTGTGATGCCAGAGTGCAGCTTGTTCAACATCTTCCAAGTCGCTCAATCTTTTGTGCACCCAGGAGGGAGTCTCTCATCTGGTATCAGCTACTGATTGAGTTTCTGGGTTTTTGCCTGGAATGGGTTATCTTTGTGGAATTTACACTAAGGATTATTCAAGAGAAATATGTACACAGAAAGAGAGAGAGAGAGAGAGAGAGAGAGAGAGAGAGAGAGAGGAGAAAGAGCTAGCTAGCATTGAGTAATGGTTTGAGCACAAGACTCTAGAAACAAGGATTGAAATCCTCATTCAACTCTAGAATCACACTCTCTCAGCCACATAGGAATGCAAGGGCACCCCCCCCCCAATCAAATTATTCCAAGAAAATTTATTAATTTATTTACAGTATTTATATACCACCTTTCTCACCCCAGGGGGGGACTCAAAGCGGTTTGTGATAGGGTTGCATTAGGTTGGCATAAGTTGAAAATGAATTGAAGGCACACAACAACAACAACAACAACAAATATATATATGTGTGTGTGTGTGTGTGTGTGTGTGTGCCATTACGAAAGTTTCCAGTTGCTGCACATACACACGTTTAGTGTTCATAGAATAGAGTATGAAACCAAATAACACTTCATGGAAAAAGACTTTTCCCCTTGCAACAATTGTATAACTCACAGTAGGTAACGTGCTCAACTACCCAAGTTTATTGCTAGTAACATTGCACCAGAAATTAAAAGCAGGCTAATGTTTGCAAAGAACAAAATTTTATTCTCAATAAGATTTTCTTCCCATCAATGAATAACTTAGTAATTTCTTGAAGCAGCAGATAAAGTTTAAAGATAGGGACTGTTTTGTGTGCAACTTACAAGGGCAAGTAGGTCAAGGAAGCAAATCTATACAGATGAAAGGAATATCAAATGAAGGGCAGGATAACACTCATATCTAGTTAAGAAATGTCCCTCTGATGGTGTGCAGATGGGCCTGGGCCAGTCAGTTTGGCTGCTGTAGAAAGTAAAACCGTTCTGAAAGTTAAGGAAGTGACAAACCTTTTTGTGTGACTGATCTTGCCCTCCAACTTGGGTTATTGTGATTACATAATAAGCACAGGATTGTCTGAGCCGACCACATTTGTGACAGTATTCCACTTGGTAAGTGCATTTGGCCAGGATCTCAACATATTCTTGGTGCATAATTCAGAAAAGTTACTTCTTGACCTCTTTCTGCAATTCTCAAAATCCTACATCTAGCACTGTCATTGGTCAAACGTAAATCTTCCAATCTCTGAGTTCAAGGCTGAACGTGATGTGAACAAAAGCTTTCATTCCTGTTGTATAGGCACAAACAATCTTTTGGGGTTTGTGTCCCTTTATAACCTTTCATCGACAAGACCAGTGAAATCATGTAGCCGAAGTAAATAGTACCACATCATTTGAGTACAGATTCTACAGATGTTCCTTCTCTTCTTTTCTCTGGCAATAAAAATATAAATGGTAACAAATGGCATCCTTATGTTTAATGATTTCCCAAGGGCTCATGGTTGAAGCAGCATTGTCAGGTCTCTTTCACACTACACAATAATATTTTAATTGTTATGGTAACTTCCTGAGGAATCCTGGACTTTCTCTTTTGGTCAGAGGCATCAGAGTTGCTCTCTGGCTGAGAATTCTTAATTCTGCTTCCCAAACTTTAGATGCCAGAATTCTGTGGGTTGGAACCATGGTAGTTGAATTGGAACAATAACACTATTGTTGTCTAGGATAAAAGAGGCTCTCTCCCTAATGATACAGCCAATTTTCCTAGACAAAACAATACTTTCAAAGTTTTAGAAACTTTCTGAACCATCTTCTCAAAGGGAAGAAGCAAAAGAAATGTACATACTGGAGGAAGCAGTCTCTCCCCCCCCCCCAAACTTTCTTCAACTTTGAGGAGGAGAAATAGAAACAGAAACACACACACAAGACTACATGAATATAGACTTGATGGCTTTTTTTGCTTTTTAAATGGAGACTCATTTCAATCTTATGCAAGGTAGGTGGTGCAGGGCCTGATTTAAAGAATAGATAATAATAATAATAACAACAACTACTACAATAACTACTACAACTGCTACTACAACAACTACTACTACATACCCTGTCAAACATCTCCCCAAGGGGATTCAGGGCAGCTTACAAGGGACAAGCCCAAAAATTTACGAATAAAGCACAGACAATTAAAAACATCAGATAAAATATAAAACAACCACAATCATAAACAACATCAAAACAATATGGCTGAGAAAAAGGAACATAGCTGAGGTTCAGACTCAATTAGTGCAATAAATCCTGAAGGGAGCGCAAGGAAAGTGTAACAATCAAGTAGACGGGGGCTGGGAATACTATTATCGAAAGTGTTGATGTTGTAGACCAGGGGTGCGCATACTTTTTCAGCATGCGAGCTACTCTTAAAGGAACCAAGTCCAAAAGATCTACCTGCCCCCACCGCCATGTGCTCCCGCCGCCACGCGCTCCCGCCGCCACACGCTTTTGCCACTGCGCGTGCTCCTGCTGCTGTTTTCCTCCCGCACAGTGCTTCTTCCGCCTGCGGGGCATTGCAGGAAGGAGAAAGCACGAGGCGGGGCATCCAGAGGGAGCACTCCGCCCTGCCTGTCTCGCCGGCAACGGAGGCTGCACAGCTCCTTCTGGACGAGAGAGAGGCAGGGTGCTCCCTCCAGAGGCCCTGCCTCGTGCTTCCTTCTTCCTGCAATGCCCCGCAGGCAAAAGAAGCACCGTGAGAGCAGAAGCCAGCAGCAGGAGCATGCGTGCATGCAGGGTGTGCGTGCGCATGGCAGGAGCGCCCCATCCAGCTAGTGAGGCCCGAAGATCACCTGGAAGAGGGCCGAAGATCTACTAGTAGCTCCCGAGCTACCTAATGAGCACCCCTGTTGTAGACAATAAGAGGGCTGACATAAGGTGCTGAACTTAAAGTAGGGACAGGATAACTACAGGTGGACTGTCTAATCAAAAGCACACCGGAACATTCAGATACATTATTGTTTTTAAAAATTTCCCAGTGCCCCTTCTCTCAATCACTTTATTTGCATGTACTCTCTCTTCATATTTCTTTTGGAAAATATATTAGTATTATTTTCCAAGCCTGCAAATCTTGATTCATTAGAGAGAGCCTTTAAAAAACTACAAGCTGGCCTTGGATGGCAGATACTTTCTATACCACTGAGAAAGTGAGTACCCTTCCATGCAGCTAAATAAAATCCCACATTTTCTGCTTTGAACTGGAATATATGGCAGTGTAGACCCAGATAACCCAGTTCTAAGCAGATATCGTGGGATTTTCTGCCTTGATATTCTGGGTTTTATGGCTGTGTGGAAGGGCCCTGAATCTGATCTAGATTTTCATCTGAAGTTTTAGGGAACTAGCCAAGGTTCTGAAATCTAGCCTCCAAATAGGCTCAGCATATTGGATCTCTTCGAGTCTAAAGCTACCTTAGGTAATCTAAAAATGCAATGCCCAAAAGTTATATGTAAAGATATTTATTGAACTAAAATCTCATTATATGATGCATGGCTTCACTAAATGGTGGAGGTGGGGTACCACATGGTTCAAATGCTGATTCATTTGTACTTCATCCTACTGATCTGAGATGGTTTTTAAAAAGTAACTCAATAAGCCAATGTTTCGGTTACTTTTGTAAAATAAAAAATATAGTGTCATGGAGTGATTAGTGACAGGCCATTGTGGCAAGTCCCTGAGAGGTTTCTCCAGACTCATTCTTAAGGCACCTTGTGACTGGGAGCATGCTACAGACATCATTTCTCAGCACTCCAATCTTCCATGCCTCAGAAACACTTTAGTCATTTCACTGCCAGACTGTGAAGCTAGATGTGTGGGGCATCATTACACATAACTACAATGATGCCGCTCTGTCACTGTAGTTACTGTGGCAATGCAAAATCATGATCCTTGCAGCAGAAATAGCAACTAGGCAGGCCATCGTTTAGGCATGTCTTTAGGAATGATTGCTGAAGGGGAACTGTAATTTGCTGTATTATCTATTTGTTGTTTACTTTTTAATGGTTATGCTTGGATTCCAGTATAGAACACATACATTGTAAGTGGACCTACTGTACGTCTGTGGGAATTAGAACTGAGCAGTTTCTATTTACCTAGGGCAGTGGTTCTCAACCTGTGGGTCCCCAGATGTTTTGGCCTTCAACTCCCAGAAATCCTAACAGCTGGTAAACTGGCTGGGATTTCTGGAAGTTGTAGATCAAAACATCTGGGAACTCACAGGTTGAGAACCACTGACTCATGTGGAGTGACTGAGACTTAGTAGGAAGTGCTGGAGCACTACAGGCATACTTGATACACATCAGAACTGCCCTGAAAAATATCTTCACAATTCACTGTCAGGGTTTTGTTGAACCTCAGTGATGCAGATAATTATTCATAAAGGTATGTAATGTTGAATGTAGAAACCCCACCCGTGATTCTAACTGGTTTTAATTTTATGGACAGTTCAATGGAATTTTAAACATTTCTTCTAACTGTGCGATCTAACTTTTGTTGTTATTGTTGTATGCTTTCAAGTCATTTCCAATTTATGGTGATCTTAAGGCAACTTTATCACAAGATTTACATGCAAGGTTTTGTTTGTAAGATGTTTGCCATTGCTTTCGAAGGATGAGAAAGTGTGACTTGCCCAAGGTTAACCCATGGGTTTCATTGACAAATGAGGATTAGAAACCCAGTTTCCATGGCCTACACCATCTTGGTTCTCTTTAATTTTTGCAAGCCACTTTTGAGTCAATTCAAGAATATGCATATTTACAACTTCAACAACAATAGCAACAAAAAACTCAAAAGCCAATAAAATAGCTATAGGTTGGAATTGTAAAAGCTTTAGCTTTCAGAGCCCTGTTTTTAAGAACACCCATGTGCAAATCATCTTCAAATCATCTGCCAATGTATGGTTACCCCATGAGTTTAATAGGGCTTTCTTAGGGAAGGGTGACTTGTAGGTGGTTTGCCAGTTCCTTCCTGTGCAATACAGCCAACAGCACCTGGTAATCTTTTGCAGTGTCACATCCAAGTACTCAAAAGACTGACCTTTTTTAGCTTCCAAGATCAGATGAAATAATTTGCCTTTAAGGAGTTCTGGACTCAAAGGTTATTTACTTCAGGCTTCATCTATGCACTCAGTGGCAGCTATGGCTTCCATATCAGCAGGACAGTGAATTTAGCTTTAAAATTTAGTCTGAAGTTTAAGCAAACATCAAAGGTGCTGATTCCATGTGTATCTAAACTGGCATTTGCAGTTTTGCTATTTGTGGTATTATGCTATATTTATTTAAGTTAGCTATTCTCACAATTTAATTGAGCTTGTTTACCCACTGTTTGATTTGTTATTTGTTGTCTTCAGCATTGCATGTTTGCCATTATTTATTTCTTTATTTTAAAAACCTTTATATTCTGCCTTTATCACCCCAAAGGGGACCCGGGGTGGATGAACAACATATATGTGGCAAACATTCAATGCTGGAACATAAAACAAACTATAAACATACATACACACTATGTTATCTCTGCTGGAAACTGCCCCTGAGTCCTCTTAAGGAGATAGGGTGGGTTATAAATAAAGTATTATTATTGTCGAAGACTTTCATGGCCAGAATCACTGTGTGGTTGTAAGTTTTTCAGGCTGTATGGCCATGTTCCAGAAGCATTATCTCCTGACGTTTTGCCTGCATCTAAGGCAGGCATCTTCAGAGGTTGTGAGGTCTGTTTCCAATAGATCTCAGAACCTCTGAGGATGCCTGCCAAAGATGCAGGCAAAACATCAGGGGAGAATGCTTCTGAAACATGGCCACACAGCCTGAAAAACTTACAACGGCCCAAAGTATTATTACTATATATTATTTTTATTTTAATGACCATGGCTCAATAGAATCCTGTGATTTGAAGTTTGGTGAGGTGCTAGCATTATTTGGCAGAGAAGACTAAAGACTTTGTAAAACTTCAGATCCCAGGATTTCATAGCAGTGGGCTATTCCAGTTAAAGTGGTGTCAAACTGCATTATATTATCTACTATGTATATGCACCCTCCCTCACTAAAACATGTTCAGCATCTTGGATAACTCCATTAACCATCAAGATAAGACCCAGAAGACATTTCCGGTCCCACTCACATGGGAGTCACCAGCTGCCATTGTTGAAAGAAAGAAGAAATTATACAAAAGCTCATCTTGGATCAAAATGATACATGATAAAGACCTACTCAGCATTAGATGAAGTAATAAGCAGAGAATGCTGGTGGCAAGGAAATCACTGCAAATCTGCATGCCAGCTAGAGTAATATCTCTCACAGATTGTGCCTCCCTAGTTAAAATGCTCTTCCTTCTATCATCACAGCTGCAAAACTTCATTTGGCAGGGCAATGCTGAACTGAATTGGCAGCTCTGCTCACCCTGCATAAACATTTGGAACCCAAAGGTGATTGCTGCAGAGAAATTGTATTGTGTTTTGTAGAAAATATTGGCCAAATATGAGAGGAGCTTGTGTGGAAAATTTTTTAAAGGCCAATGAGCCTTTCCTCGTGCTTGGATTTGGTCTCATTCACAATGTAGAGTATGGGGTGATCATGGTGTAATTAAAAATGAAACATTTTGTCATCACAAACAACACTATAATTTTGTTTTGCTTGAGAGGAGAAGGGACATTCATTTTTGCAGGTCTCCAAAAACAGATTACTGCTTTTCAGGTTCAGCAATGGCACTTCTTCAGTGTAAGATGATTTTGTTCTGTGTCAAATGCTGTCAGAATATAGCTAGGATGTACATGGATCTTGATAGTAGGTAATTAAATCTAACCTGCAATTCAGAGGCAGTGTGAGACATTTTGCTGCAACACTCTCTCAGTTTTGCCAATTGAACCCTTTCTCTAGTCATTCAAGGTATTCAAATTCAGCTGAGTTGTTTTGGCACTTCCACCTCTTGTCCTCAAACTATATAATAAATAGCAAAGTAAAAAACTGATTTTCTGCCCTTTCATGACATTCAACATCTACTCCTTACTCTTACTCTTACTCTCAACAGTGCATCCTAACATGTGATAGTATTGTTTTTTAAAAATAGTTTTAATAGGTTTTCACAATAGTATAATAAATGACACATAACAAACAAAGTAAAAGGGAAGGCATAACAGAGGGGAAAAAACGAAACAGAATACAAACAGAGATTGTATGCAATTGGCAATTCCATTAAAACCCCTAAGAGAAAACCATATCTTACTTTAAAATATCTAATAATGTTTAAGGGGAGGGGATATTTGTGATAACATGTGATAGTATTGATACGACAATGCTGAATCCATTTTTAGATGGTCCAAAGTTCCTCACACACATTGTTATGCACACCACATCTTATTATTAGCTTATAATATTCTTATATGAGCACCATTCATTTCTAGAAAATTTCACTTGTTAAGGAACAAAAAAAATTCAAGCCAGAGCTTAGCTGATAGCTGATTATTAGCATTAAAATGCTAACAGTCATAGGGCTGTTGGTTATTAAAGAACAACAATTAATAGTACAATATTATTTAGTATTGTATAATTGCAGATCCAGTGTGCGGCAGTGGTTTTGCCATGGGACTATGACCAGAGTTTGAATCACCGTTTGGCTTTGGAAACACATTGGTGGCAGAGTAGCATACCAACCTTAAGGCTTTAGCAAGCTGAATGTGTGAATAGCTATTGTGAAAAGAGCTGTCATTAAAATTCATTTGTGTGTGTGTGTGTGTGTGCACGCGCGTCTATGCCTTTGAGTCATCTGTCAACTTTTAGCATGCCCACAAGAGAACTTCCAGATGGATTATTTTTGAAGATTAGACTTCTGTATAGGAATGTTAGATCTATATTCTCTCATAAACAAATAGTCTGATATTCTATACTAGATCTTAATGGTGGTCTACATGTGTGTATGTGCTTCAAGTTGCCTGTTGACTTTGGTGGCCCCGTGAATGTCATAGACTTTTCTTAAGTAAAGAATACTGAGAGGCGGCTTTGCTAGTTTCTTCCTCTGAAATATAACCTCCACCACCTGATTGTAGTCTCCCATCTGAGTACGAACCAGGGATGACCTTTCATACCTTCTAAGATCGGATGGGATCTGGTACCTTTAGGGAATGTGGAAAAGGAGCTGTAATTCAAGCTTAATGAACATGTATGTGCCTGACAACTTATGGTGACTACATGGAATCAATGGGGTTTTATTAGGCAAGGAAAACTCAGAAGTGTGTTGTCAAGGGCTTTCATGGCCAGAATCACTGGATTGCTGAGAGTTTTCTGGGCTGTAATGGCCATGTTCCAGAAGCATTCTCCCCTGAAGTTTTTCCCACATCTATGGCAGGCATCCTCAGAGGTTCTGAGGTCAGTTGGAAATGAGGCAAGTGAAGTTTAGAGACCACCAAATGCAGCATTGCCCAAACACGAATCAAGGAACATGAAAGGCACTGCAGATTAATTCAATCTGAGAAGTCAGCCATAGCAGAGCACCTGATGAACCAACGTGGCTACAGAATATTATTTGAGAACACAGAAATGCTGACCCACTCTAACAACTACCATGTCAGACTACACAGAGAAGCCACTGAAATCCACAAGCATGTGGACAATTTCAACTGAAAGGAGGAAACCATGAACATGAACAAAATCTGGCTAGTAGTACTAAAAAACTCTACAATCAGAACAGTAAAGAAAGAGCAACACTCAGAAATCAGGAGAATGCCAGACAAGAATCAATCAGGGCCAACTAACACCTCCCAACAAAGGATTCCCCCAGGCAGGGGGACTTTGAAGTTGCAAGGCCATTAAATGCTAATCAAGATGGCCAATTGCAACATTCACACTTGCCTCAAGCAGGCGAGAGTTTTTTCCCCCACCCTTGACATTATTTCACAGATATATAAATCTCACTTACCTAGTTTCCAACAGACTTCACAGCCTCTAAGGATGCCTGCCATAGATGTGGGTGAAACATCAGGAGAGAATGCTTCTAGAACACAGCCATACAGCCTGGAAAACTCACAGCAACCCAACTCAGAAGTGGTTTTTCAAGCAAAATGTGCCTGGGGAAAATTACATTACAATATATAATCTCTTTTCAAAAATCATCCAAGAAATGTACTATTTCGGCTGCAATCCTACTTACCATTACCTGTGAGCAAGTCCAGAGAACTCTGATTTACTTCTGAGTAAGCATGTCTTACAGTTCCCTTGTAAATTATGTCTATTTTCAGGCTGTAATATGGATAGTGTTTTGTGCCCACAGGTCAATCACATTAGGAATCTCTTGCCATACACGGGTCTTTTTCTTCCCCTTTGTCAGATCAGAAGATTTCAGAATTAATTAAATCTCCGGATGTACATGGACAGCTTGTAGAGTAAATGTAAAGATATTAAAGACACTGAACTTGTTCATTTGATTTCATCTCTATAACCTTTCCAATTTAATGCTGTATCTTCTAACCTCCCAGAGATTAATTACTGCACCAGTTAGTAAGCCAGTCTGTTTCTTTCTCAAGTGTGGAGCAATCATCAGTAGAAATGTAATTCAGATATTATTCTAGTTTCATGTTCAAGTAGTAGTGGGAAAATATACTCTTGGTGGAACTAAACACAGATATTGAGTAGAAGTTTACTAGCTTTCTCTTACTGTAATGAAATCCCTATTTGAAAAAAAGTTTTTAAGTATAGCCTCATTTCCCAAACAACATCTGTTTTATTTATTTGTTTTAAGAATTTTAAAGTTATCTTTCCAGAGAAATTATTCTCAAGGTGTTATGAAATAATATATCCCAGAATATGGAATTAATATAAAACTGCTCATTAAAAAATTCAAATGTTAACAGAAACGGTTAAAAATATAAAGCAGCTATTGTTCTTATTTTTTTCATGTCAGGAGCGACTTGAGGAACTGCAAGTCGCTTCTGGTGTGAGAGAATTGGCCATCTGCAAGGAAATTGCCCAGGGGGTGCCCAGATGTTTTTCCATGTCTTACCATCCTTGTGGGAGGTTTCTCTCATATCCCTGCATGGGGAGCTGGAGCTGACAGAGGGAGCTCATCTGGGCTCTCCCCAGATTTGAACCTCTGAATTTTAGGTCTTCAGTCCTGCCGACACAAAGGTTTGACCCATTGTGCCATCAGGGGCTCCTATATGTTGTCCAATGAATGCTATGGAAAAAGGTATCTAATAAAATCATTACTTAATAACCACTTGATATAGATAGATCTTTCTCTCAAATTACTTAGGATTATCCACACTCCAGGGTGTTTCTCGGGGTGTGTCTACATTGTTCAATTAATGCAGTTTGACATCACTTTAACTGCTATGGCTCAATGCCATGGAATCACGGGAGTTGTAGTTTTTTTTGGAGCACCAGCACTTCTTGGATAAAGAAAGAGGAAAGACCATAAAAACTACAACTGCCACGATTCCATAGATTTCAGCAATGGCAGTTATATCTACAGTTTAGATGCACCCTATCCACCTCATTACACAACAGAATGGATCCACTTTAAATCTGTTTTTTGCCTCCTGCAGACTTTTGGGGTTTGTAGTTGAGGGAGGAGCTTTTCATAGCCTCATTGAACTACAAACCCCAGAATTCTGCAGGAGGCAGAAACCGGATTTAAAGTGGATTAATTCTGGTCTAGTGTGATGAAGTAGTGTATTAACATGTTGGGTATCTTCTAAGGCAGAGGTGTCAAACCCATTTTCACTGAGGGCCACATCAGCCTTATGGTTGCTTTGAAAGGGCTGTTTGTTATTGCAAGACTGTATAAATGTAACTACTCCTTATCATATGGTTAAATAACCTGAGACACCATATGGCCATTACAGATGTTGTGTGCCTTCTGACTTCTGTCAGCTCTTAAGGCAAACCTATCACTGGATTGTCTTGACCTTCCTCTGAAGCTGAAAGAGTGTGATATGTCCAAAGTAACCCAGTCAATAGCCATGCCTGAGAGGGGATGTGAAACCTGATCCTCAGAGTTCTAGTTCAAGATCACAACATCACACTGGTTCAGTTATGGTGCTATATAAATGATAACAGTAAAAACAACAAAAATAGTGGGTGGCCATGATAATAATAATAACGAAGTAGTGGGTATCTATGACAATAACAATAATAACAACAGAAATTGTGCATGGCTATGAAAACAATAACAAGTGATTATGATGAACACAACAACAATGGTTTAGTCTTTCTTCTTTGACTCATCATTCTCTTCCCTCACATGGTTCACTCCCTTTCTTCCCCCTTATTCAAGGACTCCTCCATTGCCTCCTTGTCCTTCAGAGAGAGAGAGAGAGAGAGAGAGAGAGAGAGAGAGAGAGAGAGAGAGAGAGGAGTCCACATCCCACTCTTTTCCCTCTCTTGTGATTGGCTGTTCGGCAAGCCCATCATGTCCCATCTCTGCTCACCTGGCTTGCCACTGGTTTCTGGCACCGAGCCATTGTTCCCCCTCCGTTGTGTCCCCCTTTTTGAGTCCACCCAAATAATGGAATATTATCAAAGTATTGAATGTTTTTCTTTACATATATGAAGGAAACATCCAGGATTAACCTTTTACAGTATTACGGCTCAGAGGATAATCATGTCTGCTTGTGTCAATGACTATACATTCTGAAAAATGAAGCTTTTCAGTAATGTTTTATTGGAAGTGGATTAATAGGAATGGGATACACTAAACAATTTACTCTCAAATATATACAAGAGGGAAAAGGTCCACTGGGCCCATTCTACCCCCAAGTGCATCAAAGTACAGTAATAGTGAAACATTAATTTCTGAGAAATAGACCAAAATTGTATATAAAACATGCTTATACCTTTGAGGAGATCCATAATGTCCTGGAATCACGGAAGCCAAGTTGAGAGCATCTGAGTTAAAATTAAGAGGGACAGAAACAACAGGGAAGTCATTGTGAGGATCTCCTATAGGCCCCCAAATCTAGCTAAGGACTTGGAGGATATCTTCCTGGAACAGATGACCACACATTCAGAAAAGAGGGATGTTGTAGTAGTGGGAAATTTCAACTGTTCTGATGTTTGTTGGAAGACAAATTCTGGCCAAAGGATGTCAAGTCCAACAAATTGTCCACTTGTCGTGCAGACAATTTTATTGTTCAGAAGGTGAAAGAGTCAACAAGGGAATGAGCTATTTTAGATCTGATCCAACACTGAGGATCTGGTAAATGAGGTGATATAGTTGGTTTATTAAGTAGAAGTGAAAATGTTCTACTAGAGCAGTGGTTCTCAACCTGTAGGTCCCCAGATGTTTTGGCCTACGACTCCCAGAAATCCTAATAGCTGGTGAGCTGGCTGGGATTTCTGGGAGTTGTGGGCCAAAACACCTGGAGACTCACAGGTTGTTTGTACTAGAGTTTGTTATTCAGTGGAAAGTGAAATAAGATCACTTGGTGGTTCTGGGACCAGGCCTTTGGGCAGCAGATGTAAATTGTACCTTTGGATTTGACCGGATTGACATTTTGGATTTGACTGGACTGACAATGTGTTCTGCTTGATGGCTTTAATTAATTATTGTTGTATGTAGTGGTTTTTAATGTAATGTTTTTTAAAAAATGTTTTAATGCTTTTTAATGACATTGATTATATGGTGTATTTTAAATTGTATTGTGATGGTGCGGCCTGTAGTGCTGCAAATGTAAGCCGTGCTGAGTCCCCCTGCGGGGGTGAGAAGCTACGGCGTACAAATACCATAAATAATAAATAATAAAGTCAAGCACAGACAGACACATAGGCTAGACTTTAAGAAAACTGATTTTCATAAACGTAAGAAAAAACTGAGTGTGATCCCATGGTTAGAAATAATAAAAGAGAGAGGAGTTGGATGGCAGATTCTGAAATGTGAGATGTTGTAGGCACAATTCCTAGCAGTTGAAAGGAGGAGTTAAAATAGGAGGTGCCTAAAGAAACCCGAATGCATGTCTAATTTTTCATAACTTAGCTGAGATTTAAAAGGGACATGTATAAAAAACGGAAAAAGGGAGAAATCACCAAAGATAAATTCAAATAAATAGCCAGTGTGTATAGGGAGAAGGTTAGAAAAGCAAAAGCACAGAATGAAGTTGGGCTCCCTAGTTAGAAAGGGCACTTTTTGGTTATGTCTCTAGCAAAAGAAAGAACACGGAAATGGTATGGCCGCTGCCTACAGGTGATGGAGTAATACTAATAGGGGACAGAGAGTAGGCAGAACAACCTTCTTTGCCTCAACACCTTCTTTGCCTCAGTCTTCTCACAAAAGGTAAACATTTCTCAACTTGGGGATAATAAAGCAGATGATGTAGTAGGGGAAATGCAGCACAGAATAGGTAAAGAAGCAGTAGAGGAATATCTGGCTACTCTAAATGGAATCAAACTTTCAAGTCTGGATGAATTGCATCCAAGAGTATGAAAGAAACTGGCAGAAGCAAATTGAGAACCTCTGTCAATCATTTTTGAGAATTCCTGAAGAACAGGAGACGGTCCAGCAGAACGGAGGAGGGCAAATGTTGTCACCATCTTGCAGTTTGTGTCTTTATATTATATCTAGACAAATGGCTGCTGGCCACTAATTTTCAAAGTATAGTTTATGAAATATGCAAACAATTTTGCCGAGCCCTGAAACCAAAAGTTTAGAGAAGAAATTACTTTGACCTTTGAATATGCTCCTTGTTTTCAGTAACTCAGATATTGCCTAGTCTATTTCTGCAACTTTGATGGCTATTTATTTTTTATTTATTTACATCATTGATATTACGCCCTTCTCACCTCGCAGGGGACTCAGGGCGGATCACAATGCACATATACAGGCAAATATTCAATGCCATAGACATACAACATATATAGACAAACAACGAGCTACACAATTGGTCGAGAGCTCACCCCGACCCAGGCAGGCCTCGAACTCATGACCTTCTGGTCAGTAGAGATCTTATGCAGCTGACTCCTAGCCAGCTGCACCACATTCCCGGTGCTAGATGCTCACTTAAAAGCAACAACAATTCTCTTCACTCTGACAACATTTCGTTTAGTGTCATACTAGTGGAGCAGTGATGAGACATGCCATAGCTGGTAGACTATGAGCCCTCTTAGGTTCTGGACCTGGCAATCCAATTTGAACTAGTAGGTAAGGGCACAATTCCATTAACTGACATACAAGCTTGCAGTTGCTGTTTGATTTTGCTGAAACATGGATGATTGTACACATTTGTGTGACTGGGGACTATGAGTTTAATTCTGTGCCAGCATCCTAACTATCAAAATTGAATTATGCTTGAGAAATTCAGAAAGATGATTACAGCATCTCACTCATTTCGGCACTACTACATGCAGCAGGTCTAGAGCAATGCAGGTGGGAAAGTTAAAGTTAAATAGACTTGACCTTTATGAATTGTTCAGACCCTGTGGTGTCAAAAACTACAGCACAGCAATATTACCGAATAAAATGACTTTAAAGAAATACCAGTCCTGATTATATTTCCTCATAGCCTACGCTGTAATTTTGGGGAACAGAAACCTTTTGGGGATAAGTTCCGCTGAGCAAATTCTGGTGAAACGAATGATGTTTATGTAAGATCTTGTATTGCCTTAGGGCTCATTGGAAGGTGTTTCTTTTACTAAAGAAGGTCATTAACAGATTATTCGTGTTTGTAAAAGAAATACTTTCCAGGTTGTTTCCCACTGGAAGAGTGGCAGGAAAGGAACAAAATCACGTGATAAGTCCAAGGCAAAGGCAGTATTGCTGTAATTGTGATTTGCCTGTCTTGTGAGATAAACCCCTAACTGAGTTGGTAGCAAAAGTTTTTGTAGAGTAAGTCAGCTCCCCAGATGCAGACATGTAATAGAAATCCTAAAGCATAATTCTATTGCGTTTAATTTTTTTTCTTAAAGAGACTCCATAAACTGTTATATTTGTTTTCCCAGAGGAGTTTCTCCTGTCCCTTGGTTATTTGATTGCCTTTTCCTACAGCTTTTCCAACCTCTACCACAATATCTTGTATAATGACTAAAACTATATATAACAGTGCTGTCCAACTTCTGGCGGGTCCAGGGCTGGATAAGAGGTCACTGATGACCTGCGGGCCGCTCGGCCCCGCCCCCAGGCCCCGCCCCCAGCCCATGCCCCGCCCCCAGCCCAGGCCCCGCCCCTCCTACAGCCGCCGAAAAAGGAGGAGGAGGCGGCGCCAAGAGCAGCGCGTCACAGGCCTGGCGTGACGCGCTGCTCCTTGGCACCGCCTACTCCTCCTTTGGCGCCCCTCCCTTCCTAGCCCGCCGGAGCCCCCGAAAAGCAGGAGTAGGCGGTGCCAAGAGCAGCGCGTCAAGCCAGGGCAGGGACGCCCTGCTCTTGGCGCCGCCTTCTGCCCTTTTTCCGGCTCCCTGCCTAGGAAGGGAGGGGGCGAAAAGGGCAGCAGGCGGCGCCAAGCGCAGCCCGTCACAGGCCTGGCGTGACGCGCTGCCCCGTGGCCACCTACTCCTCCTTTTCGGCGCCCCCCCTCCCTTCCTAGGCCGGGGGAGCCGCCGAAAAGGAGGAGTAGGCGGTGCCAAGAGCAGCGCGTCACGCCAGGCCTGTGACGCGCTGCTCTTGGCGCCGCCTTCTGCTGCCCGGCTCCCCGGCCTAGGAAGGGAGGGGGGCGCCAAAAAGGAGGAGTAGGCGGTGCCAAGGGGCAGCGCATCACGCCAGGCCTGTGAGCCGCCTTCTGCCCTTTTTCGGCACCCCCCTCCCTTCCTAGGTAGGGAGGGGGGGCGCCGAAAAGGAGGAGCTAGCTCTCTTCCTCCTCCCTGCCCCGCCTCCCCCTCCCCCCCGGCCGCCATTTTTTTTTTAAAAAATTGATTTTTTAAAAAAATTTAAAAATGGCGGCTGAGGGCATAGGTGGGGCCGTGTCCAACAGGCTACGGGGCCGGATCCGGCCCCGGGGCCGCCAGTTGGACAGCCCTGATATATAACATTCCTAATGTAGTTGTTTCCAACATAGATATATGTCAAGACATGGTGATACTGGCAGTAGTATTTCATTCTCCAACTGCTACCTAATTGTAGAAGGATGGGAAGCTGCTCTAATACCAGGTCAGACTATTTCGCCATCTAGTTCAGGGGCACTGTCTTCTCTGGCAAATGTTCATTCTGTAGGATATTTTCCTGAATCTTCTGTTATTTTCACTGGGATGAAGAAGATGGTGTCGTGTCTACAAAGGGTCCTAAATGAATAAGCGAAACTGTGTATATTGGTTCCATGGATATGGGGTCCTATTATATTTAATAATAATAATAATATTTCATATAAGGATGCAATAATATTCTACAGCAGCGTTTCTCAACCTGAGGGTTGGGACCCTTGGGGAGGTTACGAGGAGGGTGTCAGAGGGGTTGCCAAAGACCATCAGGAAACACAGTATTTTCTGTTGGTCATGGGGGTTCTGTGTGGGAAGTATGGCCCAATTCTATCATTGGTGGGGTTCAGAATGCTCTATTATTGTAGATGAACTATAAATCCCAGCAAATATCAAGGTCTATTTTCCCCAAACTCCACCAGTATTCACATTTGGGCATATTGAGTTTCTATGCCAAGTTTGGTCCAGAATCAGATCCATTATTGTTTGAGTCCACGGTACTCTCTGGATGTAGGAGAACTACAACTCCAAAACTCAAGGTCAATTCCCACGAAACCTTTCCAGTATTTTCTGTTGGTCAAGGGAGTTCTATGTGCCAAGTTTGGTTCAATTCCATTATTGGTAAAATTCAGAATTCTCTTTGATTGTAGGTGAACTATAAATCCCAGCAACTACAATTCCCAAGTGACAAAATTAATCTCCTCAACCCTACCAGTATTCAAATTTGGGCGTGTAGGGTATTTGTGTAAATTTGGTCCAGTGATTGAAAATACATCCTGCATGTCATATATTTACATAATAATAATAATAATAATAATAATAACTTTATTATTTCATGAGTCAACCTCCACCAGAGTGCTCCAGGAAACTTACATAGACAAGATAAAACAGACTTCTACAACAATTCCATTAACAGTTAATATTAGAGCGATTACAAACCAAAAGCTCTACTAAAGAGCCACGTCTGTAATTATGATTCATAACAGTAGCAAAATTACAGTTATGAAGTAGCAACAAAAATTATTTTATGGTTGGGGGTCATCACAACATGATGAACAATGGGTCGCAGCATTAGGAAGGTCGAGAAACACTGTTGTACAGTGACGGTGTGTACTGAAAAACATTGATCAGGTGTTCAGTGAGTTATCCAGGGAGAAATTCTCCAACTTCTGGTTTATGGCCTGCCTTTCAAACAGAGGATATCTTCAAACAAGAACTTCCATTAGATTTTTTAATATAGGTTTGTTTCCCATCATATGGGACTTTGTGGTCATCGTTCTGGTCCCCATGGGACTCTGGTAAAGGTGCCCACTTGTTTGACTGAGCAGGTATCTTCTTACCTTTTTGAGAACAACTTCAACCATGTCTGGGTTATTCAGTTCTGCATGGTTTCAGGCCTAAAAGCACAAAGATCTTAAGTAGGTAGTGCAGGCATGAAGAGAATGTGACCAGTGATCACCGTTGACAGGTGCATTGGCCATAAACCCACATATCTTTGATTACTTCAGGAAATATCCCCAATCTATGGTTCAAAGAAATACAACCTTTTTTTAAAGGATGTATCATGCCAATGGCTTTCCTTGTATTCTGCTTGTATACGGCAAATCCCATAAATAAATAAAATAATGCATGTACAAAACATGAAATGTACAACTCTAATTAGCCTCTTTGTTTGAAGGTGCTGCGCTTCAGAAATGAGCAGCAAACCATTACGGCAATGAAATCGTTAAAATCATGTAAATGCTTGAAGAGCGTAGGCCTGGGAGATTATAGTTTCATTAGAGAAAAGGCTATAAAGTTAGACCTAGGTAATTACCTTTCCCATTAATGCTGGAAAATTCTTTGCTCCACTGAGAAGTGATTGTGGAGCATCATGCCTTCTGTGCTTTTTTACATGCAAGCGGCAGGGGCCTTTATTTCATCAGCACAAAAACGGCAAGGAAACAGCAGCAGCTTTCCAGGTGTACGCTGCAAATTGGGGTTTAAATGTGGAACGCATCAAATTAAAATTCAATATTAATTATTTTGTCTTGCTAGGAGCCGGAGTAGTTTAAAGCAGCAAGGGTAATTGTCTAATTCATTGTGTGTGCCTACAGTGAACTTAATCATTATGTCAGCTTCCTAATAAAAGGTTATTATAGAAACAAAGATCCCCTTTTACATATGGTAGGCAAGGGAGAATTCGAAGAGCTGGTCTCCAAGGTAGATTTGAGGTTCTTGACAAATGATGTCCATGCTGTGATCAGATACTTAACAAGGAATCTCGTTATTAACTAGGCCTGTACAGATAATTAGCACTTGAGCTTCAAATTTTAAATCTGGCTTGAGATGTATAATTTATCAAATGCCCTCACTTGCTGTCAGAGCCCTATAATAAGGCAGCGTTATTGATGAATTGAGATTAAGAGCAGATTGAAAAAAGAAAATTAGGCCACTAGTTAGCTCGAAAAGCCTGATTTCAATATTTACACTACTAATTTGGCATTATTTTGGTAAATGGAGGCAATCCCAAAGTGCAGCACAACAATATGAAGGGGAATCAACTGTGCATCGTTATATATCCTAACAGAAACAGCATTGTTTACTGGGGGCTGGATTCTGCAGCATTAGCAGTCTGGTTAATAAGCTTCTTTATGGGATAAGTGTACCTGTTTTTATAGCACACATTTATTATAAGGGGTTCACCAGGCAGCTCTCTTAGGCAGAATTGGAAAATATCTCCCCTTTATATTAAAAAATGATATCCTTTTACACTAATTGTGATGGAGAAAGTGGGCCCTTGACTTAAATCCATCTCATTTACATCTCTGAATTGTCTTTATGTTGGAAGGCAGACTTAAGTAGGGTTTTATATATTCCAGCTATGTAAAATGGGCAATCTTTTTTTTTAACGACTCTCGGTAGCCGTTCCTAGCAAGTGGTTCCAAGGAGCGGAGCTGGGGCTGGGAGAAATATGAAAAGAGTTACTGTATGCAATCAATCTACAGTAAACCACAGCTGCAAAGGTGTGAGGCATGCATTCATGACCCTTCCTATACGAAATCTTTTTTGATGCACATAATAAAAAGGCATTTGAGGCAACTGCTGGCTTCCAGGATTATATGAGGCAAAGCAGAAGGAAGCTGGAGTTGGTGTTTCTGTTTCTCATAGCTTCATTCATTGCTGAAACATACACAAGCACATAGTATGGAGATGCACAGATTTGTGCATCAGATACCTACTTTTCACTGTTTACAAGCAATATCGCATATCAATATCTTCCAGCAAAATCATAGTGTCAGTAAGTGCCTGTTTCCAGGAAAGTTTGCATTCAAAGTCCCTTGTAACTCATTATTGGCAGCTGCTCTTTTCCTCCTTCGTTTCCAGCTGTCCAACGGGGCATGCCAAGTCACAGCAGGACCTGAGGAGTGTTTGTATTCAACTGTGGCAGGCGGCCTTAGGGAGAAGAGGCTTCTTTGCATAACATGCAACAAAGGCAGGATAGCCGAAGTCTGGGCTATCTGCAGCTTATGTGTGGGTTGCTTATCTTCTGGGTCATTTAATGGAGTGTGGAACTGAATACAGAGGTGTAGGCTGTTCCTATGCATGATTACTGAAAGGCCAGGTGCACATAATTCAATGAATTGTACTAAAGTGTAAGTATGGCACAACTGGCCCAAGAAAATCCCATGATAGGCTTGACTTATGGTTGCCGTAAGTCCAAAACAACTTGAAGACACACAACAGCAACACCAACGTGTGGGAAATGGCATTTGATGCTTCATGTCATGCAGTGATGATACGGAGAGTGTGTTTCAGCAGTATCTTTTTATAGTATGTCTGTGCCTTTGTGCTCATTTTGTTTCTGTGCCCCCCAACTGTGTTGGTTTAGCAGGGACAGTCCCTGGGTGCATCTACACTGTAGAATTTATGCAGTTTGACACCACTTCAATTGCCATGGATCACTGACTTTCTCTGCCAAAGAGCACTGGTACTTCACTAAACTACAAATCCCAAGATTCCATAGCATTGAGCTATGGCAGTAAATGAGGTGTCAAACTGCATTAATTCTACACTGTAGATGTAGCCCCAGTTAATTCCCTGCTGCCCCACTTTCACAGCTGGTTTTTAAATGTCCCATATTTTCTTTCCACCTCTCACTTCTCTTTGTGGCATCAACTTACTATAACTGTTGCAAAGTGAATTCAAAAAGTAATGGTAGTTTTCACTCAATTAACTATCAGGAGTTGTTTGATTGTGCTTTTCCTGCATGGCAGGGGATTGGACTAGATGGCCCGTGTGGTTTCTTCCAGCTCTAGGATTCTATAAATTGTATTTATTTACTCATTTATTTACTGTATTTCTATCCCACTCTATCTTAACCCAGAAGGGAACTTAGATCAGAGGAACAGGAAAGTAAAGAGTGGCACAGACATCCCAGGGTCCCTCTCCTCTGAATATTAGTATGGTGTGCTCTTTCTCATTAATAAATGTTGTCACCTTGTTGCCTGGTCACACTTTTTTGACAGGACTCTGTTATAGCTGGGCTGCATGGGTCCCAATTTTCAGCTGTGACATTTTGGAGCATATGCACTTCTCTACCGTTGGATTTGAGATTAGGACTGAGCACTGGTTTTGTTTGTGAAGAAAGGGAAAGTGGGTGTCCATAAAAATCGTAGCATGTGCAAGTGACTGAGGGTTCGTCTGCACCTAACACAGTTGAACACCACTTTAACTACCATGGCTCAATGTTATGGTATCCTGAAATTTGGAGTTTGCTGAAATCAGGTAATAAAACTGTGCTGAAAAATCTCAGTAATCCTTTCTTTGCTTCATTCAAGATTATTGATGTACTTCTTTTATTCCACTCTCATTGATTCTTCAACCTTTGCATTAAAAAAAGAACTTCCACTAAACCCTCTGAACAATCTTCCATATCTTATTATCAGGACTCACATATTGAGGATATGGGCAATATTAAAATGTAAAGGATGATGGTGCTACTGCTGCTGAGGAACAAACTATGCCTTGCAGTTTGATCTACGTGACAGAGCTGGAGCAGCAAACTGGTTTACTATACTTGCTGCACTTTATTTATTTATTTATTTATTTACTATATTTATATCCCGCCTTTCTTTATATCCCGCCTTTCTCGACCCCGAAGGGGACTCAAGGCGGCTTACAGATAGGCAATAATTCAATTTAAATTAAATTAAGATTAAAATTGAAATACATTAAAACATTTTAAAAACATGATCACTATAAAACCATGCTATCCGTAATCAAAATCCAGGTCACTTCTGTTATGCATTGCAGTTTTTCAAGACTCACTGAGTTTCATGTCAGCTTACACATACAAATAACAACTGGTGGATGGTCTTTTACACTTGTATTGTAGACAACAATTATTTCTTCTTGGGGACATGTAAATGTACTTAAAACAATGTGTTTAAGAAGCCAAATCCTCCTGGATTGTGAGCAAAGGCTCCACTTGATTTCATGTTGCTTTATGCAGGTTTCTCTGGGTGGAAACCAATAAGGAAGCTTAGCTGCACTGAAGAAAGAGGTTCTGCAGTATGAACCTGTGACTTTTCTAGCTGTGCTATGCAGATGCTGGGATGCAGGCTCCTTTGCAGTAATGTGATAGCTGCTGCTGTGAAGGGATTGGAGCTGAGTTCCAGTGCAAGGCCTGGGTTAACATTTCGTGTTGATAGCAGGACCCTATTGCCCACTCTAATGAGCTACTATGTCAACATCTTTGGATGCTGCTTACACCAGTATGAACCAGGTTATAGAAGGTATATCTGCAAGTGTGCAGATTTCCCATGCTTGTACTCAGAAAGTATAAATCTGCATTTCCATATATTACAAGGGAAATATTAAGCCACATCTCTATCCTATTGGGTTGAAGCCAAAAGCAAATCATAACTGATTCCTGAGAAAATATTTTTCTTGAAATTTTCTCTTAGTCTATTGTTCCATACTAAATTCATTTGTCAGGACTGTATCAAAGAAATGCTCCAGAACAAATGTTCTGAAGTTCTTTTCTGAATGAACTGAAACATTTTGAAACCAACTGATAATCTACAATTTTATTTAAAAACTCATATTCTCAGGCTGCCTAAAAGAGCAACCTACAGTTAATATTATTCCTCCATGTTAGCTGACTGAAGAAGGAGTCCTAAAGTTCCAGTTCCGTTCCGTTGGTTTACAATTCTCTCTCCTTCAACAGTTTTCATTTAAATATCTTTTTATATGTCATATTTCATGCTTTATAGTCATATTTGTGTACTTGTAATCTGGCTGCACCTTTTCTAGTTTGAAATGGAGGTTGAAATCTTATCCTGACTTATCTGAAAATGAAACCCTATTGAATGCTGTGGAAGTTACATCTGAGTAAATGTAGTTGTTTAGCAGGGTAGTTCTCATGCAATGATGCAATTTTTGTTTTATTTGCCAGGAGCAAAAGCATGCGGATTGACAGAGGCCTGCTGAACTGGCCTGCCCTCCAGGAATTGAGGGGTTCACTGTAAGGCCACATGAGGCTGTGTGTGTATGTGAAACCAGTGTATACTCAGAAATGAAGCAAAAAATCCTGGAGATTTCAAAGGATACTGTGGGCTGCCAAAAAGACAAATCAATTGGTTTTAGAGCTCACCAAGGCTGAATTCTCACTAGACATGAAGATAATCTGTCATAACTTGGACACGTCAGGAGAAGATGTGACTCATTGGAAAAAGATGATAATGCTTGAAAAGTGGAAGGCAGTAAAAAAAGAAAGGGACCACATTATAGGTGGATACTCTGTCAAGGAATCCACGTTCCCGAGTTTTGATCAAGATTTGATCAAGTTGATGATCAGGGTTCTTGGAAGTCTCTCATTCATAGGGTTGTCATAGGTTGAAGCCGATTTGAAAACAAATCACAACGAATCCCAGGTACAGTGTGTGAAATGTGCCATGGAACCAACTGGTGGCATTCATTGATGGCCAGGGTTCTTGGAAGTCTCTCAATCATAGGGTTGTCATAGGTTGAAGCGAATTTGAAAACTAATCACAACAGAATTTGTGGTGAAAAAACAATAGGAAATTAAACAGACTCATAAAAATATCTCTTGGTACCAATATTGGCAAATAAAAGAACATTTCAATAAGGATAAATTAATAGGATTCTCAGACAGTGAATGATTTTGGAATAAAATTATGAAAACAAAGGGAAAAAAGATAACCAAAATTTATAGGGAATTATTAGAATGGAGTACAGAGACAGAAGGTGTAAAGGAGTGCATGATAATATTGGAAGACCTATAAAAATAGAAGAATGGGTATAAATTTGGAATAAAAAGTTAAAATACACATATACATATGACCTAAAAGAGAATTGGATGAAAATGATACACAAATGGGTACACGACACCACTTAAATTAGGAAATTGTCACAAAAATATAAATACAAAAGGGCTGGAAATGTGGGGAGAAAGAAGGAACATTTTACCACATGTTGTGGTTATGCAAAAAGGCAAAAACCTTTTGGAAAGAGATTCAGGAAAAGGTGCAGAAGATGTTAAAAATAAAAATCCAAATGACACCAGCGACGTTAGGAATGAACGAACAAAAGTTGGACAAGAATACAGACAAATTATTTTTTCTGACAATGGCAGCGAGAATCAGTTACACAAGATTGTGGAGGAAAAGTGAAATCCCTAAATCTGAACAATGGTTGATAAAAATCTTAGAAATTAGGAATATGAACAGATTAATATATTTCATCTCAAAATTTAAAGAGAATTCTGGAACAAACTGGAACCCGGTAATAGAATACTTAAAGCAAGACAACAAGATGACAATTACTTAAGAAACAAGAGCCCTGGTGGCGCAGTGGGTAAAATCCTTGTGCCAGCAGCACTGAAGACTGACAGGTTACAGGTTCAAATCTGGGGAGAGCGCAGATGAGCTCCCTCTGTCAGCTCCAGCTCCTCATGTGGGGACATGAGAGAAGCCTCCCACAAGGATGGTAAAACATCAAAACATTTATTTATTTCATTTCTAACCCGCCCTTCTCTACCCCTGAAGAGAAACTCAGGGCGGCTCACAAAAGGCAACAATTCAATGCCACATACAAGAACAGAACAACAACATATCAAAAAATACAGCAAAGCAGATTAAAAACAGTTATATATCAAATTCCCCATAATCCCCGTTCCATATTCATAAGCTGTCAGCCAATCTACAGTCCACCAACACAACCCTATCCTACACAGATTGTCCGTCCACTGCTCCACATCAACCAAACGCCTGGTTCCACAGCCACGTCTTTAGCTTTTTTCAAAAGGAAGGGAGGGAAGAAGTTGCTCTTATTTAGCTGGGGAGTGAGTTCCACAGGCGAGGGGCCACTACCGAGAAAGCCCTGTCTCTTGTCCCCACCAAACATATTTGCGACCGAGGTGGGGTTGAGAGCAGGGCCTCCCCGGAAGATCGCAAATTTCGAGGTGGGACATAAGGGGAGATACGTTCGGACAAGTAAGCTGGGCCAGAACCATAAAGGGCTTTAAAGGTCAAAAACAGCACTTTTTGACCTGCTCGGAATTGGACAGGCAGCCAGTGGAGCTGGCACAACAGAGGAGTGGTATGCTCCCTGTATGTCGCTCCAGTTAGTAATCTGGCTGCTGACCGCTGGACCAGTTGAAGTTTCCGAACAGTCTTCAAAGTCACCCCCACGTAGAGTGCGTTGCAGTAATCTATTTGGGATGTAACAAGAGCATGGACCACCGTGGCCATGCAAATTCCCTGGGCAACATCCTTGCAGACGGCCAACTCTCTCACACCAGAAATGACTTGTAGTTTCTCAAATTTCTCCTGACATGGTAAAAAATTAAGAAATGAATCCATACCCCAAGTGTCTCCAAAGAAGAAGGGGAGAACAAATACAAAAGGCAAAGAAGGAAAAGGGAAAAACTCATGGAAGATGTCGGGGAGTAGATGAAATTTTAGTTTTTACTCTCATTCCTTCCTGGTTTCTTTTCCTTTCTTTATTTTCTTCTCTCTTTTATATATTTCCTTTTCTTTCCTTCTCAATTTTACTTAGAGCGATGTAAAAATATTTAATAAAGATCTATTTTTTTAAAAGGAAGAAAACTAATCACAACGAATCTCAGGTACAGTGCCTGAAATGTGTCATGGAACCAACTGGTGACATCCATTGATGAGTCCTTCATTTATTAAAATTAATATTCTTTTAAAACTGTGTTGATTGGCATACCTTTTTGAGCAATGCATGTTTGTTGCAACCATTCATTGATTTGCAATATAAGCCTATTTTCTTTAGTCTTTTAGTTAAACGTACCCGATTTTGCAAATGGAACTTTTGGAAATGCCTCTGCATGTAGCTTGTTTTAATGGGGCAGCCAAACAATGGGGCTTTCTGTTTTAATATACACAGATTTTAAAAGACAAAGCTGTCAGGGATGCCTGTCCTGATGAATCCTGAAATAGCGAAACCGCTCCTACTGTAAGTTGCTAGTGTCAGGTTCTCACCAATAGGGGTCTCCAGTGTACCACAGAACTGTTTATATGGCCGGCTCACTCATGATTATTTACAGCATATACAACCTGGAAAGAGAAAGAGAGGAAAGTGTATGAGGGGTGTCTCTAAGAGGTGCAATTCACATAATGGTGATTTTCAGGGGGTTGCATTGGAACTTGTATGTAGTGAAGCAAAGAGATGGATGCGGTGCAGCAGAAACTATTTCAAACTCAACATTTGCTAGGTGCTGAAAACTAACAAGGCTATCTGTCTCTCTGTGCAATATTTTTTTAAGCAAGCCCCTCCAGATGTTTTAAACTTCCAGAAACCCCAGCCAACATGGCCCAATGGTAAGGCATTATGGGAGCTGTAGTATAAAACATCTTCTTTGAAGACGTGGGTGAAAATAATTCTGGACATGTTAATTACTGTGTTTCTTCTATTCTAAGATGCCCCTCCCCCCCCCCAAATATCTCTGGCATTACTTTGCGAACGAAGATTCTTAGGAAGGACTCATCCCACGTTTTCTACAAGTGCGTTGATGACTAAGGAGGTTGGATGTGTCCTTCGAGCCTGTGCAATGGATTTCTCTGGTGGAGCGCAGTGTGCACAGAACTGGCCTCACCCTTTAAACCAAAGGTTCGTCTGCCGGGGCCTAGCAAGCTTAGGACGGTGACAGCGAGGTCCTCATGTCATAGGTTTGATTTGAGTTTCCTTCTCTAGATGGTTGACCTTACAGGGTTAGACGAGCACCATCTGCCCGGGTTTAAAACCAGAGTTTTCCTTCTCTTAGGATGGTTGCCAAAAGGCTAGAGAGCCCATCCTGCCCGTTGACGCTCTTTGTCAGACCCTTCAGTTGATACCTGTTTGGCATGGGAGGCCCTTCCGGTGGCTCTTATGCCACCGCCAGCATAGCTCACAACTTCATTAGGGTACGCAAGCCTCTCCCCCATAACAAGGGGGCGCCAATGGACATATAAACATATAAACATTCCCCCCCCCATATAAACATCTTTAAAAATGAGATGCACATTAGAATTGTGGATGTGTTTAGATCTATAAAGAAAGCTTTGTTTTGGTGGGGAATATTGAAATTAGTGTGTGTCTTACAATTTATTTATTTATTATTTATTATTCCGACTTGTATACCGCCACTCTCCGAAGGCTCAGAGTGGTTTACAACAGCCAAAAAACAGTGTAAATACAATACAGTTTAAATAACGTAACACAAGTAACAGAGTCTCGATCAGCAAAGTCCAAATGCCTGCCGGAAAAGAAATGTTTTGCACACCCTCCGAAAGGAAGGCAGCTCTCAAATAGCTCGCATTTCTTCCGGCAAGGCATTCCACAAATTTGGTGCCGCGATCGTGAAAGCTCTATGCTTAGTGGACGATAAGTGGTAGGTCCGGATATTCGGGACTAAAAGCAGGTTTTGGTCTTCTGACCAAAGTGATCTCTGGGGTTTGTAGGGGGT
The DNA here is from genome assembly GCA_030556195.1 of Anolis apletophallus. Taxonomy (NCBI): domain Eukaryota; kingdom Metazoa; phylum Chordata; class Lepidosauria; order Squamata; family Anolidae; genus Anolis; species Anolis apletophallus. The sequence continues at coordinate 159,089,358 of JARBWK010000002.1, forward strand.
AAGGTGGGCCCCCAGGTATACTGGCCCTAGACCATATAAGGCCTTAAAATTGATGGTGTCTCAGAATCAAATAAATAAAGTAAGAGTATTTATTTGCTCTCTCTATAGAAAGGTCAAGGGAAACTATGTATTAGAGCATAGTAAAACATTACTAGCAGGTTGGAAGCCTATGCACATTTTCCTAGGTTTAAGTCCCATTAAATAATATTGAAGCACTTATTTCAAAATAAATACACACTGCTATTATGAATCCTTGTAAACATGCACAAACACCCCCAGAATAAAGTTATATTTATTTGTGACCAAGACTGAAACCCATTGCACTTTTACCTGAAGAGCAGCACTCTAAGATAAACACCCACAGAGCGAGGAAGCATGTCCTGTTGAAAGTCATGGAACTTGAGGCTTAGGACCCATCCAGACAGGCCCAAATGACACCTCATGTAAACCTGAATTAATCCAGAATAAAGGGATTTCATTACTTTGGTCACATAATGAGAAGACAGGAAAGCTTAGAGAAGACAATTATGCTGGGGAAAATGGAAGGCAGAAGGAAGAGGGGCCGACCAAGGGCAAGATGGATGGATGGTATCCTTGAAGTGACTGGCTTGACCCTGAAGGAGCTGAGGGTGGCGATGGCCAACTGGGAGCTCTGGCGTGGGCTGGTACCTGAGGCCACGAAGAGTCGGAAATGACTGAACCAATAAACAACAACAACAAAGGGATTTTATAGTTTACTCTAGATCAGGGGCTGGGAACCTATGGCTCTTTTGATGATTTCACATGGCTCTTAGACAGGGTTGCCACATGTCCCATATTTTCAGCTCCTTCTGTCCTCTGGCGGTGACGCCGGAGGAGAAGGTGAATAATTCCTGCCCAGCCCCACCAATCCAGGCTTCTCCTCAAGCTGGGAGAGCCGCTGGGGCTGAGGCAGACTGGGCATGTGCTCCGCCCATGGGCCAAGGGGAGTAGGGGGAGTAGGGGGAGGCGCCCAATGCGTTGATCCACCTCCTGGCATTCATTCAGAGCAGGGGGCAGTGCCCCAGCAGCTCGGAAGAGCCATGGAGGGGGCCCCTCCTCCTCCCTAGCAGCCCCAGCTTGGAAGGAAGTGACTTCAACTGCGGTGAAGAGATCTGGTGGCGCGTGAGCAACCAAATCTCTTTGCCGCGGTTGGGGTCACTTCCTTCTGAGCTGGGGCTGCTAGAGAGGAGGAGGGCTCCAGCTGCTCAGAAGAGCCATGGAGGATGCCCCTCCTCCTCCCTAGCAGTCCCAGCTTGGAAGGAAGTGACCCCAACTGCGGCGAAGAGGTTTGGTGGTGCGCACAGCGGTGTGCGAAGATCTTGGCCGTGCGCTTGCGCCTGCTGGCCCACCCTCTCCCTGAACAGCCGCAAGGGGCATCTTTAGACTCCATCACTTGCTGCCATCGAGCCCAAAGGTGACTTGGCAAGCTTATTTGGGGATTTTGAAATCCCTGCACTTTATATATATATATATATATATATATATATATAGAGAGAGAGAGAGAGAGAGAGAGAGAGAGAGAGAGAGAGAGAGAGGAGAGAGAGAGAGAGACAGAGAGAGAGACAGAGACAGAGAGAGACAGAGACAGAGACAGAGACAGAGACAGAGAGTGTGTTAGGTCAGATTTTGTTTTTATTTATTTGTTTATTCATTTATTGGATGGGTTTCATATTATATTGCTCTCACCAGGCATGTAGCCGGGGGCTAAGGGGCTTCAGCCCCAAATTCTCAGGGTGGTCCACGAGAAGGCCTTACTGGTACATTATTTAAACTGTTATGTGCATTTATATCATGATCTGATCACCATGCTCATTATATCCTACATCCATGGGGTTATTGGGATAACAATACAAAAGGTTTGCTAGGGTAGATCCTCTTCCACCCAGTCTCAGCCCCCCCGAACCAAACTCAGCCCCCCCCCCCCGAAACAAAATCCTGGCTACGGCCCTGGCCTCTCACTGAAATAAATTTCAAAGATTTTTGCTTTCATGGCTCTCCGAGACAAAAAGGTTCCCGACCCCTGCTCTAGATTAATTAGACACTTGGAAAGATATGGACCTTAATCTAAGGTCTGGATCTTTATATTTATTGGCACTGTGGAAATTGACTCTCAGGGCTGCTTTCGCAATCCTGGGGGTCAATCCCTGCAGTGATCCCAGGTTTTTAGGCTCTAAGAGCCTGAAGGAGCAAAATGGCACCCATCCTTCTCCTTTCAACCCCCCCCCCAAACTTATGTGAGGGGTCTGGCTATAGCCACAGACCCATCTCAAGATAACTCCTGGTGCACGAAAATGACTCCCCTCCTGACACATCATTTTTGTATGCCAGGGACTCTCTCCAGAGGGATTTGCGGCTGCAGCCAGGTTCCTTGTGTAAGTTTTGAGAGGGATATGGGGGACTGGGGGCTGGCTCCACACCCTCCTGGATTGTGGGAGGGTATGGGACCTTCATCCTGGGTGGTACTGGGATAAAATATCCCGGTTCCTCCCAGGATTAAAGGCAGTGTAGAAGGGCCCTTAGTTGTGCCTCAAGTGTGAATGCATTACATCTGTGGAGTCGTGGCTAACAATAGTGGGAGTGGGGTCTCAAATATGAAATTACAGATTGGCGAACCTGGAAGTGATAAAAGACATGCTGTTTTCCATTTACTTCAAAATGGTCTCTTGATCTCAAGGGAACAAATAGGATAGTTGCAAATGAAGTGTACAGTCAAGATGGGAGTTTTCTTCATATGAAGATCTTAGCAACAGAGAATTCTATATATTTGGAATGAGGACAGTCGCCTGATTTGTCAGGTCAGTGCTCACTTGTTACACCACTTAGGCTTTTCTTATTAGATATTTTGCTTATCTGTTTGTTGGTTCACTAGCCAACTTTGTTTAAAAAAGTTTAAACAACGAAGATGTCTCTCCCGAAAGTTTGAGGGCATCTCAAAACCCGAATATAGCTCTATAGGCTCTGACAATGCACCGTGGTTGATGAGTTAGTTCTAGAGGCTTCTGAATTTTAATGATGTTGGAGATGATATTGTGTGTCCTTCAGCTTGTTAGAGTGACACTAGCACTCCATAAATCATAATACCTGTGTATTGCAAAATCAATACAAAAGTGCTACCTCAGCGCAAAACCTTAATAAGTCCCCTCCCTCCCCAGTGCCTCTCATGGTGTTAACTTTGCTATAATGCCTGCGGTTGGGGGAGGGAGATCAGCACATGCCTAATTTGTTTTGGAATACAGACTTTTCTTTAATGAAGAAGTGATTAGTAAAGCTTTGGTTGCCACTCTGATGATCAGTTAGCAGAATAAGCCTTTGCAATTAAACTCATGTATCTTTGTCCTCGAGCTAAACACACACATCCACAACATCCTCCCTCCCCCCAAAAAGGGAAGAAAAAACAGGCTTAAACAGTCAATAAATGTTAATCCAGTCAGAACCTGTCTGTGCCTTTGAAGGCTACCCAAGAGGGCCTTTTCAAGTCACATTTTTTTCATCTCGGTTTAAGTGCGGTGGTCCCCAAAGAGTCGGTTCCTCAGTGTACAAGGCCTCCCACTGTTCTGTAATAAGACCGGGCATTCTAACACCATTCTATAAAGATCTGTCATAGTCACAGGTCTATTTGTTCTTCCACAACTATTAGATTTTCTCAGGTTTCTGTAATTTTAAAACAAAGGGAGGAAGAAGAAAGAATTAGCAATGTACAAAACCCAAATCAAAGCCTGGTACTGTTTAATCCTCTAACTCAGGGGTGCTCACACTTCTTCAGCATGCAAGCTACTTATAAAACAATCAAGTCAAAAGGATCTACCTACCCACTACAAAAATGGGAAACATATAACATAATATCTGCTTTGAACTGGGTTTTCTGAGTCCACACTGCCATATAATCTGATTCAAAGCAGATACCATGGGATTTTATTCAACTGTGTGGAAAGGACCTCTGATAACCCAGGGCCGGCAGCACTTGGGCGGCGTCGGGAGCCTGCGGGGCAGGACTGAGCCTTCCTCCCGCCCTGCCTGCGATCTACCAGGACGCCCTACGCGATCTACCAGTAGATCGCAATCTACCTAATGAGCACCCCTGCTCTAACTTATTGGTCCTCTTTTTCACTCTGCGATGAAACCCAACCTTTCAATAATGCTTTGCACAAGACAAAAACATTTCAACTTTATGTGTCCAGAGGAGGGCAACTAAAATGATCAAGGGTCTGGAGAACAAGTCCTATGAGGAGCAGCTTAAAGAGCTGGGCAGGTTTAGCCTGAAGAAGAGGAGACTGAGAGAAGACATAATGAGGACATGTGAGAGGGAAAAGTGAGCAAGCTTGTTTTCTGCTGCCCTGGAGACTAGGGTGCAGAACAATGGCTTCAAATTACATGAAAGGGAATTCCATCTGAACATTAGGAAGAAGTTCCTGAGTGTGAGAGCTGTTCAGCAGTGTAACTCTCTGCCCCAGAGTGTGGTAGAGGTGTCATGCCCCAGGCTGCTTCCCGCAGCAAATGAGAGCAACCCCAAGTTAGGGCCAAGAATTCCATCCGTTTTGACAACCGTTCCGGGCTGCAAACTTTGGCTCCAGAGAGGTGTCATCTTTCCCCAGGCGCAGAGCTTCAAAGCACCGGTATTCACACTTCCCAACTTGCATATCAAAGGAACGCCGATAAGGTGCTATGAGGAAGCGACCTTTCCGTTCTCACGAGATCACCCCGGCGTAGCCCCCGCCTTTTGGGTCATGATGGTCGAAGCCTATAAAGATCCGGTCCGGACTCCGTTCGGAACTTCGAAGCAACGTTTCCTTCACCTGGCCACGCTCATGGAACCTCGTCTGGACCAGTGGGTCCCCCTGCCTTTGGACTCTAAGTTTTACCAAGAAACCTTCAAACCTCTTCAGTTGCTGCACCAAGATTCCTGCTTCCCTTGGAGATACTTTAAAGGTCCTTTGCTTCCATGAACTATTAAGAGCCTTGCTGGACTATCCTATCTTTGCCTTTGAATAATCTACTTCTTCTAAATCAGGGCTGTCCAACTGCCGGCCCTGCAGGTGTTTTGGCCTTCAAATCCCAGAAATCCTAACAGCTGGTAAACTGGCTAGGATTTCTGGGAGTTGAAGTCCAAAACACCTGCGGGGCCGGCAGTTGGACAGCCCTGTTCTAAATAAAGCATTTAAACCGCAGTCGCTGTTGTTGGTTTATCCAGGGTCCGATCAAGCCTAGGTTTTAACATAGGGGCTCCTTCTTTGGATGCTTTTAAACAGAGGCTGGATGGCTATCTTTCGGGGGCCCTTTAAATGCAATTTTCCTGCTTCTTGGCAGGGGGTTGGACTAGATGGCCCATGAAGTCTCTTCCAACTCTATGATTCTATTGTTGAAATATAAACATGATTGCCAAAATCTCATCAATCAAATACTTTTGGTTTGCAGAGGGGTTTCATACAAAATATTTTCTAGATGCTCTTTGTGTGGGTTCAGCTCATGCTTTGAAGCCTTGTTCTTCATGCGATATTTGATAAAATGTGTGACTCTGTTTTATGAGAGGACATTAAGTAAGGGTGGGCAGAGTTGTAGCCTAAAGTTGGCCTCTAAAATGGCAAGAAATGGTGTAAACCACTGATTCTCAAAGTAGGCAGTACCACCTCCTGGTGGGCGGTGAGACGATCCAAGGTGGGAGGCTCAGGGGAATTTTGGGGGTGGTGAACCCCTGTAAGGGGGCGGTGACCCCTCCATTTAGGAGGGGTTATGCGGCCCTCTTCTTTGGCCCCATCCCCTTCGCTTTGACCCGCACACACAGTGCAGTGTGAAGGCCTCCACGTCTTCCGGCAGAGCCTCCCCGCCACCGCGGAGGAAAGCACAGCCTTCCCCGGCGGAGGCAATTCATTCCAAACCCCTCCAATATTTTCTGTTGGTCATGGGGGTTCTGTGTGCCAAGTTTGGCTCGATTCCATTGTTGGTGGAATTCAAAATGCTCTTTGATTGTAGGTAAACCATAAATCCCAGTAACTACAACTCCCAAATGAGAAGGGCTATTTTCTCAAAACTCTTACCAGTGTTCAAATTTGGGCGTATTGAGTATTTGTGCCAAGTTTCATCAAAACCCATAGTTGTTTGGGTTCATAGTGCTCTCCAAATGTAGGTGAACTACATGTCCCCTAAATCAGTCAAATCATTCCAAACCCCTCCAATATTTTCTGTTGGTCATGGGGGTTCTGTGTGCCAAATTTGGCTCAATTCCATTGTTGGTGGAGTTCAAAATGTTCTTTGATTGTAGGTAAACCATAAATCCCAGTAACTACAATTCCCAAATGAGAAGGGCTATTTTCTCAAAACTCCACCAGTGTTCAAATTTAGGCATATTGAGTATTTGTGCCAAATTTGGTCCAGATCCATAGTTGTTTGGGTTCTCAGTTCTCTCTGGATGTAAATAAACTACATCTTTGAATGCAGAAACACAATAGGCTTGATACTGTTGGTGTTAAACTGTAGAGTTGAACGGAGTTTTAACATTTATATTGTTTTATTTTCTGTACAATGTGACGTTGGTCCTTGACCATAAATAAATATCTAATCTAAACTACATCTCCCCTAAATCACTGCCAATTCCTCCCAAACCTCTTCAGTATTTTCTGTTGGTCATGTGGGTTCTCTGTGCCAAGTTTGGTTCTGTTCTGTAATTTATGGGGGTCTGAGTGGTCTGTGGAAGTCAGAGCTGAATCGATTGAAGGTACTGCAAATCCCATCATCCGTTGTCCATACTCCTCAAACATATTTTTTTGTGATTAATCACTATGCTTTAATTATGTTCAATTTGTAACAATGAAAATACATCCTGCATATTAGATATTTGCATTAGAATTCGTAAGAGTAGCAAAATTATTTATGAAGTAGCAACGAAAATATGGATGGGGTCACCACAACATGAGGAACCTTATTTAGGGCTCACGGCATTAGAAAGGTTGAGAACCACTGCATTAATACATATATCTTTCTATTTAATTGCTATTAATTTTTTTAAAAAATAATTTCTAGGGGGGCGGTGAGTAATTTTTTTTCTGGAAAGGGGGCGGTACGCCAAAAAAGTTTGGAGACCACTGGTGTAAATTATAGGAAATGCAAAATTGTTCAAGTCTCCTTGGCTGGCTTATGGCCCTGCTTTTGTCAGAATTTTGGATTATATTTCATGAACTATCAATAATTTGGATTGTATTATCTTTATCAATGCATCTGCCTTTATGCCTTTTGCTATAAATATAATAGGAGCATGCACCAGAGAGCATAGTATAAATTGGCCTAATTATAAATGGCATTAGATTTATGATGCTTTGTATAACTCAGCTTGTGCTCATTATAAGCAAGCTAAAAAGGGAGGGGAAGAAACTCCAAATTGGGAGAAAGTGGCTGCATGACTTGTATGGCAAGTCAGGGAATGCCTGAGCGTTGGCAAGTGCAATACTACTTGCGGTTCTGCTTCGGGCTGTAAAATGTCTTGGGTTGTCTTCATATGTTTTAATAATTTCCACTGTCCCAGCTAGCCAGTCAACTTGAATTGGCAATGATTTCTCAAAATCCCAAGGTTGATTTGCTTGTGAAAGTGTTCTGTTTCTGCTTTTCATATGTGTAGTGCTGCCATGGTGGCGCAATGGGTTAAACCCATTGTATTATTAAAAAAACCCCAAAAAAAACCCCTTGTGCCGTCTGAAGTGCTGACCTGAAGGTTGGTGGTTTGAATCTGCGAGATGGAGTAAGCTCCTGCCTGTCAGCTCCAGCTTCCCATGCAGGGACATGAGAGAAGCCTCTCACAGGATGCTAACATATCCGGGCATCCCCTGGGCAACGTCTCTGCAGGCAGCCAATTCTCTCACACCAGAAGTGACTTGCAGTTTCTCAAGTCGCTTTTGACACAATAAAAAATAAGAATATGTGAAGCCAGGTGTGGGCATTTTATAACATAATCTTATACATCAGAGTGATCATATTTCGAAAATCAAAAAGGAGGAGCTAATTACAAACTGACTACTTGGAACTAAGACACAATTATTTAAGCAGGCTTTTGAATGCTTATGATTCCCGTCAGTATTTTATGGTGTTTTATTGTGTTTTACTGTTTTATTGTATTTTTATCTATTTGTGTCCTGACACATGTTGTAAACCGCCCTGAGCCTCTGGGAGTGGTGGTGTATAAATCCAATAAACAAACAAACAAACAAACAAACTACGGATCCCTATGACAACTCTCAGGCAGGCAGGAAGCAAAGTGGCATTGAATATTTTGAAAATCCACTCGATCAGGAATTTTAACTCCAAGAGGTCATGTCCTGGGAAAAGAGGACACAAATAAATGGGTATGAAGTAGAAAAAGGATGTGAAAATGGGGCAGGGCTTTGGACAGTTACTATCCTATGCTAGTTGGGAGATTATGTGATTCTGAATTAGGAAGGTGTTCATTTCTGAAATCAGTGTACCATGGGTGAGACCACTTCACATCCAACAAGGAAGTGGTAGCAACTGGGAAAGGTTCAGGTACTCATTCCATGGGTATGAAAAAGTGGCTACTAGTATTTAGAGTCCTATGATCTTTACAGGAGGACATTGGCCCCAACGAATAGAGCTCCTTAAACAGGGGGGTAGACCAGATTTGCTCCAGTTAGCAGTGTGGCTGCCGAGTGTTGGACCAATGGAAGTTTCCAGACTGTCTTCAAGAGTAACCCCAGGTAGAGTGCATTGCAATAGTCCAATTTAGAGGTAACTAAGGCATGGACCACCGTGATCAGATTTGACTTCACGGGGTACGGTCGTAGTTGGCGCATGAGTTTTAATTGTGCGAAGGCCCTTCCAGCCACCGACACCTGCGCATCAAGTGTCAGCGCTGAATCCAGGAGGACTCCCAAGCTGCGGACCTGTGTTTTCAGGGGGTTCCTAGGCTCAAGTCCTCTTTCCATATCTCGGGCAATGTTTGATTCTATTTATATTATTCTCCAAATAAGGCCTTTTTCCTTTTCTAATTTCCATTTTAAAATTTGGTCAAAATCTGTTTCTGGACCTTCCTTTTTCCTCCAGTCCATAATCCTTTATTTTGATCCATTCCATAAAGGCCAGTTACATTGACCACAATGATCCTTTATTTTCTCCCAATCCTTGATTGTACCATCTGGATTTAGGAGGTCTCTTATCAGTTCTATTCCATTTTGTTTTAAATTTGTTATCACTTTGCCAAATATTTGTTCATTTTTATCATTTAGAAACCCTATTGGGAGTATATTTACTTTACTTATTGGAAATGTGTATTGCCAGGTTTTCCAACACTGTTCATTGGGCCACCTTTAATCTCTTTTAATGCTTTATTATCCACACATCAATTTAAACATAGGCAATGACCCCATCCATTTATTTATTTATTTCAATTATGGCCCATCTTCTTGAATCATCAAAGTCTAATTCTAACAGTTAGCGGCTGCATTAGTGCAATGGGTTAAACCTTGTGCTGCTGAACTGCTAACCTGAAGATTAGCAGTTCGAATCCATGGGTTGGGATGAGCTCCTGCTGTTAGCCCCAGCTCCTGCCAACCTAGCCATTTGAGTAGATCAATAGGTACTGTCTCAGTGGGAAGGCAAACAGGCACTCCAAGCAATCATGCCAGCCACACAACCATGTGGTTTCTATGGACAACGCAGGCCCCTTCTTCTTGGAAATGGAGATTAACACCTCCCAGTCTCCATTTTCTTCTGAGCAGTAAAATGTTAAATTGGCGGTTCTATTTTTGCTTTCTCCTGCTATCCAGTTTTTATTGAGTTGTCCCATTTCTTGATTGTTTTGTTGGGGATATTATATGGTAAGACTTGGAACAGGAATAAAATTTTGGGGAGAATCATCATTTTTACTATCCTAATTTTACTTGACATATCCCAGTTCCGGTTATTCCAATTACAAATATGATTGTTTACTTTTTTCTATAGGTGATTATAGTTCAATTGAATTGTTTTGTTTACATTTTTAGATTTAGAAATCCCTAAAAATTTTAACTTCTTCTCACCCAATTATATCCCTGTGTAGACATTTTACATTTAAATGTAAAGTTGTGTTTTTGGCACATCGCAATAGGATTTTTTTTTGGCCTTTCATTTTTTTACTGGATTGATGTTATGTGTTATGCTATTCTTATTATCTGAATATTTCATTTTCTTTTTAGTACATCTCCTTGAAATCTCTTTTAGATAGGTGTGGAGAAATATGTATTTAAAAATAAAATAATGCTATGACCTGCATCCAAATCTAGCAGATTTGATCCAGGCTGTTCTCAGAGACACCCAGTGATAAAAAAAGTTAGAGATAGAAAGCTCTATTCCTTGAAATATCACACTTTTTGTTTAGCTGTTTGTGTTTGTTTTATTTTTGTACACTACCATGTATACTAATTGTAACAACAAGACTGGTAATATAACTATTGTGCTAAGTTTAGATGAAAAACTCATTTATGTTGAAAAGATTACACTTGTTAACTTTGTATTAATTCTCAAAGTAATTCTGAAAATCGTACTATGAGTAAGCTTAAAAAACACATTGGGCTCCTTCCCCATTCCTTGTGCCTGTTCTGTGGTTTTGAGAGAAATAAACATCTGCATGAACTTTTGAAAACCTCATTTCTAAGAAGTGAAATTATAAATAAATATACATTAAAAGGAAGCCGGAATAAAACTTTCATCGATAAATAACTCACAAGATATATTTACACCTATATCTAACAATCAAAGTGTTAGAAATGTTAATTATTTTAAATAAACAAGCAGAAAGTCCTTGTTGTAGCTTCCACAGATGGCCTTGAGACACGCCAAACTTAGTAAAAGTATTAACAGTTTATTTGAACATAAATCATAGCCACAATCCGGCTTCCAAAATCCCAAAAAAACCCAACACCCAAAAGAGTCTCTAATTAAACATAAACGATGTCTGTCTGTCGTCCTTGACTTTGTCTTTGTCCAGGCAAGAAGTCTGTATGATGAGATGATTCGTCCAAAAGGAAAGGAGGAGTGCTTCCTAATCCACAGGAGAGCAACACAGGAATGGTCAAATGAAACGCGGTAGTCAAGATAGCTGGAAACCAGGAATTAAGGCATGAAGATCAAGAGTAACAAGATACAGGGACTAGCAACCCACCAGCAACACCTTGGCCGACCGCAGAGTCCCAAACCCCAGGCATTACCTTTATACCATTACAAATCAGAGGCGTCGGAATCCCCACCCAAATCTGCCTCAGTCCCCACAGCTGCAGTGCTGGATGTATTCCTCCACACCTCCCACCTTTCATGAGCACTTAAAGGACTCCAATCTGATTCAGCATTCCCACTAGGCCACCCCTGATCGCTTGAAAAGCCAAAGAATGAACTCTCACTGGACTCAGCATTCAAAACATTCCTGACATCCTGCACCAACGCTGAGTCCAGCTCCGTATCACTCTCTTCTGATGTTAACTCTGCTTCAAAACCTTCTCAAGTGCCTTCACTGGTAGCCTCTCTAAGTATTTGTCGGACCTTTCTCCTTTGTTCTTCACCTTCCAAACTAGAATCACTTGCAGCTCTCTTCCTTCCAGCTGCAGCAATCCCGCCCAAATCCCCCTTTTCAAGTGACATTTCAAACAAAGCATCTTCCTCCAAGTTACTACATGTAGCAACTATAGGCTCAGCTTGCTCAACTACAACAGTCCTTCATGTGCTCAACAGAGAACAATGGATTTACTCTTTCTGATAAATATTTTGGACAGTTCAGTAGTTTTAATACTTATCATCTGCTTTCCAAGGGGGTGTTACCCTGCTTCTTCCTTCCATGACTTTATTTCATTTTTCAGGATGCAGGAGATGCAATCCTGACCTGATGGGCATCAGGTGCTGCAACAGAACCATCAGTTCTGCTGACTGGGATGCAGAAGACACTTTTCCATCCTCTCCCATGAACAATCTCTGATGTGACAGTCAGAAGCAGGATCTCGGTTGCAATTGCTCATTGCACTGAAGACCATTCGTGTATTAAAGATATCAAGCCGCTGCATGCCAATCGACAGGAGAACAGCCCCCTTGTATATCATAATAACATGAGAGGAGGTTCTGCTGACTGTAATGAAATTCACTTGTCAATAAAGCTTAATTCAGATATTCACCTCCCCATATGCTTAGAACTGCATGATGAAGAAAATTCCCCCACTTCTTTATTTTTGTCGTGATAACCTGTATGTTGAAAGCAGCTACATTGGGTGCTAGTGAGCACCACATGAACCTGCCTATGCCCCCTTCCACACAGCTGAATAAAATCCCACATTTTCTGTTTTGAAATATATGGCAGTGTGGATTCAGATAACCCAGTTCAAAGCAGCTATTGTGGGATTTTTGGCCTTGATATTTTGGGTTATATGGCTGTGTGGAAGGGCCCTAAAAGACAGGAACTATATGTGTCAGGATAGTGAGGAATCCAAACAATGCTTTTTCCAAACACCAGGATCTCTATGAGAACCTTGTTTCCTCCAATTCCATTGCCATCAAAACTGATTGTCATCAGCCTAGGAACCCAGAGGAAACCTAGCTGGCACATCAGGTAAAGCTGAATCTCTATGAAACAAGTGAGCAGAACACTGTACCTGGGTACCCTAGGTCTCTTCCTGACCTGTAGTTGGGTGGTGAATGTGGTTGGAGAGGGCTTCTGACATGGAAGAGTAAGCACATCAATGCAATTCTGGACCAACTCTGTGGTCAACCATATCCATGCTCTCCTGCTGGCCTCAGGTAATCTCTTTCTTTAAAAAAATGACTCACGTGGAAATAACTCTTGATTACTGTTGTTGTTATTATTATTTTTTATTCTTCTTCTTATTATTTTCTCCCATTGAAAGGAATGAATTAAGAATTATTTTAGAACAAAATGACACCCATTGCTTTTTAATGATCATATTCACACACATACCCCCCCCCAAGACATCATGCCAAACAACAAATCATTTTTGTCACGATCACGGACCTGGCTGGCCCCTTAAACACACACACAGAGACGTACTGAAGGCTAACTACTTTATTGAGTATGAATACAGTTCCAAAGAGTAAATAGTCCAATAATATGCAAGTGTCCAAAAGGTAATAAGCAAGTAGTCCAAAGGAACGTCGCAAATAAGCTGGCAGCGTGGCAAGGCTCCGCAATTCAATGTGAATCAGGAAACAGGGCAAGGCTCCGCAATTCAATGCGAATCAGGAAACAGGGCAAGGTTCCGCAAACCGCTGCGGCTCAAGAAACAAGGCAAATCCAAGGCAAGGCTTGATGACCACTGCTGGCTTGTGGTCCCACTCCGCTTCGCGCCTATTCAGGGTAGACGTGGCCGGAGAACTGAGGATGCGTTCCCACGGACCCTATACTTAATCCGTCGGCCGAGGTCCGCGACGCCTAGGCTCCTTCGTCTCCAATCCTGCTCACGGGACCTCGGTCGGTCTAGGACCCGACCAAGCCCCTCCTGCTAGACTCGATGTCTCGTCTCCTATCGAAGGAGCGACCTTGCCTCTCGGCAGCTGTGTCGCTATCTTCCTGAGAACTTTCCTCCCGGGCACTTTCCCACTCGGATTCGTCCATGTTTACATTCTCGGGCTCCTGGGAATTCCTCCCACCGGGTGCTCATAACTCCTTCGCTGCTTCCCATCTCCACCTGGTGATCGGAATCTAAGCTGGGCCCAAACAACATTTCATCCCATGCCAGGCTCTCTGTGGGAGACTGCGGCCCATCCGAAGGGCCCCTGCGCTCACCCCAGTCATCTAGCTCATCCTCCGAATCCACCTCTGCTGCTGCAGGCCCTAATGCTAAAGGAACCCCAGGACCTATTCCTTGCCCTCCAGGCACGAACGAGAACTGCTGTGCTACACTCTCCCCCCCCCCTCAGGGCCCCTCCGAGGCCGCCTCGAGGTTTGGGTTTGTCAGGGTACTTGCAGTGAAAACGAGCCACGAGATCCGGAGCATGGACATCCCGAGCCCGGGTCCAAGAACGTTCTTCCGGTCCCAACCCCTTCCAGTCAAGCAAATACTCCAGCTTCCGGTAGCGGATGCGAGCATCCAAGATGTCCTGGGGGAAGAGTTTGGGATCTACACTTGGGGACCAGAACTCGCTCCCATTCCCTTTCACAGGCTGCCTTGGCCAGTTGTCAAGGAGCATAGTTTTCTGCCAGCAACTTTACATAAAACAGGTAGGGTAGCTACCTGAATTGATTCAGCAAATACCTGACACCCTTGAGTTAAGGTTTAGGTCAATTAAATAGGTAACAATTTGAATAAATGTTGCCCAATTGGAACCCAACCACTGTTGTCGTGTGTTCTTTCGGGGTGGGCGGGCAATGCTACCTTCCCCAATGCATATTGGGAGGAAGGAGCTTTGCCACCCTCCCTCCCTCGGGGAAAAGGGGAGGAACCGGATGGAGCCTCCCTGCAGCTGGGGCGTGGCTTCATCCACAGGAAGCCAGCCCCAGAGGCTCACTTCGACGAAGACAGCGACCCACCACTCCCGCCCATTAACAGTATCGGCCCGGTTGCCCCGTAAAGGAGCTGGGGAGGAGTTTTCCCCCACTGTTAGGGGTTTTTCGCCTACCCCCTTTACTGTTTAGGGGCTAGAGGGAGGGGTGGTTATAAATAGGTCTAACGGAATATAGAGAGGAAACTCCTGATTTCAGTGGGCATTCAAGACATCCCCCGTTGGGGTGGAAGCCATACAGTTAATACTCAATCAAAGTTCAAGTTGATCAGGAAGTTTGGTTATGGCCGGGAATGGGAAGAGTTTGGGATCTACACTTGGGGGACCAGAACTCGCTCCCATTCCCTTTCACAGGCTGCCTTGGCCAGTTGTGAAGGAGCATAGTTTTCTGCCAGCAACTTTACATAAAACAGGTAGGGTAGCTACCTGAATTGGATTCAGCAAATACCTGACACCCCTTGAGTTAAGGTTTAGGTCAATTAAATAGGTAACAATTTGAATAAATGTTGCCCAATTGGAACCCAACCACTGTTGTCGTGTTTCTTCTTTCGGGGGTGGGCGGGCAATAACTATTGTGCTAAGTTTAGATGAAAAACTCATTTATGTTGAAAAGATTACATTTGTTACCTTTGTATTAATTCTCAAAGTAATTCTGAAAATCGTACTATGAGTAAGCTTAAAAAACACATTGGGCTCCTTCCCCATTCCTTGTGCCTGTTCTGTGGTTTTGAGAGAAATAAACATCTGCATGAACTTTTGAAAACCTCATTTCTAAGAAGTGAAATTAAAAATAAATATACCTTAAAAGGAAGCCGGAATAAAACTTTCATAGATAAATAACTCACAAGATATATTTACACCTATATCTAACAATCAAAGTGTTAGAAATGTTAATTATTTTAAATAAACAAGCAGAAAGTCCTTCATGTGCTCAACAGAGAACAATGGCTTTACACTTTCTCAGAAATATTTTGTACAGTTCAATAGTTTAGTTTTAATGCTTATAATCTGCTTTCCTAGTGGGTGTGTTACCCTGCTTCTTCCTTCCATGACTTTATTTCATTTTTCAGGATGCAGGAAATGCAATCCTGACCTGATGGGCATCAGGTGCTGCAACAGAACCATCAGTTCTGCTGACTGGGATGCAGAAGACACTTTTCCATCCTCTCCCATGAACAATCTCTGATGTGACAGTCAGAAGCAGGATCTCTATCGCAATTGCTCATTGCACTGAAGACCATTCGTGGGTGGGGATTAAAGATATCAATCTGCTGCATGCCAATCGACAGGAGGACATTCAAGTGCCACCTCGGAGTTGGTTGAGGTAGGCAGGATTTCCCTGGGTACTGGTTGTGGGGGGTCGGGAGCAGGTCAGGGTTTTGCCCTCCCTTCTGCTCGAGATCCCCGTGTACAACTGGTGGGCCACTGTGTGATACAGAATGCTGGACTAGATGGGCTGAGGTCCGATTCAGCATGGCTCTTCTTATGTTCTTAGGAGAACAGCCCCCTTGTATATCATAATAACATGAAAGGAGGTTCTGCTGACTGTAATGAAATTCACTTGTCAATAAAGCTTAATTCAGATATTCACCTCCCCATATGCTTAGAACTGCATGATGAAGAAAATTCCCCCACTTCTTTATTTTTGTCGTGATAACCTGTATGTTGAAAGCAGCTACATTGGGTGCTGGGGAGCACCACATGAACCTGCCTATGCCCCTTTCCACACAGCTGAATAAAATCCCACATTTTCTGTTTTGGAATATATGGCAGTGTGGACTCAGATAACCCAGTTCAAAGCAGCTATTGTGGGATTTTCTGCCTTGATATTTTGGGTTATATGGCTGTGTGGAAGGGCCCTAAAAGACAGGAACTATATGTGTCAGGGCTGTGAGGAATCCAAACAATGTTTTTTCCAAACACCAGGATCTCTATGAGAACCTTGTTTCCTCCCATTCCATTGCCATCAAGACTGATTGCCATCAACCAAGAAACCCAGAGGAAACCTAACTGGCACATCAGGTAAAGCTGGATCTCTATGAAACAAGTGACCAGAACACTGAACCTGGGTACCCTTCCAGACCTGTAGTTGGGAGGTGAATGTGGTTGGAGAGGGCTTCTGACATGGAAGAGTAAGCACATTAATGCAATTCTGTACCAACTCTGTGGTCAACCATATCCATGCTCTCCTGCTGGCCTCAGGTAATCTCTTTAAAAAATGACTCACGTGGAAATAACTCCTGATTACTGTTGTTGTTATTATTTTTCTTCTTCTTATTTTCTTCCATGGAAAGGAATGAATTAAGAATTATTTTAGAACAAAATGACACCCATTGCTTTTTAATGGCCATATTTACACCCCCCAAAACCCCATCATGCCTAACAACAAATCATTTTCTAAAATGTTGCTTCCAAACTATAGGCCAGAGAAAGGCCATCCCTCCACAAACTGTGTTTTGGATTGAGAGGCTGTGATCATGCACTAAGAAGTATTATTATCACTTCTCTACAATCTTTTGGTTGCAGTTCTATGACCTCATCTGATGGGCAAAATTGCCCATCTTACAACAGTCCCTCCTCCCATGTTGCCTGCTGGCTCCCATCCCACAACGCACATCTATTTCTGGCGGGATTCTGTAGCAAAAGTGAAGGCGGACCCTCGTACATCGCAGTGGTGGCAACATGGGAGGCTGGGCAGCAGACGTTTCCCCCCATGGGATGGAGTAACGGACAAATTGGGCAATATGGAGCATGGGGCAATGGGTTCCCTCCACTGGACCCCTTTGTTTTTGCCATATTTTGCCATGATGCATGGTGAACCCAACATTTGATGTGATGATTTAAGACATACTACAGTATTCCCTCACTTATCGCTGGAGTTAGGTTCCAGGACCTCCCACAATAAGTGAAAAACCTATCGCCTCTCAGGGCCTGGGCACACTTGACCTCCCTGGACAAACCACACAGCTTTGAGGTGCAACACGGTTTTATTGTGCAGGAAATAAGGAAAGCGTGAAGGCTAGTACAAAGCCTTAAAGTAGCAGCAATCAGGAACAGCAGGTAGTTATAATCCTCGGCGGGGATTCTAAGCCGGATGCGCAGGAAGAGTCTCCAAACAGATTCCCTCCGATTCGGCAAATGGGCAACTTGGAAAGCAAGGAAGTTCAGCAACAGAGTCTTTTCAGGAACAAGGCTTGGGCAAGACGCACACAGAGTTCAGGGATCCAAGGCAGCCCGTTGGAAAGGGTGGGTGTAGCTTAAGGCAGGCCGTTCACGGCCGGTGCCTCAGAGTAGCATCTTCCTTTAGCAAAAGTTGATCCGAGATGATTCCTATGGTGAGGGACTCACAGATATAGGATTCTGTGACCAGTTCCAAAAGGCCGAACATCAAGCCCAATGATTAATGAGAAACTATATGTTTATGTTACCTAAGGTCCATCGGGATGTGCCTGCCAATTACCGGCACAGATGTTCCACGGGGAGTAGTTTATGGCTCCTCCGAAGCGCCTTTGCAAAAGGGAGGCTAGGTTTTGGTAACCTTGGATATAGCTATCTTCTGCATTCCGTACCAGTTTCACACGAGAATGAATAGAGGCCCTGGTGGGGCCTGGGAAGCATCAAGCTGACTGTTTAACTACTTGGCCCAATGTAGACCCAAGCAAATAGGCAGTCTGAAGGCGCTGTGGTGTGACAAAACCGGGATATTCTATTTATTTTAATATTTATACATTATTTTAGTAGTTATACACTATTTTAAGTCTTTATAAACTTAAAGTGAAGGAAAGGAAGGAAAGCCCTTCAAGGCTGGAGGAAGGGAGGGAGGACTGAGGAGGGAAAGGGCCTTGGAGAGCGGCGGTGGCAAAACCCCACAAAACAGCAAAAATACCATGATATTACGAGTCTGTAATAAGCGAACCGCAAAGTAGCAAGGGAACACTGTCCTGAGAAATCTAAGCATTTATTTATTTACTATATTTCTATACCGCTCCTCTCAGCCCAAAGGCGACTCAAGGTGGTTTACACATGGCAACCAGTGCCCACAATATAAAATACAATTAAAACAGTTATATACTAACAGATAAAAACAATAAACTATTTAGCAATTAAAATTAAGAAAAATACAGTTCTCAGCGTCTCATCATTAAAATCATTTTCCATCGCATCGTCAAATCATTCTGTGATCACAATTAAATAATTATATTTCACCTGCAAAAGCCTGCTCAAACAGCCAGGTCTTAACTTTCTTTTGAAATGTTAGGAGGGAGGAGGCTGATCTAACGTCCCCAGGTAGGGCGTTCCATAGCATCATAAAACAGTGAGGCCTGCTTTGGAAGAAACAAGCATGGGATTGTGCTGCACATATTTATCATTTATTTTCTTAGTTAATAATAAATGTAAATAGCTACATCTATTAATTATGCATGTAAATAATTACATGTATGTCTTCTTCCATTGGTTCTGTGTATTTAAATGATTTCTTCTTCCTTGTGTCATTCCTCCCAAGGCTGTTGTCAGACTGAAAGACAAAGAGTACAGGAAGTAAGAAGAAGGAGAGAGATAAAACTGGTCCAAGGACACCTGTTCCATTTAGTTTTAGGCTGAATAGGGTCTGAATCTGGTTCTCCCCATTTCCTGTCCAAAATTCTAACAATTTCACTACACTGTCTCTCATAATGGTACAAATCCTCGAGTTTCTTGATAAATGAAATGGTTTTTTCTGCTCCCACATACAGGAAGAGCAAAGTTTTTCCTTTGCCTCCAATTTATAATTGCTTAATTTGCAATAATTGATTTGCTTTCATTTAGCTCTGGATCAAGTAACTCATCTTAATATGTGTAATTTGCCTAATTTGTTTAATGTGTCTAATTCATCTTTGCAAAAATGAACATGATGCTGACACAAATCTGCTTAGCTATCCAGGAACGCTGCAATTACTGCTAGAAAGAAACATGTGACAAGGCATTAACCAATCATCAAGGGGCAAAATAATGTCCACACATCTCTTTCTGGTTCACTATGGATGGAATCATGGTTCTTCATTCATTTGTAAGTTAAACACAGCAGGGAAGAAAATAAGGACATTAGGATTTAGACATTCCAATTTACTTAAGTGTTGTTTCTGGTTGTCTCTTCTTGTGAACCAGAAATGTGATATGAATCAAACTGGAACGGATGATTCAATATTGTGTAAGGGTGAATTCAGGACAGGAATAAAGTTATTTTTAAGGATAAGACAGACCCCCATCTACACTGCCATATAAAATCCAGATTTAATGCTTTGAACTGGACTATTTGACAGTGTAGACCAGGGGTGGGCAATTATTTTTTCCAAGGGGCCACACGAGAGCCAAAAAATATTATGGAGGGCCGCACTTAAATGCTGAACTGCATTCTACATAATATCAATTGAATTTCTTTAATAATGATAATAATAATAATAATAAGGCACTACATTGCGCTTTTGATATATTAATAACACTGATAAGAGTATATGTTATGAGCAATGAAAAAGAGAGGTTGTCATAGGAAAAATGACATTTATTCACTAAAATTTTACAAAACAACAGTTAACAAAATGTGAAAATTTGTATCATTTGTGATTCATTATATTAATGATCATTTTCAGTCACATTCGCTTCAAAGCACATTTTGAGCTTCACTTATTCCTGGAAAGAATAAAAAACATTGCCTACATTTTTGGTTTAATCACCTCATTTGGTGCTATTATTCAGTTATTTTTTTCTTATTCAGTGAGAGAAATCAAGTCTCTGTTGGTCTTTAACAAGTGCATCAAAGTCAGGTTGAATGTCAGAGGTGAAGATGCGAAGCACCCCTGACAGATGGCCATCCAGCCTCTGTTTAAAAGCCCCCAAAGAAGGAACCTCCACCACACTCCGGGGCAGAGAATTCCACTGCTGAACGGCTCTCACAGTCAGGAAGTTCTTCCTAATGTTCAGATTAAATCTTCTTTCTTATAGTTTGAAGCCATTGTTCCATCGTGTCCTAGTCTCCAGGGCAGCAGAAAACATACTTGCTCCCTCCTTCCTATGGCCTCCCCTCTCATATTTCTACATGGCTATCATGCCTCCTCTCAGTCTTCTCTTCTTCAGACTAAACATTCCCAGCCCTTTAAGCCACTCCTCATAGGGCTTGTTCTCCTGACCTCTGATCATTTTAGTCACCCTCCTCTGGACACTTTCCAGTTTGTCAATATCTCCCTTCAATAGATATAATTACAGCATCTGAGGTCATAGGAAAAAGTAGCTGTGTCATTATAAGATCTCTATTTTAAAATTTAACAGCTGAACAAAAATGCATCAATTTTTCCTGCAACAAAGAGATACTTTTATTATAGGAAAAATAGCAGCCCTGATAAAGGCTACCTGCAGGGGGCATGCTTAGTAAAGACCCCAACCACACACCCCATCCACAGACCCCAACCCGCCTTTACCTCTTCCTCTTCTTTCCAACACTTCCTTCAGCTCTTTCCCCTGAAGGCCTGCTCTTTCCTGCCTGCGTCAGTGAGGTCACAGGTGACCGTGAGCAGGAGACCCTCAGGGAGGCAGGGCTTCTTGCGGAAGTTCTTCCGGAGCTGCAGAGAGGGACAGGAACAGAGACACTCTCCTCCCTCCCTTCCTTTTTTCCCCATAAGGACACAAAGCATCATGTTTCATTGTGCTCCTTTTGTTTCCTCGACATGTAGCCGCCCCAATGTTCGTCTCCCTCTCTTCGAGACAAAGCCTTGAGGGAGGGAGGGCGTTCCTTCCTGGGATTCGCGGGCCGGTCAGCATGCGGCCGATAGGCCGCATGTGGCCGGCAGGCCGCAAGATGCCCAGGTCTGGTGTAGACTCGTATAATTCAACTCAAAGCAGATAATCTGGATCATGGGAGCCCCCAGTGGTGCAGTGGGTTAAACCCCTGTGCTGGCAGGACTGAAGACCGACAGGTCGTAGGTTCGAATCTGGGTAGAGCGCGGATGAGCTCCCTCTATCAGCTCCAGCTCCTTCTGCGGGGACATGGGAGAAGCTTCACACAAGGATAGTAACACACCAAAACATCTGAGCATCCCCTGGGCAATGTCCTTGCAGAGGGCCAATTCTCTCACACCAGAAGCGACTTGCAGTTTCTCAAGTCGCTCCTGACACGACAAAAAAAATCTGGATTATGTGTCAGTATAGATTCAGTCTAAAGAGCCTCACAAAGTGTGTAAATTCTGGTGGAAAGTAAGCAGCCTGTTCATGTTTCCAGGTGAACAAAATGTTCACAGTCAGCATGATGTCTGTTCAAGAGTTCAAATTCCTCTTTCTAATAGCATGTGAGAAGGGCTGATGCGTGTGAGCACTCCTTCTCCCGCCCCATCATGTTGATGGTGGATACCTGAAGCAGACAGTCTCCATGAGAAAACTCTCATAAGTAGAAGAAGCCTTCTGTTTCAGATGTCTGCTCTGCATACAACAGAGAGGATATGAGCAGAGATGAAGGGAAAGGGCAAAGCATAAATCCCCATTACAGGAAATGGGCTCCCGTGCCTTCAGACATTGCCCATTTTTCCTGAAATTACACCATTACACATTTGTGTGTAGTCCAGAAAGACGTTACAAACCAAAGGATACTAAACAGTATTCGCTGGCATTTGGACAACAAAACCCAATTACATTTTTTGAAAAGAATGACAGAAAAATCCCTCATGTTTAACAGGATCTACAATATGGATTCTAAACACATTTTTTCCTTTATGAAATGGATAGAGACCTTTGTTTACTTGCTACAATTTCTGGATTAAATAAAAGAATGTTTTGAGGAACTGGGAAAAAACCCAGAATTGACTGAGTTGTAGTCCAGCTACTGAAGGAAAACTGATGTCAAAGCTTTGCATTTGGAAAGGTTCTTTTTTGTGGAATGTCAGGTCTGCTTAAAGTCTACAACATTCACATATATACATGTGTGTATATTCATGGGCCAGAATTGTACCTTTTAAAAATAGTATTTAATGCCAAGAGAATCTCCTATGAGGCTATTCCTGACTCTTATGTTTTTTTGTGGTTTCATAGAGGAAGTCTAACTGGCATTTCTAATTATATAAATATTCAGCAATATTGTTTGTATTTCTTCTGCCTTTATCTCCCCCTCCCCTCCCTTTGCCTTGCATTTCCCCCTGTATTTGACAATACCAGAGCTCCTGGTGTGCTCAGTCTACTTTGAAGAAGACGTGAAGTCCACATGGGGCTACTAGCATGTTTTCCAGAGGCTAGTTTTAGCATCTCTTTAAATTCTTTCCATAAAACTTCTATTCCTGTTCAAGTGTGTGCTGGTAACGCTTAGAGAGAAACATCCTGCCAGGGGACTGAAATATATAAAAGCCAGGACACTAGAAACTTAAAGGCACATCATTTTGCTACTGTTTCCCTCTAGACCCTCGTGTTTGCAATCATATATGTTCAAGCAGTGGCATACAAGTATATTATTATTATTCCCATTGTAATGCCTATATCACCTTGATGACAAACACTGTTTTACTTTTGATCTGAATTTAGATTTTTATAGTTTTTAAAAAAAAAATCAATACAATTTTGCATTCTGGGAAGAAGTGCTGGGATCTGAATAGCAATTTGTCAACATTGATTATTACTTTATGCAAATTTATTCCAACTATGTTTACCAATCTAATTTTCTCTGGTTAGCCTTTTTTTTAAAAAAAAAAGTACCACTATTTTACTTTTTTAGGACAAGGATCTTGCTTCCAACACAACAGGCTAATTAATATTTGGTTCTGAACAACAGAACAAAATATCACTAGGATCTTAGCACAGAATTATAAAGGTTGGCATATTGCTAAGGCCACTTCCACACTTCCCTGTATCCCAGGATCTGATCCCAAGTTATTGTTTCATCCCAGATGATCTGGTAGTGTAGACTCATAAAATACAGTTCAAAGCAGATAATCTAGGATCCAATCCTGGGATATAGAACACGGTACAAGGGGCCTAAGACAGTAGTATAGAATTTTGTTTGGTTTGGAAAGCAATTGTAGTTTTAACTATCTATTCAAAATAATCGTGGTCTCTAATGTATGCTGTCATGCTTAATTTTAAGGTGACTTACTTGAGCACACTTTTTAGTGGTTTTTTCTGACATCTCTTTTCCTCCATCTACTTCATTATTATATAAATTGGCTTTAAAGTTGTGGGTTGCAGTCACAGAGGATTCCGGTAAGAGGATTCTGGGAACTGGATCCCTAAACTGGACCCCCCTCCCCAGGTATGGATCAGTCCAAGGATGTTATTGCAGGGGTATATTTATCTCTGGGTGCTTCCGGATAGATGTTTCTTCATGCTACTGATTTAGGACCTTATCACACACACATACACACCCCTGCCGTTTCTCTAGCAAATACACTGCTCCAGCACTACGACACTTCTCCCATCACACTGGGGAAGCGTTGCCCAACTGGAGCAGAAGTGTGCTGCTTTCCTGTCTTCTCGAGGAAGTGTCCTAGGGTATTTCCACGCCGGCTGGGTCCGGGGCCTCTACTGAAAGTTGAAGGATGTTGTGTGATGGGCTGTGTGCCCATCCGTTTCTCAACTGGCTGGCAAACGTCCTAGGACACTATAATTGGCAAGTGTGATGAGGTCCTTGAAGCCAGTCTGATGTTGCCCCTGTCCTTTGGAAAAGTTCATAATCATTTGGCCCCTCTATAAATCCCAAGAGTGAGGTAATGCAATTACATAATAAAAGCCTCAATTGGAAGACAGGGGTAAAAGGAGAAAGCAGAAAGATGTAGGTTATGGAGAGAGATATGAAGGAAGCAGTGTAGAAGCATGTACAAAATAAACAAACAAATGTACTAAAATGAATATCAAGTAGGAGGCAGAAATCAAATAATCACAACCGTCTGAAAAGCCTGTGGGGTATAGTAGTAATCCTTTCTTCCCTTGTGGTCCATTCAGCTATAATTGTTTTGTTCTTGTTTGTATGGCTGTCTTTAAGAAAACCTCAAAGGAATCAATTGGTGGAGGGCAAGAAATTATAACCTCACCATTCTTCCTCCAGCTTGTTTACTCGCTTCCATTTGCAGGGATTGCTTTTGTCCTGGCACTTGGTGGCATGCACAAAACAGCATCAGCAGCAATGAATTTAGTATGTCTGATGAGATTACATTACAGGGTGGTTGTGGCAGAAGCATTCACAGACATTTTCTTCTATAAATTCCTGACAGACCTAACCCTTTAACGCGGCCATTTCTGCTTGTTCAGCAATGCAAAGTCTCCACTGGCCCCCTCCCACTATGCTTTATTTTCTTTTCTCAAAACAGGCGACATCCTTTCAGGGCTGACCCGATGGCTTAGTGTGCTGAGTTTTGACTCAACCAGATCTGACCAAACCAGCAGCACTTGCAATTAGACTGCAGACTCCTGAGTGCATTAAGATCTACAACCTACTGTAGCTCTATTAGTCTGTTGAGCCACTAGAGTACCCCTGATTGAAATTACCATTTTGATGCTCTGACCTTCAAATCTATTAATAAAATGGAAAACTACCTATCTAGCTGTCCTCTCTTCCTTCTGCAGCAATACAGTGGGTTGCCAACTACTGGGAAATAGAGTTGGAAGGGAGGCCCAAGGAGAACAGAGGAGACAAGCAATTGCAATGCTAGAAAGGAATGGAGGGGACAAGTGGGTACAGAGCATCACTTGAAAAAACAGAGGAAGGCTATGAGTCCATACATTTGTATTCCTAGTCTGGAGGTCCCAGTGGATTTATGTTTTCATCCTTCACTCAAGCCATTTGCTCTATAGCTTGAAAACACAATGAAAACCAGTGCCTATGAATCACATATCACCTATCACATTAAGGAGCTCTGGGTTTCTGACTGCCTGAGTGGCAAGTAGAGGAAAAAAGTGGAGGGGAAAACCAATGTGATTTTGATATCTGTGGAGAAAAGCATGCAAGGTGACAGGGAAGAATTGGACATTTAAGTGGTGGTGGTGGAGTTACAGCAATTGGTGTCACTTTCTATCACCAGTCTCCCGGCCATCAACTTAGATTACTGTATTATTTGAGGCTTCAGAAAGCTTGCTGCATGATATGTCTAATAGTGATCACAATATAGTCTATTGAATTTCGTAAGAAAATTAGAAGTAGAAAATAAAATGTGGAAAGGAACATGCAAGATCCTCTCCCCCGCCCCCTACGCCTGATTCTGAGAAAGGTTCTGAAAGACCCATTTTAATTACCTCACAAAAAGTAAATTATTTTATGTTGCAAATACATATATACTTATACATGCTTAGTATGATCAAAATATGGTCTTTTGAATCTTGGGGAAGAATTGCAAGTAGAACAAAATACGAAAAACACTTGATAATTGCACAGAGATATTTTTTTCTGAGTTTGAGAAATTCTCTCAATTTTGCTCGAAATTAAACTTTTTAAGGTTCTAATACTGGAGTCGAGCCACAAAGGCTCTGACTAAGGATCCTGCAGCAGAGAGTTCCAAACATCTCTCTCTGCCAATTGGGCTAAATGCAAGATCCAAGAAAGTGACCTTTTTTCCTCCCCTTTCCCATCTACTTCTACGCAGGCTCCACCCCCCCCCATCCAGGCCCCGCCACCTTTTCCTGGTACCGCCGCCTCAAAAAACTTTTTTCAAAACACAAACGCGCACTGAAATAACAATAGAGAAAACCGCCACATTTTCCTACCTTGCTTTCTTCATTTTCTCCCTTTGCCACCATGCTCCCAGGCCACCAAGGAATCCCAGCAGGCCGGCAGCGTCCTCGCCAGCCTGCTCCGAGCGCCATTTTGGCTCCCAGGGAGGGGGGAGCTGCGCTCGGGAGATCCGTGGATACAGGGTTCCCATAGACTTCAATGGAACCCGTATCCGCCAAAATAAAGTTACACTTAGCAACTCTGTTCTTGTTTCATAAGCACACTATAATATTTCTACCTTCTTCTGCTATCTCGGTTGACCCATTATGACTCCCCTCTGGCCTGGAGGAGACAAACCGCTCTGTAGTTTTGCTCACACCAACAGGAAGCTCCCATGCTCTGGAGTTCACCTCAGGACAGCTAAAACTCAGCTGTTCCGAAGGCGGGGGCCGGCGCTTCCATGAGAGATCCAGCAAACCTGAGCTCAAAACCGGCAGGGCTGCAGGCTAACTGGCCCAGGGGAATATCGGCAAAAGGGATATGTAGTTCGACAAGGACACTTTTGGAATACCTAGTTTCCCAAGCACCAAGGACCTGTTTTCTCTGTTTCCCATCACTTTTGATCCATTACTAACTTTCCCTGGCTGATTGTAGCTAAAAGCCATGCTCCATCGTTGGAATCCAGGACTCTGAAGGGTCCCCTTCATCAAGCGGACCGGCTATGTGTTTTCCTAGGGGTTCTGCCATGTTTGAGGACCGAAAGGACAGTGGATCCATCTGGCTTGAGGGGGAGCAGTGCCTCCCTGGATCAAATATGGACTCTTTTCATTCCCTGGACTTTCTCATGTCCCAAGGACAAAGACTCTTGCAGCAAACCGGAGCGCTGGCTCCTTTACCCATGGACTCAATTGTCATTTTTCACCGTTTCTTGCCATTTATTGGACTTATGGTTCCCAGAGAAATGCAGCTTCTGTTTGTTTTGCTTTTATGTGACCCTTCTCTCTGGGGGGCTGCCTGGGGAACATATGTGATGATTGTTGGGGGTCATCCCATTATCCTAATGTCTTGTCTAAGTTTTTCCCTCCCTTTTGTTGTACTTTCCCTCATGGTTGCTTTATGTTAAGAAAAATCTTCCAGCAGGAAGACCACAATGCTGACTAGCAGTTACATTTTCACCAGATTTACCTTCATTTGCACAATAGTATTAAGGTGGATATCAATTCCTTCTCAGGGCTATCATACCTGAAACCTACATTGGAATCTACCTGCCTATGCTTATTTATTTCTGAGGCTTTGACTACTAATGAGTAATAGGTTTTGGCATAACCTAAACATTTCATCATAAATATGGCTGGTCCCCATGGGGCCTTGGAATCCCGTGCCCAGCTGAAATAACATACATTATATTGATCATTTGAAACAAAGAAACCATGCTTCTGCTTGGCCGAAACTCACCAGACAAAGGGTTTTGGCCTAGGACAAAGGACCGTTTATTTTCAAACACAAACAATAGATCGGATAGACTTGAGCCCCCAGGGATGCTTGTTTTTCCTTAGGTAATTTCGTAACCACAGGAATCTCACCTCACCCAGCTGTTTCTTTGTGCCTCGTCGCTTCGTCCAGCCCCAGTCACCATTGGTTAATTCATAAGTGGTGCTAGCTTGTGAAGTGCCAGCCGGCTTCTCCCGCTCAGCTGTTTCTGACGTCATGACCTATCAGCTGTTAGCGCACGTAGCAAGCGAGCACCAAATTTGAATATGAATGGTTTTGTATGTATAAATATGCCTGTATCATTGCAAATAAACATGTTAGCCTTGTGGAAATCTCAGGACTCTGGCTCTACATCCTTTTCCAGCTGGTAAAGACTCTTCTCTCAATGTGCGCGCTTCTGGATCTTGGTGAGACGATTGACTTTGGGACTTTAAGGGAAATTTTAGCGCTTTTAAAAGGTCCACCTAGATTTGTTTTTGGGATCCTCGCATTTGGAGACGGTCTGGGCTGTTGTCCCCATCTGGGCAGAGCCCCCAAAATTGTGTTCTATATCAATACAGTATAACTGTTGTATCCACGGGATCAGTGTCTGTGGTTTCAATTATCCAAATATGGTCTCTCTATAAGTTTTCTATATCCTCCAGTAGAAGATTGCACTTTTATTGTCTTAATAAACAACAACTTTGGATGTAGTGTCCTACACACTACTAAGTCACATCTATGAGATTTATAATCACATACACACACATTCTTATATTAAGTATGGACTCTTCTCTTCATGTGACAAACTGTGTATGGCACTCAAATCTATATAAACATATATAAACAGGATTACTCTATCCCAGCTAATGAAAAGTGAATATGTTTTTACCATGTGGGTTGGGTTCCACATGCTAATAGGAATTACATAGGGAACCCAAATGTGTGCATTTGAAATTGGGAAAAGGAGTGATTTTAAGTTATGAATCATATTCTTCAAAACATTTATGCTGCATTTTTGTATTTTGCTGTAGAAAGTTGAGTACCGTATATAATGTTTACCTGAGGGGGGGGAGGGGAGAGACAGATGGACAGATGCTTCCTTTAGTAAACAAATAGCCAAAATACATTTTGGTTTATGTTTTGAGATCCAGAATAGGTCTCTACAGTCATTTACGGACCCAAAGCCAAGACTCTACTCATGGAAGACAATCATGCATGGCCATGAAGGATCTCCTATAGTATTAATAATAGTATATTTTGAGAATGGGGGCTGTTAAATGTGATGGACACCAATCTCCATCCCCGACCCCCGGCCGCCAGTTATAATAATTCCCCCCATTGCATTGATGTTAGAGGCTGAGAGAACTGTGAACAGAGGACTGAAGTAGTATGTGGCTGGTGACCAAGACTTTCCCCATTCTTTTAAAGATAGACAGATGCATTCTTTAGTATAACTTTGTAGAAAAAGGAGAAAACAATTTGAAAGGCAGGATCATGATAGATAGAAACTTTAACCAAGGGCAGCTGGAAAGAAACCTAAAAGGGTTATATATGGTTGATTTGCTCACTTTCTGTCTAAACCTTCATGGTAATTAGTTGGAATAATCTTCACATCTTGTACTCACAATTTGAAAGAAAGAGAGGACACAGCTTTACCACATGACTGATTTTAGGAAGGAAAGGGCCAGATCCCCCATTAGATTAAGTAATGGAATAGTACAAGTTATGCATCCCCTATCCAGAATCCCAAAATCCAAAACACTCCAAAATCTGAAAGTGGCCACATGGGTGGCTTGAAGGTGCATCTATATGATGGAAGTAATGCAGTTTGACAACTGCCATGGGGCCCATCTACACTGACTACTTAGGTTGGCATGACCTCAGATCAGTCCCGTGGAAGCTAAATGGCACACTAGGGCACCTTTTACATTGCCATATAAAATTCAGATTATCTGCTTTGAACTGGATTATATGGCAGTGTAGACTCATATAATCCAGTGCAAAGCAGATAATGTGGATTATCTGATTTGATAACCTGAATTATATGGTAGTGTAGAAGGGTCCTAGGATGATCCAGCTTGATTCACAAGAAGGCAATCTTAACACCAGATTTTCCCCAGGTTACTTTCAGGGAATATATGCAAGATAGACATTAAACATTATGTTCATATTTGAAAAATTGGACAAGTGTTTTGGATTAGGTATACTCAACTTGTAATTATGATAATATACTGGGCAGAACTGGTAAAGGAATGGATGACAATGTTCATTCCACAAACAATTTACCCATGTAAGATGTGACTAGTTCAGATCCATGCAAACACATTTCCCATCTTTTTTGTAAAATTGGCCAAAAATTCAATAAAAACCAAAAATTACTTAAATGTTGGTTAAAGGGAGGCCCACAAAAGACACCTCCTTCCTTATAGTGACAGTCCGTGGTCCCTGCTGCAACTACAGTCATCAATACTTTAGGAAGAATTGGGCAATCTCGGAGATATCTTATCTATGAAGTCTATTTTTAATTAAGCTGTTTTAAGAATCTTGAAAAATGAAAGAACAGTTTTTCATATTTATTGACATGTTTTAAAGTTAATTTACCTTTGATTATTTAATTTATCTGCTTCCCAATTCTAGAAGTGGGTAAAAAAGTTCTAATATCTTGTACATATGTCTGTTAAAATATAAGCCCACATTAAATCAATGTTACAACAAATAAAATAAATAAAATGGAAAATAAATAAAGGAGTAGTAGAGTAAATAAAAGAGCAATAGGTTGTTCAAAAAACCCATACAATACGCAATAGCTCATCATATCTTTAAAAGGCAGCCAATGACTGAAGGTATACTCTCTGAATAGAAAGGTCTTTGCCACATGACAAATAATGTGTGGGTGGAAAGGCTGGAGGAAGGTGAGATGGAAACTTCTGAAACACTCCGAAAATACACCAGTGTTGTTATGTGTGAACTCATTTCCAGGCCTGGAAATTTGGTGAGACAGTTTGTTCTCTCTCCATCTTTACTGCACAATTCAAATAATGACAAAATGTTGATTATAACAGGAACACTAGGTTCTTTTTCACACTATATAATTACAGCACTATAATTCCACTTTAGCTACTATGGCAACATCCTATGGAATCCTTCAACTGGCATTTTAAAGATGGACCTCTGGAATAATCAGCCAGAGAATTCTGCTCTAGTGCCTCTGTACACTCCAGGATTCCATAGGATGCAGTTGGCAATTGAAGTGGTATCAAAGTGCTATAATTCTGCAGTGCGTACATGAGTCCCAGGAGATTATTAGTTACTGAGAAATTAAAGCAAGCTGTCCCGTTCCCTTTTATTGATGGGCCACCCAAACAGTGATAGTCCTGAAGTAAAGGTCTTTGTGCTAGTCATGAACCATAATAAGATGTTGTTGTTGTTGTTGTTGAAGTAAGACTCCATGAGATGGATCAGAGAATTTGTCACCAAATAGTGCTTTTAGTTCTTCAGATGTAACCTCAAACTTCAACCTCTGACATGAGATTTTATTTTTGTGTGTTTATATCTTGTATACTAAAAAAAAAAGTACTCTCTGTATATATGTCTTCTTCTCCTCACCCAAGAGACAGTATACTTGACGGATCATGTCTTGAGGTAATGCCATGACGTCCTTACTGAAGAATAAAGCGGTGTTAGATCCGATACATCAGTAGGAGCACTTGAGGATAATTGTTCGGTTTGTGTGCGCACGTACAGTATGTGTTCTCCATCATGCTGAAACAAACACAGCACGGGGAAGTAAAAAATAATAATTACTATATTCAATGAACTGAAAGAAATGCATCAAGAAGTTAATGGTGGTTTACTAAAGGAAAGAGGAAATGTGTCAGAAGAGATTCATTTATAAAAACAGTAGAACAAATAGAGAGCACAAAACCCTTGGCATCTGAACAAAAGCTGTGAAACACAGTTCAAGAAAATTATGAATGGAAACAGTCCTTCCACAATATAGAAGCAATGGCATGAAGAAATAAAAAAGATGGTGAATGAATTGCCTCAGCTGATGTAAACTGTTTTCAGTGCCTGGTTTACACTGAGAAACAGCTATAACCCATGGTTTGTAACCATGCCAGGAAAAAAACACATAACATTGATCCTGGTGCTTGGATTTCCTAGATCCTGGCATATGCACATATTTAGCTCAAGAGAGTAGGGAAAAGTTTTTGTCCCATGCCTACTACTGAACATTTAATGCAAAAGATCTTGGAGCACCTTGGAGACTACACTGATCATTGAATGCAGCTTCAAGATTATTTATTTATTTATTTATTTTATTTGTCGAACTTCTAGGCTGTCACTTCTGGGAGGCTCGGGGCGGCTCACAAAGCAGGGTAATACACAATAAAACACATAAAAGCACTCTAAAACATCCACACATTAAAAACACAATATGCTGTACGAATACAGTAGCGTACAGCACAATACAGTATGATAAAGATAGAATCAACAAGCAAGACTGTGACACTGATGGTGTCTTATAAGCCGAAGGCCCGTTGGAAGAGGAAGGTCTTACAGGACCTCCTAAAGGACACCAGATCTTGGAGGGCTCGTGTCTCAGCTGGGAGAGCGTTCCATAGGGTTGGAGCTATCACTGAGAACGCTCTCCTTCGGGTCGCAGTCAGCCTAAACGTCTTGACAGGGGGAATTGCCAATAGATTGATGTTCTCTGACCGCAGTGATCTCGTAGGGCAATATGGGGTAAGCCGGTCCCTCAGGTACATTGGCCCCAGGCCGTGTAAGGCCTTAAAGGTGAGCACTAACACTTTGAAGGTGATCTGGTGCTCAATTGGAAGCCAGTGCAGGTCCTGCAAGGTGGGTGTAATATGGCAGCCTTGAAGTGGCTGCCATATTACTTGAAGTGTGGTAGCTACAAAATGTTCACTACCAATATGGGCTGCAGTGTGGATTAAAGGGGTTACAGCACATTAAGGGTAGCAAGAAGGTCTGAGACAAGCCATTTAATGTGCTGCAGTAGACCCCAATGTATCCCAGAACGAGGACAAAATTGCCTCCACAAAATGCGGAGTGCATTGTGGATATGGATACCATCCCTTTCTGAAGTGCTTTGTGGAATTCAGAAGGACTGGACAAGGGGGTCGCTGAACAATTCCCTAAAGTCATGGCTGGTTTGCAGAGGGGACCCCAGCAGGGATAATTGATCACTTTCACTCCTAATATTTCTCCCTTCCTCCCCACCTCCAATGTCTTTGGAGCTGATGTGCATCGGTCCTGCTTTGAGGTCATGTTCTGTGGCTATTGTAATAATCACCTTCCTGGCCTCAAACCAATCCCAGACCTGTCAGTGTATTCACTTGTTCATGTGTCCCAACTGACAGAAAGAAGTTGATAGCATAAGTTTTTGTAGACTATAGGCATATCTAAACTGTAGATTTGGCACCACAATGGCCATGGCTCAGTGCTATGGAATCATAGGAGTTGCAGCTTTACAAATTCTTTAGCTTTCTCTGCCAAAGAGTGCTGATTTCTCACCATACTAGGCCGCTACTACCTCACATTCCTAAGAGGAAAATGCTTGTAAATTTATGGTGGTGGCAGATTTATCATAGCAGTGGGCTATTGGAAACAAGCAGCAGGGAGGCAGTAGAAATTCAACAGGCAAGGAGGTGGGACACCCCAGATATAAAATGTAGCAGTGCAACCAAGAGGAGGGAAGCATTAGGAAGTACAGTGGAACCTCTACTGAAGAGTGTCCCAACTTAAGAGATTTGAGTTAAGAGCTGTTGCTCAGACCCATTTTGCTTTGACATAAGAGCAGCATTTTGAGTTAAAAGCTAGTGCCAGAGGGAGCACTAGTGCCAGAGTACACGGCTTTCTTCCTGGTATATTTGGCTTTGTGAAGATGGAGAGAGAGAGCGCACACGCAAGAGAGGGAGGGAGGCTGGTATGAATACAGTATGAAGAAAATGATGCTTCTGCCTCTTCACTTTGTGCTTCCTTGCCACAAAGTGTTTTATATGCTGTTTTTATATGTTGTAAACCGCCCTGAGCCTTGGGAAGGGCGGTTTATCAAGTCGAAATAAATAAAATAATAATAATAATAAATAACTCTGTGCTTCTGCCATTTTAAAGTTGATCTTTCTTTTTTTATTGTTCCATGTGAATTTGCAGGTTGTGCCTTGCAATTACACTGGCCAAGACACATTTTGTTGCCTCAAATGTACTTCCTTGCCACAAATTTGTGCTTCTACCATTTAAAGGTTGATTTTTCTTTTTTATTGCTCTATGTCAGGGGTGCTCACACTTATTCAGCATGCGAGCTACTCTTAAAGCAACCAAGCCCAAAAGATCTACCTGCCCCCACTGCTGTGCGCTCCCGCGCGCTCCTGCCAACGTGTGCTCTTGCTACCGCGCATGCTCCTGCTGCTGTTTTCCGCCCGCACAGCACTTTTTCCACCTGCGGGGCATTGCAGGAAGGAGAAAGCACAAAGCGGGGCATCCAGAGGGAGCGCTCCGCCCTGCCTGTGTCGCCGGCAACGGAGGCTGCACAGCTGCTTCTGGATGAGAGAGAGGCAGGGCGCTCCCTCCAGAGGCCCCGCCTTGTGATTCCTTCTTCCTGCAATGTCCCGCAGGCGAAAGAAGCACCACGAGAGCGGAAGCCAGCAGCAGGAGCGCGCGTGTGCGCAGGGTGAGCGTGCGCATGGCAGGAGCACCCCATCCGGCTGGTGAGGCCTGAAGATCACCTGGAAGAGGGCCGAAGATCTACTAGTAGCTCCCGAGCTACCTAATGAGCACCCCTGCCTATGTGAATTTGCATTTATACATTATTTGTTATTTATAAAGCACATTTTCTTATTTAAAAACAGGTAACAATAAATGGTGGGACAGAGGGAAGGCCCTCTCCAGATGATCGTAAAGTTTTAACAGGCTCATGGAGAAATATATATTACCCATAGGGAAAATGGCAGTCCTGGAAGAGGGCCGAGGGAGAAACAGAAGGAACAATAGATTATTCTCATGGGAAAAATGCTTATTGTCCATGCATGGGAAGAGGGAGAAAAGAACCAGGAAATAAGCTGACCCAGGTTACCCTCTAGCCACAAGTGGGCTCACATACAACCAAAAGCTTGATGCAGTATCTGTATGCTATGGGGTTTTGTTTGTTTGTTTGTTTTGTTAAGCACTGGGGCAAGTAAACTGCTTTACTTGATTTTTTTAGCTTGGTACCTCCTTGAGCACTGATTGAGTTAAGGGTCTATGATGTGCTGCTCCCCAAAAAAGAGGTAGGTGGAGTCACAAAGATACTATAAAGGAATTCCAGTTGCACATGGTACACATCATTCAATGATTTCCTAGAATACTTTTCTAAATTATTGTGAACTTGTGTGTGCATCTTTAAAGCATGTTTTTTTAAAAATAAGAGACATATTTTTTCAAATAATGAGATACATTCTATTAAATGTCCTCCTTAACAGTTGCTAACCCCCCCCCAACTCTAACCAGTATTAACAATGCATTATGTGAAATATCCAAGTGTACAACTAGATATACAATTCATTGTCCAAGATCCTGAGCAAGTGCCTCGTGTTTATCATCACACAATGCAGAAAACACCAACACTTGACACTTCCTTGCAGAAGTATTATAACGGCATACAATATCATTCATGACTTAACAAGTTCTGGTCCTGTCACTTTTGTGTCAGCTTGGTTTTATATGATTAAATGTATACAGTGAGAAAGCTGTCCCTTCCTCCATTCTGTCTTTTAATAGAGCCTTGGAAAATTATTATTTTTGTGGACCATGAATCCCAGACTTCCCCCCTCCCAAGTTCAAAACATTGTTTAAAGAAAGAAATGGCGTTGGACCACATCTGTTTGTATCACAACTTTCAGAACCAATTTTGGCTCCTTAGAAGTAAGCTTTCCTAAGCTCTAGTCAGCAGCATTACTGAAAAATGACCAGAGTTAGATCAGCGAAAGTACTTCTATGATCCACTGATTATATAAGCTCCTTGTGCCATGTGCAATGGATGTCAGGCAGCATGCTGATGCACCAGTTGGGAGCAAGGGAATGTATGTGGATGCTCTAGGAACAGCCTTCAGTCTCCTGGTTCTTGCTTGGTAACTCTCATCTCCATAGCGCTGATTGTGTGCTGGATATTCTGTTGGGCTGCTCTGTGCAGGTAGTGAAGACACGTTTATCTTAACTATGCTGGATCTCTAGAAGAAAGCAGGATCTTGCTCCAGACCCAGATATGTGACATCTATGACCTCACCACATAGGTAAATTTATCTGTCGTATGACACTTTCAGCACAGTGGAGGGACAGAACCTGCCAGATCTCATCAAACACTGTACATCTACTTCTATGGGCCTCCATTCCTCAACTGTGGTGAAATTATTCTAAGAGGCAACAACTAGAATATGGAAAGCTCCCTGTGTTCTCATTGAGAAGGATGGGGTGAGTCTGGGGAGAAGCTGGGTGGCGACATTTCCCCCTGTGGGATAGATGAGGGGTGATGCAGGGCTTAGGGTGATGGGTTCCCAGCTCCTCTGCTGCCTGCCAGATTCATCATGCTGCATGGGGAATCCCCCCTCCCCCCCGCCCCTGCTATCACCTACCATGTGGACCTCAATGTGATAAGGTCCTTTACTATGACCTTATTACAAGCTTCAAACCCAGGTATGCGACATTTACTATAATGACATCTCAAAGTGGCATTTTGAGAATTGTTAGCTTTCAGAAACAGTAGACTGAATCCTATCATTAGTCTAAACCAAAGTATGCTTATTCTAATAACTGAATTTGGATTATTGTAACACATTAAACGTAGAGCTGTCTTTGAAGAGTGTTTGAAAACTTCAGCTGGTCCAAAGAGCTGTGGCTAGATTGTTAGCCGGGGCTGGTTACGGGGAGTGCACAACTTTCCTGCAGCGACAGCTCCACTGACTGCCAGTTGGATTCCAGGCACAATTCAAAGTGATGGTTATGACCTATAAAGCCCAATATGGCCACATAACTTAGAGCTTATCTGGTGTGGGATATTCCATAACAGTGATGGGGGAGTCTAGAAAGCCAGCCACTCAGCTGGCCTGGAGCCTGGAAGGAATCGGCATGGCATGGTGGCATCGAATCCAGGTCAACACTGCTGGCTAGCCATTCATATATCCCCCTTGTGTTATCAGCATAGTGGTAGCTATCAGGCATAATATTGCTGGTGGTTGTCACTTGTCACATCTGTGATGCAGGCCAGAGTGCCTGAATGATGTGGAAGGGGAGGGA
Source organism: Anolis apletophallus (assembly GCA_030556195.1). Lineage (NCBI taxonomy): Eukaryota > Metazoa > Chordata > Lepidosauria > Squamata > Anolidae > Anolis > Anolis apletophallus. Next base: position 159,126,265 of record JARBWK010000002.1, read on the forward strand.
GGAGGAGTACTTCTCTTTGCCTTGCCCCTCCCTTCTCTGACCATACTGGCACTCTGGGCAGCAGGTTGCTGTGAGTTTTTTGGGCTGTGTGGCCCAAAACATAGTAGTATTCTGTCCTAACGTTTCGCCTGCACCTGTGGCTGGCATCTTTAGAGGTGAAGATGCCAACCTCTGAAGATGCCAGCCACAGATGCAGGCAAAATGTCATGCTACTAGAACATGGCCATACAGCCCAAAAAACTCATAGCAACCCAATGATCCCAGTCATGAAAGCCTTCAACAACACACCCAGGCAGCATTACCAGAAGTGACAACCACCAGTAATTTAGTTCCCAGTGATTGCTGCTAAGCTGAAAACATGTGGGGGATGGAAAGTGCCATCTCTTGTCCTTCTTGTGCCTGAGCCTGAGGAAGGTAGGATGGCCATGTCAACAGTCACAGACGGTTTTGACTCAGAACTAACACAGCTGTTTAAACTGCCACAACTTGTGAGTAAGCTCCAGAGCTTCTGAAGAGCTCCTCAGGACCTCCAACTTTTTAAAACATGGGACAAGCAGTTTAACAGATGTCAGCAGTGGTTCTCAACCTGTGGGCCCCCAGGTGTTTTGGCCTTCAACTCCCAGAAATCCTAGCAGCTGGTAAACTGGCTGAGATTTCTGGGAGTTGTAGGCCAAAACACCTGGGGACCCACAGGTAGAGAACCATTGTGTTAGAGCAAATAGAGCTGTGCATTTTGCAGATGCCATGGGCCATTCACTCTGCCACAACCCATTTAGACCATGCAGATGGGCAAAAACTTAATGTAGACTAGAAATTATGATGGCCTTAAACTGAATGAAAGGAATAGTTGAAACGTTTGGATCAATATTGTCAAGACCACCATTTGAGGAAGAGTGATGTCCAAAATCTTTTATTCACAATGCCACCTCTGTAGTGAAACACCAAAAACACCCACAGCTGGAATCCAGACATTTCTATTTCAATGAATGTTCTGTCAAATTAACTAGTAACACAAAGGAATGGAGGTAGGGTCCATTAAATGAGGCAGTTTCTACTGAACAATTTTCAGTCAATAGTACCTAGAAAATGAGTAGCATAGCTATTGAACACACTAATATTTATATATATTGATTATTTATTAATTTTATTCATATCCTGCCACTCTATCAATGAAGTGGCTTCAATATTAGCTGTAATAACATTAATCTATAAAGAACTGAATTATCTGGCTGTATTTGTTGCATATGATATTTTTAGAAGACAGGGCAGGAAATCTATATTGTTTGTCTCACATTGTCTCTCTTGAACACTTCCCCACACATATTATTTTTCAATTGTTACATGGAGCTACCGATCCTACCCCTTTATGTCGGTTTTTTGGTCCAGAAGTGTGCATGAATAGGAAATCACAAATCTGGCAGCCCTAGTAGCATATCCTTTGAAATAATGAGCATAAGTTTCTGAAGTTTAATTCATAATAGACTCTGATGAGAATCTTAAGAATACAAATAGGCTAAGGCACATTGTGCTTTTTTATTAATGCATAATTTAGAATATAGCAAGGTTTTCACTCATCCAGTAAATGGCTCAAGATTCCCCAGTCCAGAAATTTATTTTTAAAGTAATTTTTATTAAGATTTTACATACTTACATTCAGGGCTGGATCTTACATTACGCAAACTACGCGCCCGCGTGGGGTGCCACATATTCAGGGGCGCATCTGGTTGCCAAACGCCCCTTCTCAGTCTCCAGCCCCATGGAAGGCGGTCTGCCTGCGCTGCACCAAATGCGCATGCGGACCCGGCATGGCGTGAGCAGGCCAGAGCCGCCTCCAGCGGCTCAACGAGTCCAGAGACCGAGGAGGAGCGCCCGGCAGCCAGAGGCAGAGCCTCCGCCCCTGGCTGCCAAACAGGGGGGAGGGACACGAACGAGTGACGGGGTCTCCACCAGCCCCCACGGAAGCCCTCACGTAAAGGGGATCGTGCCCCCAACAAAAGGGAAGCAAGCGTCCAGGGGGAAAAAAAGGCCTCACAGAGAGGCAGCCGGCTGTCCCTGGCAGGGACAGACCAAACGGGAGGAAAAGATCCGGTGGGCACCAAAATGGCGGACAAATCCTCTTAGTCCAAGAAACAAGGAAGAAGAAGAGCCTTTTTGGAAAAGGGGAAAGTCCCATCTACAATAGATAAGCAGGGGTCAGGGAAATAGAGCATGACAGCACTAAAAGATTTGAACACGGGAGCAAAAGAACAGGAGAGAATGCAAGGAAGGAGAATAGACGACGAAGAAGTAACCTTAAAGGACATCCTCAAAGCACTACGAAAACTAGGAGAAGCACAAGATGGGTGCCTTCGGAAGATTGAAATCGTGAGGTCCCGACAAGAAAAACAATTCAAAGCGTTCCAGGAACAATTCCAAAATGTAAGGGTAGAACCAATACAAAAGGAGATTCCTACAAAGCCAGAGCCGAGAAACATCTCTGAGGGTGGAAAAGTAGTACTCCAGGACAAGGGAAAAAATGCAGCGCCACGGGAAAGTTTGGAGAAGGGAGTGGAGGAGGCTACAAGGCAGCAAGTAGGATCAGAGGAAAGAGACTTTTATTCTAAAACCTATGTAGAAGCTCCACTGGAAGCTACAAGACTGACCACTAAGAACCCCGAGGTCTATACTCCTCAAAAAGGAGAAGAAGAAAGAAGCCAAGAGGTTGCTACAATACCCAAAAGCCCTACCCTATATGCGGACAAGAATAGGAAAAAAAGACTGGGGTACAATCCAATAAAAAGAGAAGCTGGATGAGGGTAGCACAACAAAGAAGGAAGAAAATCGTAAAGGCAAGTTGCCCCTACCTTTCAAGGAGGGCCACACATGATAGCCCTCCGAGCTGTGAGACCCCAGAGGCGGACGATGAAAGTCTAGAAGCCCACAAAGAGAACGGCTAGGAAGGGGGCCGAGGAAAACGAACGGGACAGATTCAGCGGCATTAAAGGGCAAGGAACGGACAATGGTCACGGCTTCTCTCACCAAAAATTTGAAGGTTTTTAATAGCTAGGAGAAAGAATCCCGGGGAGCGATTTGACAGGCGAAGCGAACCCCTCAACCAGCCGGGATCAGGAGGGGCCCAGCAGGAGACCAAAGACAAATAACAACCAAGAAAGGAGAAGACCCTTCCAGAAACTCAGAGACAATATTAGAAAAGAAAAGTCATCGCCCCCTCCTAGAGACTGCCCCCTCTTCTCTCCCCCCCCCCGTACCTCCCCTGGTTGCTTCTCTCCACGACACCCGCCTCTCCCCCTGACCCCTTGCATGCCCTGGTTGTACTCCGTCACCCTCCCCACCTTCCTTCCCTCCCCAGTCTCCCCCTCCCCAGATCCCCAGGCCCTCCTTACCCCCACCTCCTCTTCCTCCCCACAGGCCCACACTCCCCAACAAGTGTAAAAACCTCAATAAAAATTATTTTAAAAATATATATATATATCAAAGATTCCCAACCTTTCCAAAACATTACTAATGATTTTTCTTCAATTAAAGGAGATTATTTGTCAGTTTCTGCTAACTCATTCACTTTTAATAACCATTCCTCCTTGATATGTAACACATTACTCTTCCATTTACCAGCATATAAGAACATTGCTGCTGTCAACATGTATTGAAGTATTAACCCATATCTCCTTTCTAATGGTTTGTAAACCAGGCCCAAAATAAACAGTTCAGATTTAAATTATATATTGGTCTTAAAAACTATCTGAATCAAAATGCATATTTACACCCTGTACTTTTTGGGCTTCTCAGATGCCTACCACATATAATAAAATGTTCCTTCTTGCTACCTTCAAAAGTATATTTGTACATTCCAGATAGTTTCACAGGCATCATATATCAGTGATACATCATTTTCTAGAAGTTCTCTTTGAACTCATGCATAAAATGTATTTTAGCACCTTTGACCACATCTTTTCCATTGTTCCATTTGTATTTTACAAGTTCTTGGCCCATTTTTTAATATAATGATTCCCCTATTCATCTTCCATATCAAATTTCCATAATAATTTTTTAATCACATATTCATTACTTGTACTTAGTTGCAATTCAAACTCAGATTTATTTGTTTCAAAATCATGGTTTTTTTAATTTATCTTGAATTTTTCAAATAAATGTATGTAGGAAAAACAACAAAAGCCATATCCATCCACAGTTGCTCATTTGTTTTAATTATACATTCTCCTTGGTAATTGCGTAGCAAGTCCTGATATCTTAATAACTTCTGCTTAGCTTCTACTTCCATACCACAAAATGCTTTTTGTCTTGAGATCCATACAGAGATTTTATGATTTAACGTGATTTAAAAAATCTAATCCAGATAACCCAAAATAGCACATCATACATAATCTATATATATATTTTTCTTCACGTCGTGCAACGGGGCAAATAGACAAAGAAACTATAAACCTCAGAAACACGAAAGTAGGCAACAGATGCGAACATACCACGAGGTACCTTAACGGCCCAAAAAAAACCGACCTAGGTACCTCCAAACACCCCCAAACACAACCCCCTAAAATGGGGCAACGGGCCCGGCCATCCCTGCCTCTTCGCAGCCAGCGCGAACGTTTAGAACGTTCGCGCGCATGCCAGCAAACACTCACCCTCGCCTCCTCCTTCTCCACCCCCCTCGCCGCTGCGATCAGGAACAGCGGTGGCTGTTGCTTGGGGGGGGGGGGGGAGGGAGCCGGGCAGGGAGGAGAAGTCGCCCCCCTCCCCCTCCAAGGGCCCCCCTCCCCGTTCCGCCCCTTCCCCGCCACGGCGCCACGATTGCCGGCAATGGCGGGGGGAAGGGGCGGGCCTAAGGAGCGGGAGGGAGGCCCCCTCCCTTCCCACTCCAAGGCCCTCCCTCCCGTTCCGCCCCTTCCCCACCACGGCGCCGCGATCGCCGGCAATGGCGGGGGGGAAGGGGCGGGCCTAAGGAGTGGGAGGGGAGGCCCCCTCCCTTCCCACTCCAAGGCCCTCCCTCCCCGTTCCGCCCCTTCCCCGCCACGGCGCCGCGATCGCCGGCAATGGCGGGGGGAAGGGGCGGGCCTAAGGAGCGGGAGGGGAGGCCCCCTCCCCTTCCCACTCCAAGGCCCTCCTCCCGTTCCGCCCCTTCCCGCCACGGCGCGCGATCGCCGGCAATGGCGGGGGGCGAGGGCGGGCCTAAGGAGCGGGAGGGGAGAGGGCCTCCCTTCCACTCCAAGGCCCTCCCTACCCGTTCCGCCCCTTCCCGCCACGGCGCGCGATCGCCGGCAAAGAACAGGGGGAGGGCCTAAGGAGCGGGAGGGAAGCCCCCCCTGGACTCCAAGGCCCTCCTTGCCCTCGCCGCTCGCCTTAGGACGAGCGGAGGCGGCGGCAGCCGAAGCAAGGGAGGGGGCTGCCCACGGAGGAGGAAAAAGGGCAGGAAGAACAAGGAAAGAACAGGTAGGGAAAGGGAAGATAAATGGAAAGGATGAATGGGGAGGAGGAAAGGAAGAGAAAAGAAGAGCAGGAAGGAGAGAGAGAAAGAGAGAGACAGAAAGAGAGAGAGACAGATAGAGAGACAGAAAGAGAGAGAGAGAGACACACACATAAAGAGAGAGAGAGAGAGAGACACACACATAAAGAGAGAGACAGAAAGAGAGAGAAAGAGAGAGAGACACACACACATAAAGAGAGAGAGAGAGAAAGAGATAGAAAGACAGAGAGAAAGAGAGAGACACACACACATAAAGAGAGAGAGAGAGAGAAAGACAGAGAGAGACACACACACATAAAGAGAGAGACAGAAAGAGAGAGAGAGAGAGAGAGATACACACACACATAAAGAGAGAGAGAGAGAGAAAGAGATAGAAAGACAGAGAGAAAGAGAGAGAGACACACACACATAAAGAGAGAGAAGAGAGAGAGAGACAGAGAGAGAGAGAGAGAGACACACACACAGAGAGACAGAAAGAGAAAGACAGAGAGAGACACACACATAGAGAGAGAGAGAGAGAGAGAGAGAGACACACACACAAAGAGAGAAAGAGAAAGACAGAGAGAGAGACACACACATAAAGAGAGACAGAGAAAGACAGAGAGAAAGAGACACACACACATAAAGAGAGAGAGAGACAGAAAGAGAGAGAGGCACAAAAAGATAGAGAGAAAGAGAGAGACACACAGAGGGAGAGAAAGACAGACAGAAAGAGAGAGAGAGAGAGAGGGAGGGAGAGAGAAGGAAGGAGAGGAGAAAAGAGAGAGAGAGACGGAGAGAGAAAGAGAAAGAGAGAGCTCAGCAGTGCACAGGGAAGCATGTCTGTGCAGGAGGGTGAACATTAGGAAGAACTTCCTGACTATGAGAGCTGTTCAGCAGTGGAACTCTCTGCCTGAGAGTGTCATTTTGTGTCATTTTGGGAAGTACCACCCCAATTCCAGAAAAAATATTGACTCACCGCCCTCTTTAAATACATTTCTAAAATATTAATACCAATAACACAGAAAAATATATGTACTCATGCAGTGGTTCTCAACCTTTCTAATGCCGTGACCCCTAAATAAGGTTCCTCATGTTGTGGTGACCCCCAACCATATACCCCATGAATGACAAACCTGGACCAAAATTGGCACACAGAACCCCCATGACCCACAGAAAATACTGGAGGGGTTTTGGAGGAATTGACGGTGATTTAGGGGAGACGTAGTTCACCTACATTTGATAAGCACTCTAAACCCAAACAACACTGAATCTGGACCACATTTGGCACAAATACTCAATATATCCACAGTTGAACACTGGTGGAGTTGTAGGGGATTGCTTTTGTCATGTGGGAGTTATAGCACCTGGGATTGATAGCATTTTGAACTCCCAACAGCAATACAATTGAACTAAACTTGAGCAGTAGAGAATACTGGACCTTACTGTATCCCAACAGCAATACAATTGAACTAAACTTGAACTATAGAGAATATTGGCACAGCAACGCGTACACGGGTCAGCTAGTGCTTATTAAAATATGTGTTAAGTTTCACTTTATCAAACCATATGTGTCCATGCCATTCATGCTTCAGTTTGTGTTATTGTAGGTTCAATATTTCTCAGCAACATTCATTCTTTCAACCACACCAAACTACAAGCGGCAAAAATATGTTTTCAAGTTTGGTAAACTCAAACCTCCAAACCTGAGTTTGCATCTTGCAATATTTTGAGTTTCATTCTTGGCTTCTCAACCTTTACTGTGACTGGCCAGTGACAGTAATTATAATTAATGATAGTAGGGGAGGAAGGGGGCAGCCAGGTAGCATCCAGCTGTGTTTCTGAGCCAAATACACCAAACATGACATCCTTGTCCCAGAACTTCAGAAAATGCCTTCTGAATGCCTTGGAAGGCACACTAGAAGCACGGGGTGGGTTGCATAGAAGCCTCCTTTTGCAATGACCATCAAATGACTTGTGCAAGTGTACTGTGGCATTTTAATTTTTGCCAGGATTCTGGACACAGTTATATAGTCTCATTAAATGAAAAGTATGCACTTCATTGCAGACCTCTATAACTTATTAGCAGAAAGAAGTGTAAAAAGGAAAAAGAGGACTACTCTGCCTCAAGAAAAAAAGGAGATTGAAGTACTATATATACTCGAGTATAAGCCTAGTCTTTCAGCCCTTTTTTAGACTGAAAAAGTCCCCCTCAACTTATACTCGAGTCAAGGTTATTTATTATTATACTCTGTTATTATTATCATTATTATTACATTTATCATTTAACTATATTATTATTGTTATTATTACATTTATTATGTTACTCTATTATTACTGTTATTACATTTCCATTATTTTACTCTATTATTATGACATTTATTATTTTACTCTATTATTATTGGAAGGATACGTAAGCACATTTACACTGAAGAAGGTTAAAATAATAATAATAATAATTAATGATTTAATCAGAGTTGGACAGTCTTATCTTACAGTTTTATGTAAATATTCAAAAACATTTAACCTACGGATGCCTCAATTAATTAATGCAATTTTATTGGTATCTATTTTTATTTTTGAAATTTATCAGTAGCTGCTGCATTTCCCACCCTCGGCTTATACTGGAGTCAAACCATTCTCCCAGTTTTTGTGGTAAAATTAGGTTCCTCGGCTTATGTTTGGGTTGGTTTATACTCAAGTATATACGGTACATTTGTATTTTTCTTTGTCAAGACCTGCTATGTTAAGGGAGTATTTGTTACCTTTTGAGAATCTCTCTTGTTGGTTTTCTCTGGCATGTTTTGATCATAAAGAGCCATTTTCTGGATCTTGTTAGTAGTTCAGGGTAAAAAGTCATGCTTTGGTGCCGATGCCCCAACAGGACGATAAAAGATGATGGTTGGTAATTACATCAGTTTTGTACTGCTGAACAGATGTTCTTGCAGATAGATTTTGGCTAGCATTTGTGAAACATCCCTAGCACATCTCATGGCACTTTTGGAGGAGTGCTCTTGGAGCAGCTGCAAACCCACGTGTAATAAAGATTATGAAGAGGAAAGAAAACCCCTCCGGTTCGGAGGCTGAGCAGAGGGGACGCGTTTAGAGACTGCTCTCTAAACGAAGTAAAAAAAGGGGCTATTGGGGTCGAAAGAACCCCTCTAGGGTCTCAAGAAGAAAGAGGACGACAGACCAAGGGCTCACGAAGCACCCCAACCGCTCAAACCTGAACCCCCAAGGTGACGGAGGACAGCGGGGGAAAGAGTCTGGAGGAATAGCCCACACGGCGAGGCCGGGCTTGCCCGGCCACAACCCTCTGCCAGCACGAACCTCTATACCGCACTGGGAGAAGGGACAAGAAAAGAACAGTGAGTAAAGAAAGGAGAAGAGGGGGGTAGAAAGCTAATTGATTCCCCCGATAGCTAACATTAAAGGAGAATACCTTGTTAATGAGCCCATTAAGCAGAGCACCTGGAGAGTAGCAAACCGCCGTCGCCAGGCAACCGCAGACGCAGACGCAGACGCGGAGCGCTACGAGAGGAGGGAAGTGACGAAGTAACTCCCCCACAACCCCAGGACATTTTGAAGAGCTATAGAGCTAGTAAAGTTAAAGAACCAGGAAGAGGGTGAAAGAGAGACCAAGAGCACTCGGCCTGGAGAAAGGAGGGGAAATACAAAGAGCGGATAGTGACTGGACGAAAAGGGAAATACCTGCCACCGAACCAAGAAGGTAACCTGGCCCCCCAGGAATAAAAGGCAGATGAACGCTATGGCTACGAGAGGGAAAACAGACAAGAAAGGGGAGCAGATGAGAAGAGGATCGGGGGCAGGAGAAATAAGCCTTAAGGATGTATTCTTGGAGATGCAAGAGATACGAAGAATGATTAAAGGAGGTGATGAGGAAAGGAAAAAAATGAACGATAGCCTGAAAGGAGATATAAAAGACTTAAAAGGAGACACAAAGGAAATGAAGAAAGAAATGCAAAGGCTAAATACAAATATGTCAGATATGAAGGAGAACTAATGGAACTTCGGAAAGAGAATAGTGAGTTAAAGGAGCTACAGAAAAGAAATTTGGAAAGAATAAAAGATCTGGAACACCAAAACACAATCCTAGAAGACAAACAATTGAGGATGGAATACTCTCAAAAAAGAACATTGGCTAAGATTCCGTGGGATAGAAGAAGAACAACAACAAAACCCGAAGGAACTAATAGCTGCCATCACATCCAAAATCCTCAACGTGCCAGAAGTCTATGCGTTAGACAAAATCGACAGGGCATATAGAGTTAACTCCGAATACGCAAGAAGAAATAAAGCCCCCAGAGATATTGTCGTGCAGTATACAAAAAATGTATCCGAGATGAAATATTGGGAAAACAACCTAACAGACAAGGCACCTATAAAGGCAAGAAAGTATTAATCCTAAAGGAAACCCCAGTGAAGTATTAGAAAACGTAAAAAATATTTCTTTTTGACGGACATTTTAAAGAAACATGACATTAAGTTCAGGTGGCAAAGGACGGAGGGCCTGATGACTACATTTAGAGGAGGCAACATTGGCTTACATCTATAGAAAAGGCTAAAGAGTTCCTAAAAGATATGGAGATAACTTAAAGAAGGAGGAAAAAGAGAAGGAAGAACAGAAGAAGAGGGAAGGATGAAACAACGACCACCCCAGATAAAAACACCCGTCACACCAGACCCAACGGCAGAGGAACAAATAGAAGACCGATTGAGTGACAAAGAAGGAGAGGAGGAATATGAAGAAGAAGAGGACGAACAAGAGAACGAAGAAGAGGACTCCCAAAGTCTAAGTTAAAGGATGTGGAGGTGCATAACTTGGAACGTAAACGGGCTTAACAGCGGAAATAAAAGAAAAAGAGTATTCAATAGACTAAAAAAGAAAAAGGCAAATATTGTAGCGTTGCAGGAAACGCATATAAAGCAAGCTGATGAACGACTCTTAAAAAGAGACGATTTAGGGGAGGCGTATATAGCATCGGCTGAGAAAAAGCAAAAGGGGGTAGTAATTTATGTTGATAGTTTGTTGAAACCTAAGTTGATATTCAAAGATAAAGAGGGTAGATATATTGGTATAACTGTACAAAATGGCCCGGAAAGAACGCTAATTTGTAATGTGTATGCCCCAAATGAGACCAAAACAATTTTTTTAAGGAAGTAGAAAAGAAGATTTCAGAACATCTAGGAGATTTTGATAATATTATAATTTTGGGGGATCTAAATGGGGTTATAAATCCGAAAGTGGATAGATCCTCATCGGAAAAGAAGGGAAATATATGGAACGGGAAACTACCCAAATCTTTCTTTGACTTAAAAGATATGTTTGATTTGAGAGACAGCTGGAGAGAGACCCATCCGAGAGAAAAAGATTATACATATTTTTCGAGTAGGCACGGATCATGGTCGAGAATAGATTATATTCTAATGTCCAGTCATATGACCCACTTGGTAGAAGAAAATAAAATATTACCAAGAACAATTTAAAAAAACAGTAGCAGAATTCCATTGGAAATTCCCAATTAGAATTCTGAGGGACCCATAATTAATAGAGGAAAGCAAAAAGCTACTAAAAGAATACTTTCAGATTAATTGTAAAAACAACGACAAAATAGATGTTATCTGGGACGCGGGAAAAGCATATATGAGAGGGTTCTTTTTAAAACAACAATCGATATGGAAAAAGAAATCCCAAAAGTCCATAGAGGATATATATAGAGAAATTGAAGATCAAGAAAGGGAATTAAAGAAAAACCCAAAAAATAAAGAAATAAAAAATAAACTAGAGCTCCTCCAGAAGCAATTAGAGATATTAGAAACGGAAAAGATTGAAAAAAATTTGAAATATCTTAACCAAAAATACTTTGAAACAGCTAATAGGCCGGGGAAACTGCTGTCCTGGCAGCTAAAAGAAAAGGAGGAAAAGGAATATAATCTCAAACTAATTATTGAACAAAAAGAATACACTTCAGAGGTCGAAATAAGGAAAGCCTTCGAGAGGTTTTACTCGAGCTATACAAAAAAAGATGATATAAAAGTTTTAGATATCCAGAAATTTATTGGGGAAAGGAAATTGAGAAAGATAAGTGAAAAAAGAAAGAGAAATATTAAATGAGGTAATATCAAAAGAAGAAATCATTGCTGCCATACAGAAGGGAAAATTGGGGAAAGCCGCAGGACCTGATGGCTATCCATTAGAATACTATAAGGAATTCCATGAACAGATGATAGAAATAATGGAAAAACTTTTCAACACGGTAATGACTAAAGGGATAATACCAGCCTCCTGGCAGGAGTCAAATATCACAGTGATAGGCAAGCCAGGTAAAGACCACAGCAGCCCTGCTAACTATAGACCGATATCGCTGTTAAACAGCGATTACAAAATTTTTTCAAGTATTTTAGCAGAAAGGTTTAAAAGGTTTCTGGGCAACTGGGTCAAAGAAGACCAAAACGGCTTTCTGCCGAATCGATATTTAAAAACCAATATAAGATTGATAATAGACTCCATTGAATATTACAATAAGAACATAGACAAGGAGATTGCCTGGGTATTTATAGACGCTGAGAAGGCATTTGACAAGACCAACTGGGACTTCTTGGAGGCCTTGCTCAGGGAAATAGACGCCGGTCATCAAATAACCAATGCGATACAGGCAATATATAAAGAACAGCAAGCGAAAGTGATTATAAATCAAAGAAAAACAGATAATATAAGAATTCAAAAAGGGGTACGACAAGGATGTCCACTTTCCCATTATTATTTATTTTTATTTTAGAAATATTACTAGAAGATATTAGGCAAGATAAAAAGCTAAAAGGGTTAAATATAAAAATGAAAGTATAAAAGTGCTGGCATACGCGGACGATCTAGCCCTAGTGGTAGAGGATCCAAGAGACAATTTGATAAAGTGGATTAAAAAAATTGAAAATTTTGGGGAAGTGGCCGGGTTTAAAATAAATAAAGATAAAACCCAAATGATGGTTAAAAACATAAAGGAAAAAGATATATCAGATCTAAAAACAAGACAGGAATGAAGATAGTAGACAAGATTAAATACCTGGGAGTAACATTAACAACAAGGAATTCGCAATTGTTTAAAAAATAATTACCAATTAAAATGGAAAGAAATAAAAAAAAGATTTAGACAGATGGACGAAATTAAATTTATCATTTCTCGGCAGAACAGCCACAATTAAACTGAACGTTCGACCCAAAGTAAATTTTTGGTTCTCAACTCGTCCGATACTATACAACTCCTCCATCTTCGACATGTGGAATAGAGAGATTTCCAAATTTATATGGAACGGAAGAAAACCTAGGGTGAAACTGAAAATACTCCAGGAACCCAAAGAGAAAGGAGGAATAAATTTACCCAATTTTAAGTTATACTTTGAGGCAAACTGCTTTGTCTGGCTCAGAGAATGGGGTAGACTGGACAATGAAAAAATTATAAATCTGGAAGGGTATGATCTAAAATTTGGTATGCACGGGTATATGGGATATGATAAAGCTAAAATAGACAGAAATTTTAACGACCATTGTATAAGGAAACCATTACTGAAAGTTTGGAACAAATATAAAAATAAAATCCAAAAGAAAACACCTATGTGGATATCCCCAAATGAGGCCTTTCAAATCCGAGAATTAGGAGAAAACAAATGGCTAAGATATAAGGAACTACTAATTAGAATCGGTACTAGATACGTATTAAAAACCAGGCAACAGCTGATAGAGGAAGGAAAAAAGCTGGGATGGTTCGCATACTTTCAAATAAGAGAAAAATTTAAATTAGACGAAAATAGGTTTTGACCCACAAATGGGAGAAATAGAAAAGGTCCTTATGGGAAAGAAACGAAAAATGGTAACAAAAATCTACAAGCTATTACTAAAGGCGGAAAACGAACAATATGAAACGAAAAATCTAATGAAGGAATGGTCTAGAAATGTAGGATTTAGAATAAAGCCAGAAACCTGGAAAAATATATGGAAATACAATGTTAATGTGTCATATTGTTATAAGTATAGAGAGAATTGGTTAAAGCTATTATACCGCTGGTATCTGACACCAGTTAAACTGGCAAGGATATATAAAAAAACAAAACCAAACTGTTGGAGTTGTAATGGGAAACATGGTACGTTCTTCCACTTATGGTGGCTGTGCCCGAGAGCTAAGACATATTGGGAGATGATTAGGGAAGAGATAGAAAAAGTTTTCCAAAAAAAAATTATGTTAAAACCAGAAATTTTTCTTTTAGGCATCGGAAACACAGAACTAACCCCAAAAGAAAGAAAGAAATTTATTTTGATGACTACGGCAGCCAAATTAGCGCTAGCCAAATACTGGAAGTCTAAGGACTCCCCGTCTAAAGAGGAATGGATAAATAAAGTAATTGATACTTATCAAATGGAGTTGCTAACGGAAAGGTTGAAGGATAGTAAGGATGGGGGAGACAGTAAATGGGATTGGTCACTCCTCCAGGGGTATTGTAAAAGAATATGGAAGGTAAATTTAAATACAGAATGAGGGAAGGAAGTATAAAGTAAGTAGTAATAAAACCGCTCTCCTCTCTCTCTCTTTTCTTTAATAGAATAACAGGTAATTCGCTCAAGGAAGAGTGAATTAAAGAGAAGAAACAGCTGTTCTGAAGTATTAAGCACAGACTGTAATAAGGGAAAGGAACATGAACAGATTTGTCTCTATACTCCCAAAAGTTTTCTCTTTTATGCACAATGTATGTTTTTTTTTCTCTATGCTGTAGTCTGTATGTTTTTAACTTTCCCCTTACCCAATTTCCCTTCCCCACACCCCCACATACCCCTTTACCTCTTTTCCTTACCCACCCCATTCCTCCCTTTCCCAATTTCTCTTTTTGTATCCTAAAAACCCTAATAAACATTAAAAAAAAAAAAGAAGAGGAAAGAAAACCCCCAACAGAGGTGTGGTTCTTGGCATTAAATGATGCAGTGACTCCACTATAGCTGGAAAAATGACTGAAGAGATTAGGAGAAGGTGAGCATGATGGAATCAATCTGTTTCTCAACGGGTGTTGCTTACTTAAAAATTCTACAAAAGACAGAGCTTGGAAAAGTTGCTACAGGCCTGCTGACTAGGGAATTTTGGGTGTTGCAGTTCAAAAAAGTAAATTCTCCAAGTACTGATAAAGGCTTCATCAAAGAAGCAGTGGTTAGGGTATAAAAGTGTCCAGAGACCAGACAAAAGCAACCAAAAGGTAAACAGTCTAGAGCCAAGCCTTATGATGAATGGCCTAGGGAGCTGGATATGTTTATCTTAGAGAAGAGAGGATTGAGAGGGAACATGATAGCCATGTTAGACTATTTGAAAGGATGTTATATTGAAAATGGAGCCAGGTTGTTTTCTGCCGCTCTAGAGACGAGGACAGAGAACAATGGATTCAAATTGCAGGAAAAGAGATCCCACCTAAACACTAGAAAGAGCTTTCTGATGCTAATAATAATAATGCACAGGGATTGTGGTGCAGCTGGCTGGGAGTCAGCTGCATAAGATCTCTACTGACCAGAAGGTCATGAGTTCGAGGCCTGCCCGGGTCGGGGTGAGCTCTCGACCAATTGTGCAGCTCGTTGTCTGTATATATATGTTGTATGTCTATGGCATTGAATGTTTGCCTGTATATGTGCATTGTGATCCGCCCTGAGACCCCTGCGGGGTGAGAAGGGCGGAATATACAGTAAATGATGTAAATAAATAAATAATAATAATAATCTTTATTTGTACCTCGCCACCATCTCCCCAACGGGGACTCGGGGCGCCTTACATGAGGCCAAGCCCAACAACACAACAACAAAAGAAAATCAATCAAAAACAACATAATCAATTACATAGAACATAAACTAAAAATAATACAACCAATATAACATTACAATAAAATAAAACCATTTGTGACGCAGGACAATGAGCAGGCCACATGTACAGAATTAAAATAGAAGGAATAAAGATAAAAACAGCGGGGGAGATAGCTGTGGGGACAATTATTTGTGAGGGAGAAACTCTTTCAAAAAGAGGTCAAGAAAGGACCTTCGTATAAAGGGGGGGAGGTGTACACTCAAAGCAAATATTGAGGGTGCATGGAGGCATGAGATTATATTTTTATTTATTTATTTATACATCAAACTTGTATACCGCCACTCCCCGAAGGCTCGGAGCAGTTTACAACAGTTGAGGTACAAAGTGGGGAAGGGACCCGGGGGAGAGGGGAGGGAGTCCAACGGCGATAGTCAGCTAAGGCACCGTCCTGTCATCATATAATTAATCTCCAAAAGCACAGTGGAAGAGCCAGGTCTTAAGATTCTTCTTGAAACTCTCTAATGTAGGGGCTCGCCTAATCTCACCAGGCATTGCATTCCATAAACAGGGGGGCACTGAGGAAAAGGCTCTCTCCCTTGTTCCCATGGGGTGGGACTGGGACAATGGCAGAGGTGAAAGGAGAGCCTCCCCAAAAGATCGAAGGGACTGGGCCGGTCCATGGAGGGAGATACAGTCACGAAGGTAGGCGGGTCCCAAACAGTTTAGAACTGTTTGGTGGGTTCCCATTCTCCGGAGGTTTTTAAGCAGAAGCTGGATGGCCATCTGTGTGAATGCTTTGATTGTATATTTTTGCCTGGCAGAATGGGATTGAACTGGATGGCCCTTGTGATCTATTCTTTATAGACTATTCTAACATCAACACTTAATAAAGGAGAGAGACTTCTAAAGGTAGTGCTCTCACCCCGAGATTTTGCCTGCATATGGTAGTAGCACAGACAATATATTTATTTATTTATTATTTATTTATTTATTACTTCGTTCTTGTATTCCGCTCCTCCCTACAGGCTCGGGGCGGATAACAGCTACAACAATAGGCATCATGTCACAGACATGGGGCCCTACAATAAAAAGAATAAAACACATTAAAACATACAATTTGACACATTTCGAGGGTGATAGCCGAGGTCTTGGGTGTAGTCCTTCTCGGCCATTTAACTGAAAGCCAGTCCAAAGAGGGCTGTCTTGCAAGCCCTTCTAAATGGTGCCAGCTCTGAGATGGCTCGAGCACTGTCCGGCAGAGAATTCCACAGTACTGGAGCTACTGCGGAAAAAGCACGCTGTCTAGTCCCAGATAGGTGGCAGGAGCGGACAGATGGCACCGTCAGAAGATTCTGTTCGTCTGACCGCAGTGATCTCGGGGGTACATACGGGGTAAGGCGGTCCCTCAGGTACGCAGGCCCTAGGCCGTGTAAGGCCTTAAAGGTCAATACCAACACCTTGAAGGCGATTCGGTACTCAATAGGGAGCCAGTGCAGCTGCTGAAAGATGGGCGTGATATGCTCCCTTACCGACGAGCCCGTCAGCAAGCGAGCAGCGGCATTCTGCACTAGCTTGAGTTTCCGAATCGTCGACAGGGGAAGGCCAACATAGAGGGCATTACAGTAGTCCAGTCTTGAGATGACCGTCGCTTGGATTACCGTCGCAAGGTCGCTCCTGGACAGGTAGGGCGCCAGTCGCCTAGCCTGTCGTAGGTGAAAGAAGGACACCCTGCTGACCGCGGAGACCTGGGACTCCATGGTCAGCAGGGAGTCCAACTGAACACCCAAGCTCTTAACTAAAGATGACGGGCTAAGCTGCTCGCCATCCAGGGTAGGCAACCGGCATCCACCCAGCCCAGGGAGACCAGGCCACAGGATCTCCGTCTTCGACGGGTTCACCTTCAGCCGGCTGGCGTGCAGCCAACCAGTCACGGCTTCGAGGCATCGATGGAAACAATCGGGTACGGAGTCCGGTCTGCCGTCCATTCTCAGCAGAAGCTGGGTGTCATCCGCATACTGATAACACTCCAGACCAAAGTCGCGGGCCAGCTGGGCCAGGGGGCGCATATAAACGTTGAATAATAAGGGGGAGAGGATGGCCCCCTGGGGGACCCCACAGTTAAGTGGGGACCTCCCGGAGACCGCCCTGCCCCCCTCCACACGTTGTCCCCGGCCCCGGAGGAAGGAGGCCACCCATTGAAGGGCAGTCCCCCCGACCCCGGCGCCGGCTAAACGGTGGGTCAACAATGCGTGATCTACAGTATCAAATGCTGCTGTCAGATCTAACAAGACGAGCAGAGCTGATCCACCCTGGTCAGCTGGCGGCGGTTGGTCTGTAATGGCGACAAGCACGGTCTCCGTCCCATGCCCAATACGGAAGCCGGACTGGAAGGGATCAAGTCCAGCTGTGTCATCTAAGAACCGCTGCAGCTGATCCGCTGCTGCCCTCTCAATTACTTTGCCTAAAAAGGCAAGTTGGAAACAGGCCTGTAATTGGAGGGAGCCGAAGGGTCTAAATTCGGCTTCTTCAGCAGCGGTCTCACCATAGCCTCTTTCAATCCCCCCGGGAAGACTCCTTGCTCAAGGGAGCTATTTATGATCGTGCCCAGGGGGCTCGTAGCCCCCTCCCGGCAAGATCTAATAAGCCAGGAGGGGCTCGGGTCGAGGGAGCAAGTAGTTGGCCTAGCTGCAGTCAGTAACTTATCAACAGCTGCTGTGTCCAGCTTTTGGAAATGGGTGAAGGTGGGCCCGCCGAGTGGCGGCGGAGTCTCGAGCTCACTAACTGTATCAACCGTGGCTGGAATGTCCCGCGGAGATTCGAAATCTTGTCAGTAAAATAGGTCTGGAAGGACTCAGCTGTTGGAGCCAATACCCTATCATTTATGCTTGAGATTAACTACAAGGGCAGAGTTCACTGATTCTGTTTCTCCTTCATTTTGAGGAATTTAAAAGAAATAAATCATAAAAATGGCACTCTAAATGTTACGTTGTTAAGTAATTTTGAACCAGGATTCAGAATGTCTGGCTTCATGCAGGAAAGTCTGGTAACAACATTTCTATTTTGTGGAAAAATTCCTCTAAGGAATATATGTTAAAAAAATAAGAATGCAAATTCCACGCAGGAAAGAGCTGTAATGAAGAACCATGAAGAGGAATACATGTAGTGTGCTCTCAGTATGTAAAGTCCCAGTGACTAGAAAGATCAATGTGTAGGATGATTTTGGCCCACTACTGATGACAAATTCTGGCAAATCCCATTTCAATTCTGCAATCTATCATAATTTTTCTCCTGTATTTTTCTTGACATTTGTACAGAGAGAAGGGAGAATTATGTGGCCCATCAGATGTTACACTACAACTCCTGGCAGTCAGCTTGGACTGAAGGAAGCTTGGAATTGCTGCCCAGCAACAATCATGATTCTCATCCCAGATCTAATATTGAGAGGAAGGATTCATGACATCAACATCATTTTTTTCTTGCTTTGATTTTCAGCATTATTGGCCAATGTGGAATAGTGTTGGACTCTAGGAAGCCAGAGTTTGGATCCCTCTCAGCCACAGAAATCCATGGGGTGACCTTGAGCAAGTCACACACTTTCAGCCTGTGAGCAAGGCAATGGCAAATTCTCTGAATAGCTGTTCTCAAGAAAACCCAATGAAAGGGTTTGGGATAAGTAGGAGTCAAGTTGAAGGCACATAACAACAACAACAAAGCTATGATGTACCCCAATCCATACAGTGTGTAAGGGTTTGCTCACACATGCTAGCTGAGTAAAATAGCATTATATTTGTTTGTTTATTTACAGCAGGCATGGGCAAGCTTTCTAACTTGGGGGCCACATGGCAGGTCGGAGCAGGGTGGGCGGGCCAGTAGGGAGCAGGTTTTTCCCATGTCCCCTCTCTGTCTTTTCCACCCCTTCCTCTTCTCTTTCAGAGGCAGAGAGTAAAGGAAAGACAGGAAGCATTTAGATTCAAACAAGGTGGGGGTAGGGTGTTGCAAGCACCCTACAAGGAACAGCAGAGTGTAGCTTATCAAAATATATATTCACAATGGATTCAACAGTGCATGATCAATAACATATTACTATTACAAAATCATTCATCACAGTGATCACAATATCATCACCCCGGAGGGTTCCTACCCTTCAGTATCCCAAGTCCAAAATGGGAATGAACAAGTCCGAAATCACAAATGGGCAAGAGGGGATGATAGGGTGGAAGTCCAGGGGAGGTATGGTCGAAAACGTCCAGAGGAGACAAGGATGATGGGAGACGGAGTTAGGAGAAGAGCCGGTAGAGTTCCAGGCCGCAGTGGCAATAAATCCAAGTGGACTCAAACCGCTAGTAGACAGGCCGACGAGGATAACACTGTACGATGGTACCAACTCCCGTTTCGACCCATAAGGGGAAGGATCTTTTTCAAGGCCAGTGGTAACACATTAACTCCATTCATGTAGATGTTAAAGGTACGTTTTCTGAAGAGATAAAGTCAAAATATAGTAGAGTGTTCCAAAGCACCCTAATACACAGCACAATGGCTAAACCAACATTAAAATGTATCAAATACAGTCAAAACAGCAATTCATAGTAATACATGGGTACATTACATGCTTGAGGAAGCATTTAGATCCCAAAACGGTTAGCCTTGGTCAGGATGAGATGGTGGATGGGAGAGAAAAAGTGTATGCATTAGACTACTCCGATATGGCCTACATATTGTCTACTCCTATTATATATTCCTAGAATCCCAGAGCTGGAAGAGACCCCCAAGGGCCACCCAGTCCAACCCCTGCCATGCAAGAAAGCACAATCAAAGTACTCCCGATAGACAGCATTGTTGAGATTAAAAATGTAAGTGGGCAAATTATATTGTAAAATGTAAGAATAATGTAAAATATGTATTAAGTTTAAATGGGACTACTTGGAGTAAGTTTGTTACAAACTTACTTGAAGCCAGAAGCCTCCAGAAGGTGCTGGTAAAAGTCACAGTTATAGGTGTTTTGCAGCTATTCCTGTATAAAATAAGGCAGCTGAGAGACTGACCTTGGGTGAGGAATTTTGATTTGAAGAAGAAGCCAGCAACTTTGCAGAAGACGTCGAAAAGAAGACGGAAGGAAGATTTATGTTGTTCTTATGGAACTAAACTGTAAGACTGTTTGTTTTACATGTTGCTAATACTGTCTATTGTTGTGCCTGAACATATTTTGTTTAAAGAGCTTTATTTTTTGAAACAAATGACTCTTGGAATCTTTTTAACTACAGAGAGCCAGCTTAATTGACCAAAACAGTACTCAGGTCAATACAGAAACTCAACAGGTGGTAGCAGAGGATGGTTAGGAGTTCCTGTTTTTGTTGGAAGCTGGTCAAGTCTTTCCTTACTCTCTGTTGTTTTTTGGCACAGACAGTATACAAGAGCTGCAAAAGAGAAAGACATTCTTGTGAAGATGAGTTTATCATCCGTTTCCCTGGGAGGTCTGGCGTTGGAGCGTCTTACAGTCTCCAATTATGCTACTTGGGCCGTAAAGATGAAAAGTGTGCTTATCAGGGAAGATTTGTGGGATGTTACATCGTCGCCTTTAGCAGATGACGCCACAGCGGCTGTGAAGAAGGTGAATGATAAAGCACTAGCAACAATCTTGTTGTGTGTGGACAACTCCCAGCTGGCATATGTGCATGGAGTTCTCACGGCACAGGAGGCCTGGCAGAAGCTTAGAGATATTTATCGTGCTTCAACAGCCAGTGCAAAGATAATCCTCACCCGGCAACTTTACAATTTAAAGCTTCATAAAGGAGAAGATGTAATGAAGCATATTGATACAATGCGTCGCCTGTTCGTGGAACTGGAGGAAAGAGAGATGAGTTTTTCGAACTCACACCAAGCATGTGTGTTGCTTTCCAGTTTGGATGCGTCGTGGGACAATTTTGTGTTTTCAATGCAGAATGTTCCTGAAACTGAGCTTTCACTTAATCTTGTTTGTCCAGGCTTATGGAGCAGGAGAAAAGAAATGTGTTCCTTAAAGAAACAGCTTCTCCTGCAAAAGGGGCTCAAAGTAAAAACGCCCAGCAGTCAGGAGCAGTATATTGTGTTAGAAGGTGTTATGGATGTGGAGCAGTTTCTCATGTAATAAGAGATGGTCCCAATAAGATGAAAAAGCAGGCAAAGGGAAGGGGTTTTTCTTCCAATAGGGGTGCTCATGTTTTGGTAACAAGAAATACTAAAGAAGAGAATGTAAAAAGTCCTGTGTGGCTGTTAGATTCTGGGTGTACAGAGCATTGTGTAAATGATATAAAGTTGTTAAAGAATGTGGAAAAAGCTGAAGTAACAAGTGTTACTCTTGCAGATGGGTCAAAAATTAAATGTGAGATCCAGGGGGATGTTTATGTACCTGGGTTAACTAGAATGCTTAAAAAGGTTTTGTTAATTGAGAAATTGGATTTTTGTTTAATTAGCATTTCCAGCCTATGTGCTGAAGGGTATGACGTGTGTTTTAGGGCAAAAGAATGTGAAGTGTCCTTTAAAGGAAAGCACTGTGTTACGGGCAGATTGGTAAACAAAATGTACCAGTTTTCTAAAGGGGAGAAAGTGTTTAAAGTGCAAGGAACTAAAAACAAGCCTCTTCATGATGAGTGTATTCACTATTATCATAGAGTGTTGGGACATGTTAGCTTTAAAGCTATAAGACAGCTTGCTAAAGAAACCAATTTAAAACTTAAGCCCTGTGATAATTATTTGGACTGTGCTGTCTGTTCTAAGGAGAAAGTAAAAAGGTGTTCCATTCCAAAGCAAAGCAATAGGCAAATAACAAAGCCATTTGAGCTTGTTCATATAGATCTGGCGGGTCCAATGTGTAAGAGTTTTGGAAATGCATCTTATTTTCTTGTGCTAGTGGATGATTTTACCAGCTATACTTATTGTTATTCTTTGAAACAAAAGTCCCAAGCTGGGTACAAAATAAAGGAATGGGTTAACATGGTTGAAAGGAGTTTTAACCACAAGGTGGGGTGTTTCCAGACAGACAGGGGTGGTGAGTTCACTGTGAAGTGGTTAGAGAACTGGTTAACTGCCACCGGGATTCGACATCAATTTACGAATCCATACAGCCCGGTAGAAAATGGCGCGGCAGAAAGAAAAATTGGGGTCTTAAAACAATGAAAAATTGTATGTTAAATGATGCAAAGATGGGAGTGCGCATGCGTCAGCAAACTTTTTAGACGCTCCATGGGTGGCTCCCATATGAGAGAGAAGGAAAAAGACTGGTGAACCGGCTAAACCAACCCCCCACCCTCAGAAACTGGGCCAGTGGATGAAGAAAGTATAGGAGGTAGGACGGAGTTAAAAGTGGGGCCCAGGAGAGAAGGGGGAAATGGATGCGGCTGGATTAAACTTTATAGCCTTGTGGGAGGAAAGAGGAACCCAAAATGGCCACGGAATCCAGCTCGGGACTGGCCGAGGGGCTGGAGGCAAAAATGGACAGAATGCTCAATCTCTTGGAGGAGAAATTTGGTGCGGTGGAGCGGAAGCTTGGAGGAGTGGAGAAAGCGATGGGAGAGGTGGTCAGAGACGTTTCCGATTTAAAAGGGACTGCTAAAGAGTTGGGAGAAAAAGTGGAGAAAAATGAGAAGCAGACCCAAGATCAAATCAAGGGATTGGAGGAGACAATAAGGAGACAAAATCAGAGGCTTACTAACCTGGAGGATCGGCAGAGGAGGCGAAACTTTAAACAGGACTTTGCAAAAGGAGGGAGGCTGGTGGAAGCAATACTGCAGTGGCTCCGGAGGAATAATGTTGAAATCCAAAGTGAGGATATTGAAAGAGCACACTGGGCTCTCGGCCGGAGGAATCAACGACAGAGACAAAGAGACATTGTGATTGCTTTTAAAAGTGAAAGTCTGGCGGAAAGTATTTATCGTCACTTGAGAAGCATCTCTGATCTTAATCAGGAGGGCAATCAAGTCATTTGTCTCCGTGATCTCTCCCAACAAACTCTGAGTGAGAGGGCAGGACTCCGACCAATTACAGCATGTCTTTATCAGCATGGGGTTAAATTTACATGGGCTTTCCCAACAGCTATACTTGTATTCAGAGGGACGGAGACATGGCGGGCAAGAACGTACGAGGAGGGGGTGGTGCTGTTAAGCCGCCTGAAAATTTCAATGACTCAGCAGCAGAGGGGGAGAGAAAGAGGAACAGAAGAAGAAGGTGCAGCTGGCGGTAGAGAGCAGCAAACGAGGCCCTCCAGTGGTCTGAGTGGGCAGAGCGGAGAGGGATCCAGTGGGAGAGCGACACCGGATGATGAGCAGATTGCTGCTTTAATAGAAAGAGATGACCGAATGAAACAGCTCACCAAAGAACTGGAGACATTAAGAAAGGAACGGAAGAGGATGTTGTTGCGGCAGGCTAAACGGAAATAAAGGAAGGGAGAAGAAGAAAGAAGAAAGAAGCTGAGAGAAGTGGGAAGAAGGACTGAATATTGTGTTTGGGGATGGTCTATGGCTATTATGGCCACTATGGGTTAGATATAGTTTAAGTAGTAATGCAGCCGAAAGGGAAGAAAGAGGGGGAAGGGAGGGGGGTTTAGGGGGAAACCTAAATAAGAGTAAGGGGAGCCGGGAGGTGGGAACGCACTCACAAATGAGGGCCTCTACTCAAGGGCAAGCGAGGAGCTCGCCACCCCACTTGGTTCAGGTGGGGTCACGAGAGAGGCACGGTGTCTGAGGGTGGAAGGGGTGAGAAAGGAGGAAAGCAAGCATGATAGGACAGTTCAGAGAATGAAAAGATAAAGGGAAATGGGTGATCTAACAATATTAGCTTTAAATCCGAATGGCTTGAACTCGAATTTTAAGAGGTACCGGGTAAGCAAATTGGCAAAGGATAATAAGGTCGACATAATGGTTTTGTCAGAAACTCATAAAGGAAGGGACCGGGAACAATTAATAAACAATAAGAGGTGGAAATGGGTGTATGAATCTAGGGGACACGCAGGGCGAGGGAACTGCAATTCTGATTCATGAAAGGGTCCCGTGGGAAAGCGTGGAGTGGCAGAAGGACAGACAAGGCAGATGGGTTTTTATTAAAGGTACAATAAATCGACAGAAGATGACAGTGGCAGCTATTTATGCGCCAAATGTGGGGCAGAAACAATTCATCATGAACATGAAAAGGAAGTTGGATAACTTTAAGGAGGGGACGACAATCTTGGCGGGAGATTTTAATATGCAAATGTCATCAGTAGGAGGTAACAATAGAAGGTCTCTGCATTTAAGTAAACTTGATATGGTAGATCTGCATAGTGGGGTAGGGAACAGAAGTACTTACTACTCAGCAAGGCACAATGTATTTAGCTGTATTGACTATGTATTAATGGATAGGACAGGAAAGGCCCAGGTGAAGAAAGCAGAGGTCAAGGCTATGTGGTTGTCCGATCATGCTCCCTTAGTAGTGACAATAAGAATGATGCAATGGAGGAACCCAAGGGTTTGGAAATATAATATGGCGATTGGGACTATGGAACAGGATAAAAGTAGGATACAAAAGGAAATAAAAGAGTATTATAGACTGAATAACACAAGGGAAATGTCTAAAGCAGTGGTTTGGGATTGCTGTAAAGCAGTCATAAGAGGTCACCTTATAAGTCTTGAGGTAGAGATGAATAGGAGATGGAGAAGAGGAAGGGAAAATAAGATTAAGGATATTGAAATGATACAGGATCAATTGAAGCGAACTAAGGGAAGAGAGTGGCATAGGTTGCTAAAACAGAAAAAACAAGAATTGGAACAATATGACGAAAGGCATTGGAATAAGATGAGAATGGCAATGAGGCAAAAAATCAGCTCTTGGGGGACAAAGTCAGTTAAACAATTGGCGAGATATCTGAAAAAGAAAAAGGAGAAGTCGTGTATAAGAGCATTAAAGGATACCAGTGGAGTGATACAGGAGGGTAAGGAGGAGATAGAGAAGATTATGAAAGATTTTTACGAAAAACTGTACAAACAAGGAGAGGTTAGTAGGACACCAATAGAAGTTGGACAGAAAGTAAGTGAAGGGGACAAAATTTACTTAAATGCAGAAATCAGTCAGGGGGAGGTGGAAAAGGTTATCAAGGGGTTAAAAATGTCAAGGGCGCCAGGCCCCGACGGGTATTCGGGTGAATTTTACAAAACATATATGTATGAATTGTTACCATATTTGACGGAATTTTTTAATGAAGTATTGTTAAACCAGGTTATTCCACAGTCCTGGAAGATATCGGAGATTGTGACAATCCCAAAGGCTGGTCAAGACGAGACCTGCCCGGAGTCCTACCGCCCCATAAGTTTAGCGAATCAAGATTACAAAATATTTGCAAAGGTATTGGCAAACAGGTTGGAGAAAATATTACCTAAAATTATTGGGGGGGATCAATATGGGTTTGTTAAAAAAAGACGGATAAGTGAACCAATTAGGAATGTAATGAATGTGCTACAACACGCTACCGCAACCAAGAGGAAATTAGGAATATTAAAATTGGATGTGTATAAGGCATTTGATAAGGTGAATCATGCTTATTTGTATGAGGTGTGCAAAGAACTAAATTTGGGTAATAGCTTCTGTGAGGTGATTAGGAGTTTATATATAGGGAGTGAGGCGTATATAAGAGTTAATGGAAACAGGACGGAAAAGATTAGGATATTGAATGGAACTAAACAAGGTTGTTCATTATCTCCAATGTTATTTGTATTGGCAATAGAAATATTAGCGAATAAGATAAGAAAAGATACAACGTGGAAAGGATATAGGATAGGGGGGATAGAGACGAAACTAAACTTATTTGCGGATGATGCAATTATATTAACCCAGTCCCCTTTGGAGATGGTCAAGGCAATGAAGGGAACGCTGAGAGAGTTCGAGAGGCAGTCAGGGCTCAGGGTGAATATGGAAAAGTCGGAGATAATGTTTATAAATACAGGCCCAAGGGAACAGATTGAGGTAAGGAAAGAGACAGGGTTAAAATTAGGAATAAAAAGAATGAAATATCTGGGAGTGTGGATTTATAAGAATGTGGGGAAAATAGTAGATGGAAACTATGGACAGATTTGGAAAAAACTCCTGAAACAAATTAAAAGTTGGAAACACAAAAGCTTGAGGAGAATGGCAAAAATAAGAGCGGTGAAAATGATGATATTGCCTAAATTTCTGTATTTAGCCCAGGCTTTGCCAGGAGTTCTTTCAGGAGTCAAGATAAAAGAATGGGACAGAAAAGTGAACCAGTGGGTGGAAGGAGATAAGAAACCACGGATAAGGAAAAAATGGTTGATAGCGAGTGAGAAGGAAGGAGGATGGGGAATCCCAAGCCTAGAGCTATATAGAGATGCGTTTCAGATAGAAAGACTGATAGAGCTACAGGTGGAAGACAAAAAAAATGGGCGAAAGTGGAGAGAGAAGTGAATGCAATTGGATCGGAGGAACTGATTTTTAGGAGATGGGGAAAAGGTGAGGTGGAGAAATTGACAGGGCCTATGAGAGCCACTTTGGAGGTGTGGAGAAGGTGGCAAGGGAGGATGGCACCGGGAGTTTCGAAGGTAGCCTCGTTACAGGTAATGAACCCTAAAAAGGAGGAAAATTTAAGCAGAATAATAAGGGAATTGAAAGGAAAGGGGGTTACAAGATTGGAGCAATTAGTGGATGAAGGGGGCAGAATTAGGAGAGATAAACTAGAGAATT
The DNA here is from genome assembly GCA_030556195.1 of Anolis apletophallus. Classification (NCBI taxonomy): domain Eukaryota; kingdom Metazoa; phylum Chordata; class Lepidosauria; order Squamata; family Anolidae; genus Anolis; species Anolis apletophallus. Next base: position 159,153,271 of record JARBWK010000002.1, read on the forward strand.
GGTTGGGACAAAGGTGGTGGCTGCAAATTCGGGCAATATGTGAATTCCTTATGCAGAGGGAGGTTAGAGAGGCAATGCAAAGAGAGGACACTGCTTTTGAGAGGCTGGTAAGGGAATGGAAGGAAGGGAAAAGGACTCAGGTGGGAAAGATATATAAGTTGTTAGTAGTGTCAGGGGAAAGCCCTGTACAAGAATTAACCAAATTGTGGGAGAGGGAAGTACAAGTATCAGAATTAGAGATGGAAAGGATAATGGGAAATATCGCAAAAATTAAAAACACAAGAGTGAGGGAAATGAGAAGGAAACTCCTGCATAAGTGGTATCGGACTCCGGCCCAATTGGCATACTTCTCTCAAAATGTGAGTAGTCAGTGTTGGCATGGGTGCCAAGTGAAAGGGGTATACATGCACCTGATTTGGGAATGTGCAGTAGTGCAGAAATTCTGGAAAGAGGTACAAGGGGAAATTAATAAGGCACTGAACATAAATTGGGTAATTACAAAGGAAATGGCGATATTGGTGAGAAAGAGTGACTTGGGGGAATATGGAGGAATTAAGGAAGCTATGATTGAAAGCGCACAATCTGTTATAGTTCTGGGTTGGAAGGACTCCTCCAAATGGACAATTAAGAATTGGCTGCGGTACCTGGTAGAGCACATTCAATTTGAAATTATGGAGATTAGGGTTAATGAGATGGAGGAGAATAAACTGCAGGACTGTTGGGGCGATGGGACCGGGTAAGACAATATATTACCTGGAAAACTCGAGATCAAGATACGAGGAATAAGTTGGATCTACTGTTTAATTTGTAACGTAAACTGTCCAAAGGCTTGGAAGTTTGAAGGGAAGAAAAATGGCGATGAAACCCTCAGAAGGGTGGAGGGGTGTGGATGTTAGTGAGGGTGGAAGGGGCACTTTCACAGTGCACTGTTCTGTTTTGTTATGTTTTGTTGTTTGGATGTGGTTTTAATTCTGTATGTAAATAAATCAATAAAAATATTCATTTATATATAAAAAAAGTTAAATGATGCAAAGATGAGTGAAAAGTACTGGGCAGAAGCTATAAATATGGCTGTACACATTGTAAACAGATCATGGAGTTCAGTGGTAAATGAAACACCATATTTCCTGCTGTTCAAAAGGAAACCTATTTTGTCGTATTTTCATACTTTTGGATGTTTTGCCAACGTTCATATTCCATCACAGTGTAGGAATAAGAATCAACGTAAGTGGAGGAATCTAAGATTTTTGGGTTATGCTGAAAAAACTAAAGGTTTTCGTTTTGATTTAGGAAATGGAAAGGTTTTGATTTCAAGAAGTGCAAATTTTGAGAAACATCAGGGATGGGTTGATATTCATCAAAATTCTGAAGTATTCTTCCCATTTCATCAGAGATCAGTATCCCAGGGTTCAGAGTTAGCTAAAACTGCTGGGCCCAGTAGTGGGATAAAAGCAGAAGTAGTTGAAGAAGTGTCTGAGGAGTCTGGTGTTGTACCTGAAGAAATGGCTAGCAGTGAGCAACAGGAAAGTGTTGAGGTTGAAGTGGAACCGGAATTAGTTCTGAGAAGAAGTCAGCGCTCCAATAAAGGAGTGCCAGCTGATAGGTTCATGGTACAGTGTGTATTGACTGAAGAGGATCAAGGTGTGTGTATTGAGCCTCGAACGTACAGTGATGTGTTGAAATGTGATTCAGTGGAAAGAGGTCATGGACACCGAGTATAAATTTTTAGTTGATTTAGGAGTTTTTGAGATTGTGTCCAGACCTGTTGGGAAACCAGTAATTGGTTCCCGTTGGGTATTCAAGAAAAAGGTATTGTCTGATGGTTCTTTTAAATACAAGGCAAGATTAGTTGCACAGGGTTGTTCACAGGTTATGCATGAGTCGTATGATGAAACATTCGCTCCTACTGCGAAGGCAGAGTCATTGAGGATGTTAGTGGCCTTAGCAGAACAGTATGATTTCAAAATGTGACATTTTGATTTTGAGACGGCTTATTTGAATGCTAAACTTGATGAAGAGATTTACTTAGAACCTGCACTAGGTTGTAAAGTCAGCCACAACAATGTGTATAGGCTGAGAAAGGCCTTGTACAGTTTACGTCAGTCAGCCAGATGTTGGCATTTGTGCATCAATGAAGTTTTGTTGAAATTAGGGTTTGTTTCTAGTGTGGCTGATTCATGTGTCTATACAAGAAGTAAAGGAGTAGAACAAGTCTTTATTTTAATTTATGTAGATGACCTGTGTTTGGTGGCTAAGTCAGATGACATCCTTAATAAAGTTTTTAAGGAACTAAATAAGTATTTTAAGTTGAAAGATCTTGGAAGTGTTAAAGAGTATCTTGGAGTAGAAGTGTTGAATTCCACTCAAGGTGTGTTCCTTAGTCAGAAAAAGAAGATACATCAGTTGATTGAAAAAGTTGGGCTGAAAGATGCAAATCCAGTATAGACTCCAATGATTGAAGATTTTTTGAGTCAGACATGTGAAGAACGTTTTCCTAATGTGCAGTTGTACCATTCAGTGATAGGTAGTGTTTTACATATTGCAAACTGGACACAGCCTGACATTGCTTATGCAGTTGGCATTTTAAGTAGAAAAGTGGCTTGTCCTACAACCAAAGATTGGTTGGGTTTGAAGAGAGTACTTAGGTATTTAAAAGGAACTATGAGTTATAGTTTGTTTTATCCTTTGTTGGAAAGTGAGACGCTGGAAGTTTTTGTTGACAGTTCGTTTGCTGATGAGGGAGACAGGAAATTAGTGACAGGTTATTTTGTCAAGTATGGGGACAAACCCATTTGTTGGAGATCCAGAAAACAAAGTTCGGTTGCTGTGTCTACAGCGGAATCAGAAATTGCTGCTCTTTCGGAAGTAGGCAATGAGTTAATTTGGATTCAGCAGTTGTTAATTGACCTGGGTTTAAAGTTTGAAAAAACCATAGTGGTGAATGAAGACTCACAGACCTGCATGCTTTGGCCATGAATGAGAGCATGAAAAGCAAAACGAAATACATTGCAGTAAAATATCAGAATGTGAGGCACTTGTTAAAACAGGGTATCATTGTTCTACAATACTGTAGGTCTGAAGAGAATGTTGCTGATATATTCACCAAAGCTTTACCAGCCATGCAACATAAAGTGTTATGTGCAAAAATGGGGTTAATTGCTGTTAGTGCATAAAATGTAGTCTGTTGTGTTTAAAGGTTTTTTTTTGTTATCATTTGTACAATATAATTAGAAAGGAGCCTGTTGAGATTAAAAATGTAAGTGGGCAAATTATATTGTAAAATGTAAGAATAATGTAAAATATGTATTAAGTTTAAATGGGACTACTTGGAGTAAGTTTGTTACAAACTTACTTGAAGCCAGAAGCCTCCAGAAGGTGCTGGTAAAAGTCACAGCTGTAGGTGTTTTGCAGCTATTCCTGTATAAAATAAGGCAGCTGAGAGACTGACCTTGGGTGAGGAATTTTGATTTGAAGAAGAAGCCAGCAACTTTGCAGAAGACGTCGAAAAGAAGACGGAAGGAAAATTTATGCAGAAAAGCCTCCAGAGAAGGAGACTCTGCCACACTCCGAGGCAACCTAGGCCACTCTTCAACTCTTACTCCCAGGAAGTTTTTCATAATCTTTTCAGTTGTATCTCTTTCCCCGCCATTTGAAATCATTGCTCCATTGTGTCCTAGAGTAGCAGGAACTCAGTTTTCTCCCACCTTCTCAATGGGAAACACTTTTATTTCATGAAACATGGTTCTCATTTTCCCACTCTATCTTTTCTTCTCCCAGCTAGAATCCCCCAAGAGCAAAGGAGGAAGGAAAAAGAGGAGGGAGGGAGGGAAGCAGAGAAGGATGGAAGCAGGGTCATAGCCAGGATTTCGATTCGGGAGGGGGGGCTGAGTCTGAGTGAGAGAGGGTCTACCCTAGCAAACCTTTTGTATTGTTATCCCAATACCCCCATGCATATAGGGTATATTGAGCATGGTGATCAGATCATGATATGAATACACACCAAAGTTTAAATAATCTACCAATAAGGCATTCTCGTGGACCACCCTGAGAATTTCGGGGGGGTGAAGCCCCTCAAGCCCCCCCCCCCCCCGGTGACATGCCTGGATGGAAGGAAGGATGGAAGGGAAAGGAGAGAGGGAGGAAAGACAAAAAGGAAAGAAGCAGGGTGGGCGGGCCAGGAGGGAGGGTGTTCTTCCCAAGTCCCCTCCCTGCCCTTTCCACCCCTTCCTCTTTTCTTTCGGAGGCAGAGAGTGAAGGAAAGACAGAAAGCGTTTGGATCCCAAAATGGTTAGCCTTGGTCAGGAAGGATAAAAAGTGAGCGGGAAGGAGGGAGTTAAGGAAGGAAGGGTGGGAAGGAGGAAGGAAAGATGGATTGGATAGTGAGAGAGAAGAGGGCCTGAGAAAAGTGCCCAAGGGGCTGCATCCAGCCCCTGGGCCTGGGTTTCCCCATATCGGATTTACAGTATTTATATTCTGCCCTTTTCACCCTGAAGGGAACTCAGAGCAGATCACAGGACACATATATGACAAACATTTGATGCCGATTATACAATGACAAGACAGACAACAGATAGAGGTTGGTGAAACTATCTCTTACAAACTAGAACTAGGGGCTGTCATTTTTTCTTTTCAAAGCAAGAACACACCGGGGGCAGGGGGAGGATATATTTTAGGTGGGTGAGCTGTACCTCCCATTAGAGTTCTTAAAGAAAAATTCCAAGATATTTTCTTGATGCAAAGATAAGGCAGAAAGGACACCCTGTTTCTGTGTTTGTTCATAGATCTTCCATAAGAACATAAGAACATAAGAACATAAGAAGAGCCATGCTGAATCGGGCCTCAGCCCATCCAGTCCAGCATTCTGTGTCACACAGTGGCCCACCAGTTGTACACGGGGATCTCTAGCAGAAGGGAGGGCAAAACCCTCACCTGCTCCCGACCCCCCACAACCAGCACCCGGGGAAAATCCTGCCTGCCTCCATCAACACAGAGGTGGCACTTGGATGTCCATTTCAGTAGCTACTGATTCCCTTGGTATCCATGAATCTGTCTAATCCTGCCTTGAAGCTGTCCAGGCTGACAGCTGTCACAACCTCCTCTGGAAGTGAGTTCCATAACCCAATGACCCTCTGGGTGAAGAAATATTTCCCTTTGTTTGTCCTAACTTTCCTACCTTGGAGCTTTAGGGAGTGCCCCCTAGTCCTAGTGTTGTGTGACAGAGAAAATATTTTTTCTTTATTCACCTTTTCTATCCCATGCATGATTTTATACACTTCGATCAAGTCACCTCTTAAACGCCATCTTTCAAGGCTGAAAAGACCAAGGCGTTGCAACCTGATTTCGTAAGGGAGCTGCTCCATCCCTTGGATCATTCTTGTTGCCCTTTTCTGTACCTTTTCCAGTTCCGTTATATCCTTCTTGAGGTGCGGTGACCAGAATTGTACACAGTACTCCAGATGTGGCCTCACCATAGATTTGTAGAGAGGCAATACAACATTTGACGACCTATTTTCGATTCCCTTCCTGATCATGCCAAGCATAGAATTTGCTTTTTTACTGCTGCTGCGCACTGGGTTGACATCTTCATTGAGCTGTCCACCAAAACCCCAAGATCCCTTTCCTGGTTTGTCTCGGAAAGCTTTGACCCCATCAATTGGTAGGTGTAGTTGGGGTTCTTTGCCCCGATGTGCATGACTTTACACTTGTTTAGGTTAAAATGCATTTGCCACTTTGTTGCCCATTCACTCAATTTCGAGAGATCTTTCTGGAGCTCTTTACAATCAGTTTCATTTTTAACTACCCTGAACAATTTAGTGTCGTCTGCAAACTTTGCTACCTCAGAGTTTACTCCTACATCCAGGTCATTAATGAATAAATTAAAAAGTAACGGACCCAAAACTGAACCTTGGGGTACGCCACTTCTCACCTCTTTCCACCCAGAGAAATGTCCATTTATTACCACCCTTTGTTTCCTACAGTTTAGCCAGGTTCCAATCCAGGACAAGACCTGTCCTCTGATTCCATGGCTGAAGAGCTTATTTAGGAGCCTTTGGTGAGGGACTTTGTCAAAAGCCTTTTGAAAGTCAAGGTAAACAATATCGACTGGGTCCCCTTTATCTATGTGTTTATTTACACCCTCAAAGAATTCTAACAAGTTAGTAAGACATGATTTGCCTTTGCAGAAACCATGTTGATTTTCCTTCAGCAATGCCTGTTCTTCTATGTGCTTAGTAATTTTTTCTTTAATAATGGTTTCCATCACTTTGCCTGGAACTGAGGTTAGACTAACTGGCCTATAATTTCCTGGATCACCCCTGGATCCTTTCTTGAAGATCGGAGTTACATTTGCCTCCCTCCAGTCCTCGGGTACAGTGCCTGATCTTAGAGAAAGGTTATATATTTTGGCTAGAATTTCAGCAATTTCACACTTGAGTTCCTTAAGAACTCTGGGGTGGATGCCACCTGGCCCTGGTGATTTGTTGACATTTAGTTTAGTAAGGCATGTGAGAACATCTTCCTTGTTTATCTCTATCTGGTTTAATTCATTTAATTCCCTCCCTGAAAAAACTGACTCAGCTGCAGGCATATGTTGTCTGTCCTTCCATGTCACCATGCAGTTTTTGCAGACAACACTTTTGTTATGCAGCTTCACTCCTGAATACAGTGTTCCCTCACTTATTGCAGGTCAGGCATGTAGCCGGGGGGGGGGGGCTAAGGGGGCTTCAGCTCCCCCCCCCCCGATATTCTCAGGGTGGTCCGCGAAAAGGCCTTACTGGTACATTATTTAAACTGTTATGTTTATTCATATCATGATCTGATCACCATGCTCATTATATCCCACATTAATGGGGTTATTGGGATAACAATACAAAAGGTTTGCTAGGGTAGACCCTCTTCCACCCAGTCTCAGCCCCCCGAACCAAACTCAGCCCCGAAACAAGATCCTGGCTACGGCCCTGTTGCAGGTGTAATGTTCCAGGACCACTTGCAATAAGTGAAAATTCACGAAGTAGGGACACTATATTAATTTTAATTTTTATACATTATTTTAGCATATCTCAGAAAGGGAGGCTGGTGGGCGGGCCAGAACTCCCTCTGCCGGCTCCACTTGCCTCTGCGACTTGGAGTGCTTGTGCGGCCGCTCCTCCTAGTCCATCCCGAGGGCACCTGTCTGCCTCCCTGGCCTCCTGAGCCACGCAAGCAGCAGCAGGCAGGCCTGCCCCACTGTGCCTCAGACCACCACACTTCTGGGGTCTGCAGAGATCAGGGAGGCAGGCCTTCCTCGTTGCGCCTCAGGACTCCGGAAGTGCAGTGGCCTGAGTTGTGGCACTTCCCCGGATTCAAATCTATGACCTTTCGGTCAACAAGCTGAGAAGCTCAGCGATTTAACCCACTGTGCCACTGGGGGCTGTAATGTACAAAATCTTTTATATTTTATATTAATATTTACAGAAACCCACAAAACAGTGAGTCCGCATAAAACAGACCGCGAAGTAGTGAGGGAACACTGTAATGATTGGCAGCGTTTTCCCTGCAAAAGTATGAGTGGTCTTTTACTTCCTTCATGAGTAAATGTGTTTTCACATGAGTGGCATTTTTTCCCAACAAAATAGCAACCACCTAAGCAAAACCACATTTCCCATGACAATATATTGCAGTCTGAAGTAAACATTGTACCTGGTCAGGTTAAACTTTCTCCATGGGTTGGCATATTGTCTGGAGGAAAAGCATTTTGGGCATTGCTTGGCTCACTTTTGTCTCTTGATTTCTCATGGGCTAGATAGTTTGTTTACATGAGTAGTCCTGTAGGATGCATCCACACTGTAGAATTAATGTAGCTTGGCACCACTTTGACTGCTGCAACTTAATGCTATGGAATCATGGGTACTATAGCTTGGTGAGGCACCAGCACTCTTTGGCAGAGATGGCTAAAGAGCTGTTAAACTCATAACTCTAATGCTTCCATAGCATTGAGACATGGCAGTTAAACACACCTAAATGATTGACTAATCCAATAGGCCTTTGAATTTTTCATGCAACAGGAAGTTTTTCTTTTCTGCCTTATGTGTGTTTGTTTTCATTTATGCTCAGCTTCCTGTCTCTCATCCCTTGCCATGTGACCTTCTTTTTGACTCATGGCTGTTTCTAATCTCCATTGCAGGCTGTTCCTTGATTAACTGTCTGAACTGGCTCTGGATCAATTTAACACTAATCTTGGCTTACCTCCAGTGATGGGGAGTGTGTTTGAGAACCTTTGGCTGCATCCTCAACCCATTTAGAAGTGATTCTGAAACATTTCTAACCCCAAAAGGCAGAGAGTTGCGTTTCCCACAGGCTCTTGCAAATGCTTAGGCATTGACTCCTTCCCCTTGTCCACTTTCCCTTCTGCAGCCCTTAACCATCAAGCGACGTGGGCAACAACGTGCTGGAAGCGCTGAACTCTACCTCTGCTTGTCAAAAGGACTGGATAGCTCTCCAGCTGAGTTATGGTTCCATGAATGCAGATGAATGTTTCATGAGTTCTCTGATGTGGTTGAGAGATCCCCTGATTTGTAGCAGAGAATATCGGGGAGCAGGACGGGGGAGAATTTGTCGGCAAGGTTGTGTGCAGTGACTGTGAACACCTTAATAGTGTACCATCCCCTTCCTCTTGACTTAAGGGGTGCATGTAGTAACCTTAAAATAATAGGCTATAAGAGGTATTGCCTTTTTTCAATTGGAGTGAATTTGGTTTGTTTCTTGTACATGCAATCACTGTTCAAATATCATCCCCCACCTGACTTAACCAAACCCTTTATTTTCTTCCATCCTAGAAATAAATCCTTGTATCCGCCTTACCTCATGTTGAGGTTTGAAAACAATGGCCTGCCTGAACATCAACACTTGACTTGTGTTTTGCCTGTGCCACAGGCAATCAGGGTGCTTTGTGAATGAAGGGATTTATTGACAAGGCACATTTAAAAAAACAATACATTTGCAATTAGATTAGAATCTGTCCCACTTTATTTTACCTTGCTTGTGAAAATGCTGACTTAAAAAAATCCTCACCTTCATTGCTTGGGTTGGGTGACTGTTTCTAATAAAAGACACCAGTCTGTCCAAATTGGCAGGGATTTGCTTGCTGGAAAGAAGCTGATGTACTCATCTTGCACATCACTTTCAGAGGCCGGAACGTAAGGACAGTGCAGAAGAACAGCTTACCTGTATCTAAGGCTGAGGAAAGATTATGGTTCTTTTATAGAGAGTTGAGCAGGAAAGGGGACTACTTGTGGTGTGTAAATTCATTCAGTCTCACCTTTAATAAACAGATGTGCCAGACTTTTATATTACTTGCATCTCCATCCATTTAATTTGAAATTACTTTCCTTTATGGAAGATCCACAATCTGTAAGTTGTTGTAAAATAATGTTTGGCTCTCTCCAGCACTCCGGTAAATTTTTTAAAAATGTTTATGTCTTCCCATTGGTAACAACAGAGTATCTAGCAATTAATTGTGTAATCTCCCAAGACCTCCTAATGACTTCCAAAGAGCAGTGATGGCAAACCTTTTAGAGATAAAGTACCCAAACTGGGTCGGGGAAGAGATGGTTTCGCACTCGGTGGGTGGGTGGTGAGCAGGAGTGGTGTGTGGTGAGTGGGGGGGGGGCAAGCCTGGGGAGGCAAGCAGGGGTAGGTGAGTGGGGTGGTGGGCGAGTGAGTGAGTGGTTGAGTGGGGGGGGGAGCAAGTGGGAGTCAAGCAAACAGGAGAGTGAGCAAGCAAAATTGGGAGGGCAAGCAAGCTGGTGAGCAGTAAAGTAGGGGCCAGATGGCAAGCGGTGGGTGAATGAGCAAGCGGGTTAGCAGGGTGGGATGGAGCAATGGGTGAGCAAGAGAGCCGGGGTTGGTGAGTGGGTGAGGCGGGATGGCAAGTGGCAGGCAAGCGAGCAGGTGAGCAAGCAAGGGGATGGACAAATGGGTAAGAGAGCAAGGGGGGAAGACAGGTGAGTGAGTGGGCATGGGATGACAAGCGGCTGGAAAGTGAGTGAGCAGGTGGGTGGGAAAGGGGGCAAGCAAATGGGCAAGTGGGGGTAGGTGAGTGAGTGGGAGAGAGGGGATAGGCAGTGGCATGTGTGCCAGGAGTGAGGGTGCTCGTGCCCCTTCTGGTATGCACACCATAGGTTCACTATCAATGTTATAGAGGGTGATCCATCACTATGCAGCCAGTTATATGAACATAGCTAGCTAAATACTTCTCCAGCATTTCCCTGCTCTCCACTGGCCAGTAACCAGCCAAGTTGTAGGACCACAGCAGGATAAAGGACAGTTTTGGTTTGGAGAGGGTGATGGAGGTTTAGTTCGTTACCAGCTGGTGAGAGCAGCAGGAAAAAGGGAGACCACAGAAGCCTATAAGAGCCTGCTCTGCTTGGTTGCAGAAACAACCCAGAAAGTTAGAGTTTTTACACCCAGCATTCCTACTTTACCTACCATCTGGGCTACAGTATAAGACCTTCTGCTTTGGAACATCTCAGTCAGCAAACCGGGTATGGCTCCTTTGTAATTTTTGCCATAACAATTCAGCCTTCAGCTTCCAGTTGAAGAGAGCAGCAGAAGAAAGAAAAGGGAGATCATGGAGGGCTGCAGGAGACTGCTGTGCTTAGTTGCAGGGGCTGCCCAGAGGGTTAGAGGTTTTGCACCCAACATTCCTGTTTTGCTTAGTTCCTGGGCTACAGTGTGGGGACTATCTTAGCCAGCAAACTGGGTGTGGCTCCTTTATAACTTCTGCTGGAACAACCCAGCCTTCAGCTCCAGGCTGAAGAGAGCAGCGGATGGGGATGTGGGCATGGAGACAGCAGCGGCATTCAGGGGCCTGCTTTGCTTGGTTGTGAAGGGCAGCGCAGGGGTTTAGGTTTTTTGCATCCTGCTTTGCCTGCCTTCTGGGCTGCAATGTGGGGGGCATTTCTCTGTGGGTCTCTGGAGGATCTCCAGTGTGGCTTTTTTGGCTGCTGCAGTTTTGCCTTGCCTTGCTGGGGGCCATCGGTGGGGCTGTGGAGGCAAGATCCATTGTTCCTGCCTCTTTGCAGACTCAGGCCCACCACTTACCATGACTCAATAAATTTGGCCTGCCAGTGCCATCTACCCCAGTTGTTGGGGTCTGTCAGGGTTGGAAGAGGCAATGCCTTCTGTTTGGAGAAAAACCAGAAGATTTTGCTAATGCTTGGTGGTCCTCAAGTTTATTACCTTGCCCTTAACATCTGCCTGGCTGATTTTATATAAGGTTTTATTTGTCATCTGGTGGCCTGCCCCATACAGGATGTATTTATCTAAGGAGGGAGGGAGTCTACTTATTCAAGGGGCAGCTATTAAGATCATACAGGGCAGGAGGAGATATGGAATGGGGAGACAGGTTCAGAACCAACAAATTGGGGAATGAAATAGAGTGCTTATTGCCCACAAACTGTCTCCTATATCAAATAACCCATATAACCAGGGTAACAGTCCCCTAAAGTTGAAAATGCTGCTGTTGAATGACAGGACAGTAAATGGAAAAACAACTCCCATCCAGGACTTGATTCTGGATGAGCATGTTGACCTTGTTATTATCTCAGAAACTTGGCTAGATGAGGCTGGGGCGACCGGCAATAATCTCTCTCAGCTCTGCCTACCAGAATTCTCTGTGCAAAAGCAGGCAAGGCCTGGGGGGGAGCACGTGCAGTTCCAGTGGTTTATCATGATTCCAGCCCCCTGATTAGGTTCCCCATCCCACAGTCAACAGTGTTTGACTGTATTTTTACCTAAAGGTGGGTAACTGGGATCAAGTAAGGATACTGTTGGTGTAACACCCACCCCGCTGCTTAACAGTCTCCCTTCCTGGGTTGTAGCTGGAGTCTCAGCAGCTAATAGTGCTATGAGACTTCAACATCCTTGCTGAGAATGCCCTGCCAGGAGTGGCTCAAGACTTCATGGTCTCCATGACAACCATAGGTCTATCCCAAGTGGTATCTTGCCCTACCCATGCTGGTGGATACACTTTGGACCTTGTTTTCTGTGCAGGATGGGATGATAGTAGTGTGGAGGAACTGGTCACAGTTCTGTTGTCATGGACCAATCACTACCTGCTCAGGTTTAGACTAGCTGGAACTCCAAACCACTGCAGGAGTGGAGAACCAATCAAGATGGTCTGCTGCAGGAGGCTTTATAGATCCAGATGGATTACTGATTGCTCTTGTGCATTTTCCTGTCACCTCGACAATTCTGTCGAAGCTCTTGCTAACCAATGGAAAATGGTCAGGGTGGTGGACACAATGGCTCCTGAACATCCCTTCTCACAGAGCTGAGCCAAACCAGCCCCTTAGTTTTCCAAAGAGTTGATGTTTGCAGAGAACTCAAAGCGAATCTGACTGAGCATGAGCTAGACTAGAGCATATATGAAAGCCTATTCCACAGCAATGGAGGCAGCAGAGGGATAATTCCTTGCTTCCATCATGGCATCTGCAAAGAACTGTCCTGCAGAGCTATTTTGCATGGTCAGAGGGCTACTACATACTGGTTCTCAAGGGGAAATCCCTAACCATTCAGCATCCTGTTGTGAAGAATTTGCAAGGCACTTTGCAGACAAAGTTGCTCAGATCCGATCCAAACTGAATGCTGTTATTGATACAGTTCCAGTGGACATAATTTTGGCTCCTGCTTGTCCAGTGTTGATGGATGTCCTTCAATTTGTGCAGCCTGAGGATGTGAACAGAATCCTTGGAGAGGTGAGAATCACCACATATATTCAAGATCCCTGCTCTTCTTGGCTGATCAAACAGGTCAGAGGAAGACTGGCAGAGTGGGTAAAGGTAGTGGTCAATGCCTCCTTAGAACAAGGCAAATAATAATAATAATAATAATCATCTCACCTGGTGGAACTTTATGTCTACCTGATCCAAGAGCTCAGTCAAAATTACAGCTATTAAGCTGGAAGGTTCAAGTTGTAATTGAGAAGGTTCAAGTTGTAATTCATGAGTAATGGCTGACCTCCTTCCTCCACCAGCGGTCTCAGCGTGTGAGGAGGGGCGGGGTGGTCTCTGAGGGCTCCCCATTAATTTGTGGAGTTCCGCAGGGGGGCATCCTCTCCCCTCTGTTATTTAACATCTACATGCAGCCGCTTGCACAGCTGGTGCGGAGTTATGGGCTTGAGTGCCACCAGTACGCTGAAGACACCCAGCTCATTCTGAGGATGGAGGGCAGGCCCGAATCCGTCCCCGATAATTTCCAATGTTGCCTCGAGGCCGTTACTGGATGGCTGCGAGCCAGTAGATTGAGGGTGAATCCGGCGAAGACTGAGATCTTGTGGCTGGGCCGCCCGGGTGGTGGGGATGTCCAGCTTCCGACCCTGGACGGTGCGGCGTTATGCCCATCGCCATCCTTAAAGAGCCTGGGGGTGCACCTGGACTCCCAGCTGACCATGGAGACCCAGGTCTCTGTGGTCAGCAAGATTGCCTTTTTCCACCTGAGGCAGGTAAGGAGGCTGGCCCCCTACCTATCCCGGACTGACCTTGCCACGGTGATCCAAGCCACGGTGATCTCGAGACTTGATTACTGTAACGCGCTCTATGTTGGCCTTCCTCTGTCGGTGACCCGGAGGCTCAAGCTGGTGCAGAACACTGCCGCCCGACTCCTGTCTGGTACTCGAGCAGGTTGCCACATAACACCTACCTTGCAGGATCTGCACTGGCTGCCAATTGAGCACCGGATCACCTTCAAAGTGTTGGTTCTTACCTTTAAGGCCTTGCACGGCCTGGGGCCAGCGTACCTGAGGGACCGTCTCACCCCATATTGCCCTATGAGATCCCTCCGCTCGGAGGACACCAACCTCTTGGCCGTTCCCTCCGCAAAAACGGCCAAATTGACAGCCACCCGCTGAAGGGCCTTTTCGGTGATCGCGCCGACCCTTTGGAATGCCCTTCCGGCGGACACGCGCGCCATTCGCAACCTGCTCCCCTTCAGGCGGGCGTGCAAGACCCACCTTTTCAAGTTGGTCTTCCAGGCGTAGGCCTACGGGTTGCACCCCCTGTAAAGCTCAACTTAGGTCGTGTTTAAGTGTTGTACACTGTGATTTTAATGTCATTTTAATGTGTTTTACCTCTGTTTTTATTGTGTACTGTTGTTTTACCTGTGCTCTTTGGTACTGTGAGCCACCCCGAGCCCACCGGGAGTGGCGGCATAGAAACCGAATGAAATAAAATAAATAAATAAATAATAAATAAATAAATAAATGCATAAGCCACAATCAACAGGAAACCTGGGATTGCTTGCAAATTGCAAATGTTTAATTAACGTTTGAGAATGGGATTTACTTATACATTGCAGGCAGGGGCGGTCTAAGGTAATTTTAAATGGTAGGCGAACATTATTTTGGTGCCCCCCCCCAAATTATTTTGCCGCCCCCATGTAAAACAAATATACAATTATAATATCACAATACCATTAGTAGTATTATATTGTATCAATGTATATACAATATATTATACCATACTCATACTATATTATATCATAATTATATTATACTACATTACAATATAATTATATTATAATATATTGACATTATAATACAATATAACATTCTATTATATTATTATAAAATAATAAATAAAATTATTTATTTCAATAAAATTATCCTCTACTAAATATTTTCATGACTCCCATAAAACTCTAATAACCCAAAATAAAGTAAAATAAAATATTGTATATTACTATTTTGTACAATACCACGATACTGCAATATTGTTTGTAATATTACAGGTAATATAAATTTGTCGTTATTCTATTGTTATATTGTATTTTTATTATATTGTATGACAATATTAAGCAGAACTGTATAATAATCAACAAGAAATGCAATGTAAATGCATCAAAATCAGAATATATTACCTACCACCCGTCTCATAATTCATAGGAGTCTCCCATAAGTCCAAAATTAGGATCCCAGTGTAAATGTAAATAGAAAAACAGCCAAAATGTTCAAATGAGGTCGAATACAGGCAGCGGCCTGGGCAAACTTGGGCCCGCCCTCCTCCTTCTAAGTGTTTTGGCCTCCAACTCCCACAACTCCTCATAGCCTCAGGCCCCTCAGGTCTAGACAGAAATAGTGCCGAAGAAAGGAAGGAGGGAGAGAAGAGGCCACAGAGGAGGAGGCGGAAAGCCCTTCATTCATTCCTTCACTTACACTTCCTTCACTGATTCTTTTCTCCTTCCCGCAAATGCGCACGCGCGAAGACAAAAAGGAGGGGAAGCACTCCCTGCCTGCCCGATAGGGAGTGCTTTGCTTACAGGCTTCTGCGCAAGGGAGCTACTGGGCATGCGCGGAGGTTTTCGCGGATATGCAGTTGCTCCTGCACTCAACTTCAGCTCCAGAGCAACTGCCCCTGCGCGAAAACCTCCGCGCATGCCCAGAAGCGGCGTCGGAACACACAAGGGCGGGGCCCAAAAGCAGGCAGCTGCGGCGCTGCCTGAGGAACATCGGCAAGGCCAGGATGGTGCCCCATGCAGCCAGGATGGCGCCCCCTTCCCAGATGGCGCCCTAGGCGGCCGCCTACTTGGCCTACCTTGTAGGACCGCCCCTGATTGCAGGACCATGGGTTCCTTTTAAAGAAGTCTATTTCTAATGGGAGAAAATACCTCAGCAGCACAAAATTATGAAGCAACCATAATTTCCAAAGCCCTCAATCCTGCAACCCACCCAAACAACTGGGAAGTGGAGGGCAAGATATGAGTGAAGGGGAAAGCCATGAATCTTCACTTTTAATTCTCTTTCAAACTACCACCTGTTAAAAACTGTCCCGTTTTAAAACTATTTGTTTCCAGACTAGTTCTTTCAGAAAAAATTAAGCAACCTTGTAATATTCACCATTGGAAACTGTTACACATACCTTCCATTCCAGAAAATCATTTCCACCAAATAATGTGTTGGAAATATATTCCAGTATGGACTCACTATGCCTCGCTTCTTGTTGCCATTCAACTAAGATGTCATAGTCTGGAACAAGAAAGAAACACAGTTAACCCCAAACAGAACGGTCAAAAATGGATTCCTGAAGCCATTTGGTCTAGTCAGGTGCACCTTCTCTGTGGATTGCATATGCACTTTCCTTCCCACAAACTCTGGTGTGTAATAACTGGAAAACAAATGCCACTTATTTAGATATTGAGGTTTGCCAGTTAAGTTATTAAATAATAATCATTTGTATGATTAAATGCTAGAAAGTAAAGTGTTTACCCCATGAACCTATAGCACAGATCTCATTACCCAAAAGCACTGCCTGTTAGTTGAAGCAAATTAACATTCAAACACTTTCTGGAGTGGCTGCTAATCACAAGCTGTTAATTACTGTCATTAGTTTAGACTGCTGAAGAGAGGAACCAAGGAATCATTCTCATGATCTTGGTATTTGAAAGTGATCTTCACCAATAATAAAAACACACGTCAGACATACAGAAACTGCAAATTGCCAAACCTGCTGACGCGGTCGAAAATTCCGCTGACTATTAAGTGGTGCAGTGATGGATGCCTTCTTGACACAGTTTCAGTGTTTGGGCTTAGGAAATAATGAGTATCAATGTCCTAGCAAGGGAATATGCAAAGATGAAGGAGCTCTTTGTATCCTTAATTAAGGAAAGGAGTAGCCCAGCCTGTTCACCAATAAGTGACTGTACATAATAATCATGTATTTATGTAAGGGACCGCTATGCTATATTACTGAAGTGGCAATTAAGCTTTCACAAAGTAGTGTTAATAAGGGATGTACTTGAATAAAAAAGCATGTAATTACCCTGTAGATTAATTGTGAAATGGAAACAAGCTTTAAAATATTTACGTACAGTTCAACTAAAAAAATGGTTCCAATGCTCAGCTCTGACCTTGCTGGCTCCAATGAGTCCTTACCCATGGAGCCTTTTAGGATCATACTCCAAATATGGATTTTGTACCATATGATGGGTTCTCAATATGATGGGTCCTCAACTTTTTAAAACAGAGGGCCAGGTCACAGTCCTTCAGACGGTTGGAGGGCTGGATTATAATTTGAAAAAAACCCAAACATGAATGAATTCCTATACACACTGCACATATCTTATTTGTAGTGCAAAAAACCACTTAAAACAATACAATAATTAAAATGAAGAACAATTTTAACATAAACGTATTCGTATTTCAATGGGAAGTGTGGGCCTGCTTTTGGCTGATGAGATAGGATTGTTGTTGCTGTTGTGCTTTCAAGTCATTTCAGACTTAGGTTGACCCTGAGCGAAGGCCGGGTAAATGACGTTGGAGGGCCGTATCTGGGCTCCGGGCCTTAGTTTGAGGACCCCTGCTATAAACGTACAGCTAAGCATGTGACACTATTGATTGTGCAATGCAAATTAGATATATAACTATTTTAACACAAACATATGGGTTACAACCAGATTGAAGATACTTTCATGAACTGATTATATGAAGTTTAGTAAATGAATCAATCCACTTGAGCCATTACGTGCCCATGAATGAAAATAATATTTCTGAAACAATAAGCATACTTTGATTTAGGTGGTGTATGTAAGTGGATATTGAAAAGAAAACAATACGTTCTTTCTGAGGACATTATCATACGAGGCTCTAAAATGGGTCTGGTGTTGCCAAACCACCTTGAGTTTCAGCTGGAGCATGCCATGATAGCTGCTCTTCTTATCTCACCAGTCAGTTAACCAAACACTTGAAGAAAATAGCAAGCACATTTAGCTTATTACATCTGCTGGGAATTGTCTCCTCTGAATCTGTGCATTGCGTGTCTGTTGATGGCCCCTTTCTTTCTTGAGGAATTGTACAACTCCAATAGTTCAAAATCTTGTGAGACTGTGGCTTCACAATTAAATACCTGTCCCTTTAAAACTCTTTAATAAAAAGGGAAATATGCATTTTTATTTACTATCCTTTTCTTGTTTTGTGTACTCTACACATATACACGAACCTGTGTATTTGTTCTCATGGACAAACCTGTAAAAACTGCTGCTTTGCTCTACTGAGTGTATTGCAAAATATGTAAATGTAATTAATAAAAAAGGAAAAGAAATGGCATTTTGCAAAATACAGTATATTTTATTTTTTTTATTTTAATTAATAAAATAGGAAAGGAAATTGCATTTTGCATGTAGAAGCCTTTCCCTGGTTTGTATATTCTGCAAGGGAAAGAGCTATTTCTCATTGGCAAACTAGCTCAGGCTGAATTTTGCACCAATCTGGTTCCAACACATTGATTTCATGTTTGCAAAAGAACAAAGGAAAGTATGCAAGCAGTACCAAAATGACTAATCAAGATGGGAAATTCTTATATGTGTCTGGAAGGAGCACTGAAATTGCAAAGTTTTTCTTCCCATGCAGCTGAATAAAATCCCACATATACTTCTTAGAACTGGAATATATGGCAGTGTTAACTCAGATAACCCAGTTCAAAGCAGATATTGTGAGTTTTTCTGTCTGGATATTCTGGGATATATGGCTGTGTGGAAGGGCCCATAGAATATTAGAGTTGGAAGAGACAACATGGCCCATCTAGTCCAACCCTCTGCCATGCAGGAAAAGCACAAAGTAAAATGACTATGGCCATTGTGAAGTGTAGTTAAAACTGACACCTCCAACGGGCCCTGTTCTGCCCCTACGGGGCTTGTCTGGTACTGCACCCGTTGGATCTGTTTGACCTTTACCTGCATAGGTCTTTGTTTTACTTTCAACCATGTGGACCTTGTGGGAGGGGCTGTGTTTTGGTGCCATAATGACATCACTACCTTAAGCCCTCCCCTTTCTGAGGTCATCTGAGGGGCAGGACTTCCTCTCTTTGGCCATTCCAGCAAAGAAGCCTCATGGACGTGGATGGAAATCCATTCATGCTGAGAAAAAGCATATTTTGTTCACCTACAAAGCCAATCTAAAGCTTTCAGCCAAAGATTACAGTAAATAGGAAGGGCCCTCCAAAGAGGCTGCAATCTTTGGGGAACCAGCAGACTTCGCGAGCCAAGGTACCATTGAAGGCCACAAAGGAATCTGGAATCGAAGAAAGTACCATCACTCTGCAACAGAGGCAACTGATTGCATCCCTTCCCCCCCAAGAATCTTTTGCCACCCCTAGCAACTATTTAAGCATCTGGACCATCAGTTTACTGGCTGCAAATCAATAAAATCCTGTTTTGTTTACCATCCTGAGTCCAGAACTCATATTCAAAAACTTTCCAGGTTTTTCTGTGTATGGGAAACCTTTTCTCTACCTTCAGGGCCCAAAGCTTTCACGTCCATCTATTAAAAGCCACTTTCAAAGGCCCTAAAGGCAGAAGAGGCTCTCGATGACAAACCCACTACTGAAAAGCTTTTGGATTTACTACACGGTTGCAAACACTTTGAACACAGATTCAAAGCACTTTCAGCCATCTAAAAAGAGGAGTTCCCCATTTTTTTAAAGTATTGGTTCAGATGAATTGCAGCCTGGTTTGGAATGAGCATAGGGTGCAATAAGTGAATCCACTCATGGCTGGGGAGGCTGCAGCTTGTGTTATGAGCCTTGTGTGATAATGTCCTAACACACTGCTCTGTGTGTGTTTGTCTGCCAACTTATGACTGCCCCTGTCAATTTCATAAGCAATCTTCTGAAATATAGTCTACAGAATCCAGTATTCACTGGTGGTCTACGATCTAAATACTGAACTTCCAAGATTAGACAGGATCTGGTGCTTTAGGGCATTTTTACAAGGCATACTACACACACATACATTGTTGTTATTGTTCTTCTACTTATCATTATTATGGAGTTATGCTTTTTTTTCTCCTCAGAAGATACCTCTCTTGTTCATTTTTAATGTCTATATCTGTTATTGTTATTTTATAAGAATTATTTCACTTTCTCATAAGTTAAAAGGCAAAACATAAGATATTCTCTATAAAATAAAAAGAAGATGTATGTTGTTGTTAAGAGCCAGCATGTTGTTGTGGGTTGAGAGTTGGACTGACATTGGAATCTCTGCTCAGTCATAGAAACCATAGTAAGTAGTACTAGCTCTCATAGCCTCAGACGAAGGCAAACACAAATCCTCTCTCAATAAATCTTGCCAAGAAAATTCCATAATAGGTTGCCATAAATAAGAAACAACTTGAAGGCACACGGCCACTTATCCAAAGCGGATCTGCATTTTTTTGCCCAAAGAAATAAACATTGGTTTCTTACAGGTTAATCGGAAATGAAAATTGTCTTGCATTCTGAAATATGTCACACATAATAGACTGTGAGCAACTTGGTAGGGCTGAGTTCTGTCATGCCCAGCTTGAATAACTTTGCCCTTTCCATTTCCAGTTTAACACAAGGCATCTAGTTTTCAGGTGAAAATGCTATCTGTCCACTGGATTCAGAGGAGGAAGTGGAGGTGATAAAGATAGGAAGACTTCAGAAATTGGAAGACCAGCCCCACTTGTATTATCCAAATAAGCTTCTGGTGGTACTTTGGTCAATTCTACATGGTCTAAGACAATATTTGTCAATAGGCACGTTGGTCATGACTCATAGAAGTTAATATCCCAAACATCTGGAGGTTGGTTGAATACCACTGATCAAAGAGGCTGAACAAAATGGAATGAGAAAAATGCAAGACATACCAAATCAGAATTGGTGAAGGATTTCAAAATTGTATTTGAATTTAATTTTGAATTAATGTTGTGCACAATGACTTGATATGCTGGAGTGAGGACACTCTCGTATATATCATTTCAATCTTTGCTGGGTTGGATGCTGAGAAGCACCAATGGAGGAGATATGAAAAGGGTGACTTTCAATGTCTCCCCTCCTTTTAGCCCTATAAAAAGTCTTCTCTGATGTCCAGAAAATCCTGTACAAGCTTTGCTGTGGTACATAAAATCAAAGGGGGTTGCCAAAAATTGGGTGGAGACACCTTCCAGTCTGAGAACCCATCTCCCCGATGTTAGAGTATATTTATGCTATGCAGCCTTTCTATTGGATTTTTGCCATAGACTTTTAAAGGTCCTCCTGGAAAGAACATCGGCCAGCATACCTCTAATGAACCTAGGCTGAGATGAATTCTTGCCATACAGCCAGAGGCCAACCTAATCTCATCCTTCAGGCTCTCTGTGGCCTTGTTCCAGTAAAGATTTATAGTAATTAGGAAGTCAACCAAAACATTCAGGCACCATATCACTGACTCCTCGAAATATAAAAGTCTTCCGGGAATATGTTTGCCCTACAAAGACTTTGCCAAAATTGGGTTGTGCATTAGATGTGTGTCTTAAATTAATCTTAATGCTGAGCCGAAGCAAAAGAGAAGCAAAAGAATAAGTTAGTAGTTACAAGCTTGATAGATGCAGGGAATGCTGTGGATGTAGTATATCTTGATTTCAGTAAGGCCTTTGATAAGGTCCTCCATGACCTTCTTGCAAACAAACTAGTCAAATGTGGGCTAGTCAATGCTACTATTAAGTGGATTTGTAATTGGTTAAGCGAACAAACATAAAGGGTCCTCACCAATGGTTCCTCTTCATCCTGGAAAGAAGTGTCTAGTGGGTTTGGTCCTTGGCCCAGTACTCTTCAACATCTTTATTAATGACTTGGATGAAGGTTGAGTGGGCATGTTAATCAAATTTATAGATGACACCAAATTAGGAGGGATAGCTAATACTCCAGAGGATTGAATCAGAATTCAAAAGGATCTTAACAAATTGGAGAACTGGGCCAAAACTAGCAAAATTAATTTCAACAAGGAGAAATGTAAAATACTACACTTAGACAAAAAGAAAGAAAGAAAGGTAGGTAGGTAAAGATAAGGATGGGTGATGCCTGGCTCAACAACTGTCCATGTGAAAAAGATCTTGGAGTCTTCATGGACAACAAGTTGAACATGAGCCAACAGTGTGATGCTGCAGCTAAAAAAGCAAATGTGATTTAGATGTGGTGAATGATGTCAATGAGGGTCAAGATGGCGATGGTCTGGTCAATTATATTGATGCAGAGAATGACATCGAGACACTGGTTGAAAGTGTAGTTTCCCATGAGAACGTTCCTACAGGATATAGGGATGATAGTTTACTCCCTGAATTGCTCCCAGAGAGTTCCCAGGATTTGGGGCTTGAACACAACTTGGCACCTGGGGAAACTAATGAGCATATAGACAGGCGGGTGGAAATTAGCCAAAACAAACAGCTCAGCCAAGGCCTTTTGCCGTGCTGCCAGGTTTCGAGAGATAAGGATGAGAGGCATTCAGGGAAAACGAAATAAATTTCTAAGCGCTTGGAATGGCTTAACGAGGGGATATAAAGTTCCAACCATGGGAAATATAGTCAGATGAAGCATCATTTTAGAATCTTGCTCTTGTCTTATGGAAACCTGCTTGGAAGATTCATGCTTAAGGATTTCTTGTTTATGATTTGACTCTTTGTCCCTTGTGATTTTATGCTCATGCTTCAGATCAATGTTTTCCTGGTTCTTTGCATTTTATTAGAGAAGTCTCGACTATGTTTTTGAACTTTACTGAACTCTATTTTGGAATACTTTGTTCCTGCTTATCTTCCTACCTAATTGGATTTATCTATTCTCTTAAAGTGTTTTTTTTACCTTGCTGCTTTTATTTATTTTCAATAAAAAGGTTGTTTTCATACATAACGTGTGGTGTTTTGAAGTCAGAGGGTTATTCTGGTTCTGGAGTGCAACAGTATGTGTAACTTGAGCATGTTTGGAATTGGAGAAATCTAGTTGACATTGTTTGCATTTATGACCTGTTAGCATGCTTTTGTGAATTAATGGATAAAGACAAAGATTTCTTAGCCTTAGACAATGAAAATGTTTTAAGTTGGTGGTGAACCAGGACTTCTGTTTTCAGATCAGGATATAGCTGCTTAGTTAGGACCTAGGGAATGAGGGACATAAATAAAGTTCACATCTTCATACTCACCAATTGATGGATGAGAACCACTTGGCTGCTATAATTACAGCAGGAAGCAAAAGGATCCTGTAGAACTTTATGACCTTATCATACAGGGGATCCCTTCTTCCCTATGAAGTGTGGTGAAATGGCAGACACAATGGGCGATGATTGCAGTGGTGCTTCCTTCATCACATGGGGACAGCATTGTCCAAAGATGACAGAAGCATGCTGGCTTTCTTAGAGCCAGCACAACACAGGAAGGCTCCGATTTTTGGGTGGATGGTTCCGGTTGGGGGTTTGGTCTCCACCGGAAGTCACACAATGTTGTGTGATATCCAGTGTGGGGCTCCATCCCCAAAGAAGGCTAAAAGCATCATAGAGCACTTTGATAAGTATGTTGAGGTGGATAGAAACTGACTGAGAGAAAAATGGGTAGTTCTACATGGGCAACTAAAGCAGGACTGATCCAGCATCTGAGACACTAGATTGTCTCAGATGGAGCACACTCCCAACTGACATAAGATCGATCTCTTCTCTCCTGACTTTCCAAAGAAAGTAAAGGCATGGCTTTGGGACCAGGCACTTGGTCAATAGAAGTAGCAGCACCCTAAGGGGAGGAACTGGATTGACGTTAAGACTGACGAGGCTGGTTTATGTTCTTGATTTTAATTATGTTTTATTATGCTGTGTATATGTTGTTGATTTTATTGTAACTGTTGAAATATCCTCTAAATGGGGCTCAATGTTAGCCATCCTGAGTCCCCCTTCGGGGGTTGAAAAGGATGGGATAAAAAAATAATTGGGTCCACTTTCGGGCCCAGCAGTGACTCCCTAAACTATCCTGTTGAAAACAGTGATCAATTCTAAAAGCCTGTCTGAATACTACTACTACTACTACTACTACTACTACTACTACTAAGACCACCAAATGTTTGCTACCAGACTGATAAGATAATAGAATCAGAGAGCTGAAAATAACCTGAATAACTCAGCTAGCCAATCCTCTGCTCTATACAGGTTGCTGGCAGCCTGCTTAAATATTTGAGGCTGCCTGCTCCACTGTCAAACAGCTCTTATGTTTAGGTTGTTTTGCACAATGTCTAGCCAAAATCTGCTTCTCTCAAGTTTCCACCTATTGCTTTTAGTTCTTCCTTCTGGAGTAAATATATGTAAGAGACCTGTGTGCCAGATCTACAAATATCAAATTTTCTCTTTCAGAGGTTACCATCCTCTCAGCATCAGCAACCATAGACTTGTCCAGTAATAATAATAATAATAATAATAATAATAATACTTTAATATTTGTGAGTCGCCCTCCACCGGCGGTGCTCCGGGCGACTTACAACAGTTAAAACCCTAGGGTGAACAATGTACAACAGTTTAAAAACATGGAATATGAACAGGAGGGGTGGCTCAGGTAGTCCAGGGTACCGAGCCAGTCCCGAACGCTAGGCGGAAGAGCCAGGTCTTCAAGGCTGGCCGGAATCCAGATAGAGTCGGAGGCTCTGAGGGTGGGCGGCAGTGAGTTCCAAGTCGAAGGGGCCGCGACGGAGAAGGCTCTCCGCCGAGGTTTTCCAGTCTAGCCTCCCCACTCCAGGGGTAGTCAGGCGGTCACCGTTGATGGAGCGTGCTGGCCTCTCGCTGCATTGGGCCGTCAGCCGGTCACTCAGATAGGAAGGCCCAATGTTGTGCCGGGCTTTAAAGGTGAGCACCAGGAGTTTGTAAAGGGCTCTGAACTCTAGGGGCAGCCAGTGAAGTTCTTTAAGAATGGGGGAAATGTGATCCCTCACTGATGATAGCTGCAGCTGACCCATATCTTCCCATTTCTAAAAGCAGGCCCAGTTCCCTTTTATTACCACACTGTGGTTGCAAGTGATTTTACTTATGCATAAATCTCACCAGTTGGTACTGATATTAGAAGAAATGACCACGTACATATGAGTGTGATCTGGAATACAGAAATCGTATCATTTCCTCTAACGAACTGACATGAGTCATAAAAAGGAATGAGCCAAGCCTGTAAATGACAGCAGTTGAAATTTGCACAAATAAGACTCAAGATTAGTGGAATTTCACTTAATTACACATATGCTTTGTTTCATCATAAGTTTGTATGTTGAGTTATATCATAAAGGTTCTGAGGTATAAGGAAAATGTCTTAGGAATCATGTAGCCTTGTCCTCAGTATTTGTACTCAGAATTATTTTACTTATTGCCCATGTTGGGATGAGTTGAAAGGGGAACAGCCGGCATCACTTTGCTTCCCAGTTCTGTGTCACTTCTGCCATCAGCTCCATTCTGGGAACAATTATGATGTAATTGGCTTTCAGGCAGATGATGATGGTGTTCAAATGGCTGCACTACTTTTCAAGCATTAAGCGCAGGACCTAATCCCAGTGCATATGCTCTATTCCTTTTTTCATGTGCCTGTTAAATTTTAGACTGTAAGCTCCGCTTTTCCCATATACCAGATCCAAATTCATGAGAGCTAATTCACTTTGTTGGCAGAGTTTAGATCCAGATGCAATGTGGAAATGAAACTAGAAGCCACTTCCACCATATCAATTACCAACAACAGCTACCATTTTCTAGGAAGGGCAGATAGGTATTAAAGTCTTTGCAAATGTATACTTGGGATCTCATCACACAAAGGGGAGGGGAAAGCAAGAGGTAGCATCATCTTCTGTTGAGTTCTGTGGCGTTCCATCTTGAAGGAAGATGGAGAATTTACTCACCCCTATTACACAGGATGTGCCTCTGCCCAATTCTAGTTAAACCATGTGCTTCATTCCTCATCATGCTTGTATCCTCCTTTTTTTAAAAAAAATGTTGGTCTAACTGTGTTATGATCCTTTTGTAATGCAGGAGTGTGAGGCTCACACAATGAGTGGTCTCAAATCATTCCGTGAACTTCACAGCTGATTAGAGAATATAGTCCAGGCCTTCTCAGTAGGTGAGATAGAGACAACCGTAAAGTCCGGTCATGCCCAACTCTGGTGGTTGGTGCTCATCTCCATTTCTAAGTCAAAGAGCTGGCATTGTCCGTAGACACCTCCAAGATCATGTGGCCGGCATGACTGCATGGAGCGCCATTACCTTCCCACCAGAGCGGTACCTATTGATCTACTAACATTTTGCATCCTTTCAAACTGCTAGTTGGCAGAAGCTGGGACTAACAGCGGGAGCTCACGCTGGTCCCAGGATTCAAACATGCAATCTTTCGGTCAACAAGTTCAACATCTCAGTGCTTTAACCCACTGGGCCACCAAGGGCTCCATAGATAGTTACACACACACACATCTTTGGACCAGCACAGCTGTCAGACTCTCTTCAAACATTACCATAACAAAGTATAAATATTTTCTGTGATTGTTTTCTTACTCAGAAAGGGAAATTGTAAAAGACTTTCTGGACTTCTTATTAAGTCATGGTTACTAGTGAAGTCATACAAAGACCAGGGAAGAATTACATGCTGAAGCTAAGATAAAGATCTTCTCCATATCCATCCTTTTGTTCAACCCTTTGATCCATTCCATATATCCTGGCATCTCTGTTTAAGACTGTTATGTTATAAATCTTAGTATTATAAATGTATAATATGTAAGATTTCCTCTTCTTTCTTTTGTGTATAAATTTGAAATAAAGGCCACCGGTGGCATCTGTACGGCCTTGGTTACTTAAGCCAGTGTTTCCCAACCAGTGTGCCGTGGCACACTAGTGTGCTGTGAGCGATCAGCAGGTGTGCCGTGGGAAATTGGCACTCTTCCCCCTCCTAGCAGCTCTTTCTCCCTCTTTCCCTCCCCAAAGATCCTCCCCGAGGCAAAGGAAGGGCTCCGCCGAATGCTGGAAGCATCGGGAGACTGAAGCATTCACAGGTTTCCAAGAAACAAATTGAGCCTCTCTGCTTGGAAATGTTTATTTTTTACTATGTTATTGGAGTTTTCGAGAGTCCCCCCAGGAACTGTTTATAACAGCTTCATGATATCCATAGTTATCTGGAAGCAAGTTTCACTCAGGGTGAAATTTCACAAGGGTCTGGAGAACAAGCCCTATGAGGAGCGGCTTGAAGAGCTGGGCATGTTTAGCCTGAAGAAGAGAAGACTGAGAGAAGTCATGATAGCCATGTATAAGTATGTGAGAGGAAGTCATATATATGTTGTGTTCATCGAAACAGGCCCAGGTTTCACACGGAGTATATAAATACATTTAAAAACATATTAACTATATGTATTACTGTGTTAGAGTGTCATTTTGTGTCATTTTGGTTGGTGGTGTGCCCCAGGATTCTGCAAATATAAAAAATGTGCCGTGGCTCAAAAAAGGTTGGAAAACACTGACTTACGCAGATGCATGTGATAGGTATTCCTTCATTAAGCATATGGCAAATGGATTCAGAGTAACCTGTGTCTTTCTTTGATCACCCATAATAATTACTTTTTAGCCAGTTTACGTGATCTACAACATGAATGTATAGGTTAGTGGTTCTCCACACGCAAAAGAGGCCATTGCATCCAATATTGCCATCAGGGCTGCTTTTCCCCTAGTGGGGAAAATGGGGGGGGGGTCCCCTCTATATCTCTTTACCAATATTAGATCCACACAATGGACAGTGGCAGCTTGGGTCACCTTGGAGCACCCCTGGGCTGGAAAGATGGTTTTGGGCTGAGTGGGTAAAATATTATCTTGGCTGTGCATGAAGGGAAGACACCTGAGAAAGGGGCTCTTCTCTTGTTCCCTTCTTTCCTCTCTGATGTCCTGCCATAAGGAAAGAAACACTAAATACATTCTGCCTAGGCACCCTACCAGAATTCCTAATGACAACAAAGGTAGGCAGGTGAGTTGAAAACATGAGGGCAAGGTGGGCAACGGGTACCATGAGTGGAGAGAATGGATGAGGGTCTCCAGAACCTTCAGAAACCTGGACTCCGGCTTAACAGGAGGACTTTCTTCCTTTGCATCCCATGATGACCTGCTCTGCTTGGCATCTGCAGAAGCAAATCCTAAGCAGTCCAGCTTCCATTCCTGGCCACCCAAGCAAAGCATTTGAGTGCCTGGTGAAAATATGGACATAAGAGTTGTACATTATTACAGTGATCTTGATATTCAGCTATTTTAAATGGATGTAAAAAGTGATCAACAATGAGAAAGACAAAAAACATATGCAATGCAGTTGGGCCCTGCCAGAAAACCACGAGTGGATTATCGACCTATATGCTAATGGAGCCAACAGGATGGACTTCAAGGAGATAGAGTTCAACAATATGTGGAGGGCTGAAAGATTTCCATATCTCTGTTAATATGTTAGATATAAATAAGATCCTGAATTGGAAATCCAAGACTACAAAGACAGTCCGTGTGAGTTCAGATCTCCCCCACCCCAAGGAGACCCTTGTTAAGGTTTAGACATTGCAATTGCAATATATTGTCCTTACCATCTGGACACTTTCTATTGTCTCTCCCACCCCCTTCTAGTGATCATGCTTTCAATATTTTATATAGCTATTAACTACCTGTTCCATTTTTAACAGCAAAGGTGTGGCCCATTCCTCCCTTGCAGCGTGACAGGCCTGTAGCATGGAGCAAGTAAATACTTGATAGCTGAATCTGTACTGATCTCAGAAATTGTATGCTGCTGGAATGTTTATTCCTGCTCGAGTTGCCCTGCTATTGCAAAAGCTACTTGATATGATTCATGGGTCTGACAGATGTCTCGTACAGCTGGATGTGTCCTTGATTATCCCAAAAGTCTGGACAGCACTGTCATTCACCATTGCCCAAATTATCTCTGTATTGACTATGGAACCCTCTGTGACAGTACTGTAATGGCTAATTACCCAGGATACCTTTGGTACTTACTTTATAATGGCCTAGAAGGGTAGAAGGTGGAAGAACAGCATGCAAAGAAATAGGGTGGAAAACATCGCAATAAAAATATAATCTCTTTCTCTTTCTTTTGAATAAAGAATAGGTGCTATCAGGGTCCTAAAACCTCCAAATTACTAAGTGTATATATCTCAGATCTATGTACCTTTAAAAAGAGTTTAATATCTAAAGAAATGCAACATGAAAAACTCGATATTGATAAATTGTGGACAATAAGAAGAGATATACTCTGGGAGAGTCTTGCATGTAACATACTTGGAATAAATGGAGGATGGACAATTATTTGCCTGCTTTGTATATTGAGGAGAGAGAAATCAAGGAATACATCCGCATTCACATAAACTGTGCTCCTTCACTTATTGTGGGTGTTACTTTCCAGGACCACCCGCAAAAAGTGAAAATCCATGAAGTAGGGATGATATATATATACATACACACACAGACACACACACAGAGAAAGAGAGAGAGAGAGCATTCCGAGGGTGAGACAGAAGCGAGGAGAGATTTAAAGGCACCGTGCATCTTTTTTTTGGCTAGCTATAAAGAAGGGACTATAAGGCTGTGATTTACATTTTATTTATTACCATATTTATATACTGTCTATCTCAGCCCGAAGACGACTCGAGGCAGTTTACAATTGGCAATCAATGCCCCCAACAACATAAAATATAGTTAAAAGCATTAACATATAATATTGTCACACCTCAGCATGGTCCCCAACCTGACCCTAGCCCCTAGCCAGACTCATGCCATGTTGAATCCCAAGTCAGACCCACAGTTTCACAGAGGCCTGTCAGGCCTGAAAGGCCCAAGCAGCAGAGGCAGGTTCATTCTTTGTTCAAGGCCACGGTTGCCCGAGATTCAACTCAGGCTCAGAATGATAAACAGTGTCTGGAGAACCAAGTGGAGTGAACTCCCTATTGCCAGCTGCCCTTGCTAATCGGGAGTGCATACCAATCTGATGCGGTGGGGATAGGAAAAGCCCAGGTGGGATCTGTTTTGAGAACTGACATTCGACGCACCTTGGCGTCGAAGGGATCAAAGTCCCTGGGACCTATTTAGGTTAGGCCCCAGCAGAGAAGACCTATCCTTCGTCAACATTCAGAAAACCACGCTATGCTTCCACGGAACCTTTGCTTTGGGCCCTGGGCCTTCCTGCTTCTAAGACTCTACTGCCAAGCCTTGCGCCAAGACCCTTCCTTGGATTTAGCCCGTTTGGGGCAAGAAGATTCCTTTACCTCTGTTTGCCAGAGGACTATAGTTTGTTCCTGCTTCCTCTTGGACATTTGCTGCTATCTATTGCTGTCTGAAGAGCAACAATAGACTATATTTCCTAGCCTCTTTCCTTTCACCACATATTCTAAATAAAGCATTTAACCTTTGCCAGTGTCTAAGTGATTTACTGAGGGGCTCCAGGTCCGTAGTGCAACAAATATAGACCATATAAAAGCAGTAAAAACAATAAAAACCATAAAACACAAGTCCTCAACGTCTCATTACTAAAATCATTTTCTCCGTCGCATCGTCCAATCATTCCGTAGATCTAGATTAGTCTGTTGCACTACATTTGCAAATGTTTGCCCAAAGAGCCATGTTTTAAATCTTTTTTGAAATGTTAGGAGGGAGGGGACCGATCTAATATCCTTAGGGAGGACATTCCATAGCCGAGGGGCCACCTCTAAGAAGGCCCTGTCTCTCGTTCCCGCCAATCGCATCTGCGAAGGAGGCGGGATTGAGAGCAGGGCCTCTCCAGATAATCTGCTTTGTATCTCCTCTCTCTCTCTTTTAATGATTGCCTGCCTCTTTCCCAAGGAGGAGGGTGAAACCTCCTTCCACACTCCATCGTTGCCATTAGGTAAAACCCCGCAAAACAGCTAATCAGCGAAAAGCGAACTATGAAGTAGCGAGGGAACACTGTAGTGGGAGAGAGAGCAAAGAAAGAGGGTGAAATGTAAAGGAGGAAATGAGAAGCTGAAGACTGGTATCCTTTAAAGATTTAGTTTGCAATTCTGTCCTCATTTACTTAGAAATAAACCTCACTGAATCCTAAATTCCTAAAAGCATTAGATCTTGTCTGGTCTTGGAAGCTTAGCATAGAGACCGTTACAGTTAGTTACAGTTAGTACTTGGATGGCTTCATTTCAGGGGGAAGGACTGGCAAATCACTATTGAGTAGGCATGGTTTAAAACCCAAAAATAGCAAATCAAAAATCTAATGGGGGGAGGGGGGATTTTTTTTGATTAGTAATAGGAAGACTTACAAAAAAATTTCCAAAAATTTCTAAAATGTAACTTAATTACTAACGAAATTCGTTAGTAGTTCGTATGCCAGAGCATGCGCATTCCAGATGGTTTTGGCCTACAACTCCCAGAAATCCTAAAAGCTGGTAAATTGGCTGGGATTTCTGGGAGTTGTAGGCCAAAACTTGAATAAATCACACTGAATTCTAGATGGGACTCTCCAAATAGGAAGGAGGGAGGGAAGGAGGGAGGGAGGGAGTGGGTATTCTATTCTTGGAAGCAGCAAAAGAAAAGGAGGAGGAGCCCCCCCCCCTCGCTCCTCGCTGCCTCTCTCTCACCGATCCCGAGGGAGCGAGGGCCCAAGTTTGCCCAGGCTGGTCATATACCTACATTCTATGCACATGCAATAATACAGCAGTAATAACAATGGGTATAAGAAGAGGTAAAATTCAAACCCGAGTATTCTGACTGGTTCCTGCCTCATGCGGTGCAAACGGGCTCTTCTCTGTGAGCCCGGGAAATTAGCCCGGGAACAGCCAGCGTTTTCTGCTTGGGTGCACACCACGTACATATTCTTGGGGGGGGGATTTGCTGCAGAATCTTCTCTATGAGCCGGGATTCTGTAGCAAATCCCCTCCCAAGAATATGTATGTGTGTGCTCCCAAGCAGCAAACGCTGGCTTTTCCCGGCTAATTTCCCGGCTAATAAGAAGAAGGGCTAATAAGAGAAGAGCCCGTTTGCACCGCATGAGGAGAGACCAGTCAGAATACTTCGGTTTGAATTTTACCTCTTGTTATTGTTATTACTGCTGTATTATTGCATGTGCATGGAATGTAGGTATGACCAGTTGGATTATTACTTATAATATTAGGCACTTACAGTAGCATTCATTCTATTATACATTAGGTTGGTTTCTCACCCCAATACTCTTTGATGCTTTAGATCCTGGCAGGGCAGGAGAGGCAGGAAGCCTGGAAAAATGTAAACAGAGAGGTTTACTCAGAGTAAATCCACAAAGGAGGGCCCTTCATCCAAAGTGCCCTCCTTTGTGGATTTACTTCTGAGTAATCCTCTCTGTTTACATTTTTTCCAGGCTTCCTTCCAGCCGAAAGAAGGAGCGAGTTTAGGGCTTGCCTTGCCATAATACTTATTGGCAAGGGAGGCGGGAGGGTGGTGAGAGAGAAGGAGGTGCCCCCTTACGACCTAATAACGACACTTAAGAAAATCCTGGCCCCCAAGTTCGAAAAAGAAAGTCCACTTCCTGGTTGGCGTTCCAGGTGCGGAAATACTCGAAAGTAGCATTTCTTACGAATTTCTTACGAAACGAATCATTTTCATAACTTTTTTCTCATGCCTACTATTGAGTACTCCTTGCTTAAGAAAACATTGCGAAATTCATGGGGTCAACTCGCCATACCTTGAAGGCATGTAGACATACACAAGTTGAAGGCTTTCATGGCCGGAATCTCTTGGTTGCTGTGAATTTTCCAGGCTGTATGGCCATGTTCCAGAAGCATTCTCTCCTGGCGTTTTGCCCACATCTATGGCAGGCATCCTCAGAGGTTGTGAGGTTGTAAGGACCTCACAAGCTCTGAGGATGCCTGCCATAGATGTGGATGAAATGTCAGGAGAGAATGCTTCTGGAACATGGCCATACATCCCAGAAACCTCTCAGCAGCACACAAGTCCACAATTGAGCTTCTAATTAGATATTCAGTGGTTGTGCAATGGTATCCTGTAAATAATGTGAAGTCCCGCTGAATAAAGCAGAGCTTACTTCATAAAGTTTAGGATTAAACTATGAAACTTAAAAGGCTAGGAACCAATGCAGAAATTTCTTCCCTACCCCTCGCCCCCACAATGATATAAATTAGTACATCTTGACAAATGTAGTTTCAATATAGTAGATATGTATTAGGAATAAAGGTGAGGAGAGAGAGGGTACTAAATCCCATTTTGACTTTTAGTGAAGATGATGAGTTCCCAGGAGAGCAGATGAAGCAGAGTTAAGAGCAGCCTTTTATACAAGGAATGCAGTAATTTGCCACATCCTGTCCAAGTTGTGTTCGAATGTCATTCCTGCCTTAATTACCTAGAGTAGCTAAGCTACTCTCTGTGATACTAGGCTTCCTCTCTACCTTCATTCTCCACTGGCAAAGAGCGGAGTTTCTATCCTACTCCCATGAATGTTCAGGAATGGCAAAATTTTAAGGCATATAATGCAATCACTGCTGTTGCCGTGGTGAAAGTGACAACATATGAAGGTGGAACGTGAAAAGACAGGAATCTCAAATCTTCTGGAAGGGCAAATGGAGGGAAATACATGTTTACTAATTGTTGATACAGGAGTATTGTGTTTAAAAATATGTGGTGCATTCCTATCTGTGTCTATGTCTACACAGAAGGATGTCTCACTCAATTCAGTGGAGATATAAATAGTTTTCTGAACTGTGTTCAGAATTCAGAATCTGCCAGCCTGCTAATTCCATTCCATTTGCAAAAGTATAAGCAGAGATCATTGTTTCTTGGCACACTGCATGTATATAGGATATTCACCCCTACAAGTTGTAATCAAATAATGCTCCTCAGGGAAAAAAATATTACGTTAGAGGGAATTTTGCAAGTTAAGTATCCCTTATCTTAAATGCTTGAGACCAGAAGTGTTTTGGATTTCAGATTTTGGGGAATTTGGAATGCCTGTATTTGCATATATGTAGATCAGTAGATGTGCTGAACAATTCCATCAGTATTGCCTCCAAAAAATCCTGCAAATATCTTGGTAAGGTAGGAGGACAGATGTCAGCGTTCTGGAAAAAGCAAAGACCACCAGCATTGAAGTGATGATTCTCCAGCATCAACTTAGCTGGACTGAGCCTGGCCCCTGCATTTAACCACTGAATATTTTAATCTAGTTTTAAATACTCTATTTTAATTGTGGAATTTGTTGTGTGTAAGTCGCCCGGAGCACTAACGTGGAGGGCGACTCAGAAATAATAAAGTCAGTCAGTCAGCCATGTTATCTGAATGCCCTATCACTGTCTCCTAAAACAATTGCTGTACTCTCAATTCAAGGATGGAAAACAGAATGTTGGTGGACAGCAAAAGAGATTTAAAGATGGGCTTACAGCTCAGCTTAAAAACTGTGACATAGACACCAAGAACTGGGAAGCCCTGACCTTTGAGCACTTTAATGGGAGGTCAGTAGTTACCAACAGAGCAGTGAATTTGAGGAGGCATGAATGGAAGGTGAAAGAGAGAAACGCGTCAAGAGGAAGGTGCATCAAGCCATCCCTTGTCAGGACTGCCTTCCATTTGGGAATCTATGCCCTCACTGTGAAAGAAAATATGGATCAGGAATAGGTCTCTACAGTCACTTATTGACCCACCGCCAAGATCTTACACTTGGAAGGCAATCATACTCGGTCACGAGTGATTGCCTATGATTATTATGGTGGTGGTGATGATGATGATGAAATATCTTGGAGATGGGACCTAAGACTGAACACTAAATTTATTTGAGTTTCGTGTACATCTTCTACACATAGCCTGAAGGTAAGAATATATTTGTGATAATTTTGTACATGGAATGAAATGTATGTACACTGGACCACCTCCCCTCCCAAAAAAAGGAAAAGAAAAGAAAGGGGTAACTATCTTAGTCATCCATATGAACAATTTCAGATTTTGAAATATTTCAGATTTTGGAATTCTGGATAAAGGATGCTCAACTTGTATTAAGACTAACGCAGCTGATTGACTGACTTGTATCATATTACACAGCTTTCTGAACGTCTACAATCAGGGTTACACTTTGTATCTATCTCTGACTCTACACCTGGAACTATGTACTTGCTTAAATGTCTGATGTACAGATAGTGTCTGTGCATCTGAGGAAGTGGAGTGAAACCCACATAAGCCCATGCTACCAACCAATCTGTTAGTCTTAAGTGCTGCTAGATTCCCTTTATGTTTTAAACTGCTTAAGTCACTATGTAACACACTTTTTGTTCCTGGGTTATAAATGTCATTTTCTAATTGGTTCTATCATAAAAACATGAACAAGGTATATTAAACTGTAAAAATTTTGATTTTGCACATATTTTCATTAAGGAAAATCACAAACTTTTGAGTATCAGGTAGTAGAAGCATAAAAAACAAAAATCCAGAAAACAACAACTACTTTCAACTACTAACAACTACTTGGCCACGGTGGTCCACGCTCTGGTTAAATCCCAAATAGACTACTGCAATGCACTCTACGTAGGGTTGCCTATGAAGACTGCCCAGAAGCTTCAACTAGTCCAACGCTCAGCAGCCAGGTTGCTCACCGGAGCGGGTTACAGGGAGCGTACAACGCCCTTGTTACGTCAGCTCCACTGGCTGCCTATCAGCTTCCATGCACAATTCAAAGTGCTGGCTTTGGCCTATAAAGCCCTGAGCAGTTCTGGCCCATTTTACTTGTCTGAACGTATCTCCCGCTACGATCCACCTAGGGCCCTGAGATCATCCGGGAAGACCTTGCTTGTTGTCCCCCCATTGTCGCAATTGCGTCTGGTGGGGACAAGGGATAGGGCCTTTTCTGTGGTGGCCCCTAGGCTATGGAACTCCCTCCCAAGTGAAATTAGATCTGCTGCATCCCTCTTGACCTTTCGGAAACAAGTAAAATGACTGCCCCTTGGATGATTATTCAAACTGGTGAATTGCTTGATTGTTTTTATATTGTTTTATACTGTTTTATACTGTTTTATTTCTATATTGCTGTTAAATTGTATAGATATGTCGTTGGTATGGGCACCATTGGCCGTCCTGAGTCCCTCTGCGGAGGTTGAGATAGGATGGGATATAAAAACCTGAAATAAATAAATACTTTCAAAGTAAGCATCACACAATTAAACAGGAAATAACACTTTGAAACCAGGAGCAGACATTTTTTCAAATTTTGTTACATAGTGGAAGGCTCTACACAACGGGATGGTGGCATGGCAAATAATGGACAGGCCCTGTTTTTCTCTTCTCTGTTCTTTGAATCCAAACCCCTCTGTAGGACTGTACTGTTCATTTTTACCAACTATTTTACTGCAGGAAGTCCCCAAGTTACAAACATCTGACTCACAAACAACTCATAGTTAAGAATGGGAGTGAGACCATAGGAAGTGAAGCTCCACTGAAGCTTTCCCACCAATCTTTGTTTCTACAACAAGCCAAAATATTTCAAAACCAAATTATCACAGGGACAGAGAGTGGTGAAATCTTCCGAACAGGGTCACAGAGAGCAATGCAAACACTGCAGGGGTATTAACCTGTTCCTATGCTATCCAAAGCTCTGTGTGTGTGTGTGTTTGTCTGAAGTTACACTTAAAAATGTATCTGTTCTGACTTAGAAACAAATTTAACTTAAGAACAAACTTACAGAACATATCTTGTTTGTACTTGAGGATTGACTGTATTTTGAATTGACTGAAAATAGAGAACATGCAATTCAAACCTTATCTTTCTGGTTTGGCACATTCCTATTAGGCCTGGTTAGGTTCTTCGGAATGCTTCTAAAATCGGAATAAATTCGGATTAAATTCACTTTTGAAGCGGTTTTGAAGCGATATAAGCAACCCGGAAGTGAATTTGCCATTTCGAAGACACCACCGCCATTTTCGGAAAGGAATCGGCGGGTTGCCCTTCCCTGGCGTTCTCTTCCCTGTGCAGCTCTCATCTCAGTTCTCATGTGGAGGGAAGAAATCCACGTCAAAGTGGCATCAAACGGGGAAAAAAACAGGCTCACCACCAGCTCCCTCCTCCGTTCCTCTGTGAGTCCAGGACCAGGAAAGTGGGTGTTGGGGGGACGGGACTGAAATAAGCTGGCAAAGAGATGGGGGGGGGCTTGCCTCAGGCTTGTTGCTGCTTTGGTGGGTCGTGAGGCCTGCAGTTCAAGGGTGGAGAGGAATCCCAACGCCAAGCAGAAACCCTGTTCCTTGTCCGGAAGGGAGGAGGGAGGGAGCCTCTTTCCTTCCCCGTCTTTGGCCTGCAGGTTAACATGAGGACAGCCACCTATTCGGCAGCCAGAGAGCCTTGGGGTGGAGGGTTGTTTGTATCTGTCAGGGTGAATTAAGCCTTCATTCTTTCTAGCCCCTTTTTTGTGTAGTCCCTTCTCTCCACTGGGCCACTACCTGGACTGCAATCTATGAAGGACTTCGCCTGATGCCTTGCTCTGCCTTGCCTCCTCCTATCAGAATGCATACAGGTTTCCCCGCTTCTTCCCACCCACAGGAATCCCTGCGGCTGGAAAAGTGGAAGGACCCTGCCTTCTTCTGCATTGGCTTCCCATGGGTGGGAAGAAGCAGGGAAACCCGTATGCATTCTGATAGGAGGAGACAAGGCAGAGCGAACCAGGTGAAGTCCTTCATAGATTGCAGTATATGCTATATTAAATAATAAGTGCTTTTGACTTTTTTGACTGGAGAGAAAAGGATACTTAACTGTTCGCAGGGTGTGGGTCATCAAATTATAAGAAATGTCCCATGGTGTTTTCTTAAAACAGTGGGTAGGAAGTGACGTGTATGTTTCAAACAAGATTGTGGAAATTCTAAGTTTAATCACAGCTTCCTTTACTCGGGAAGAAATTCCTTCCATTTCAACATTATGATTTTAACCCAGTGCCTTATATCAGTAAATCTAACAAAAGGAGACAGCAATGAAACTCTCCTGGTTATATGGGTGTAAATGAAAAGCGCCCTGTTCTGTTTCCATCTTTACTGCTATGTGCTATACTGATAATTATTTTTAAAGAGGCATTTATAAAATATAGGCAGGACCCACCCAATCTGGTTCACACAGACTGCCTTTTACTAGCTTGCTTTTGAAACCACTCACCACATAGTTTAAAACAGAGATCAATCCCATCAGTAATACTGACGAGGATTGGAACACTTAGCACATATTTATCATCTTGCATCAGAAAATCTCAGTAGGTCCCAAGAATTTGTTTAATCCCAATTGCACTTCCATGGAGCCACATGGATGCAGATTGATTAGGAAACTTGTACAGGATTTTTGCAGCTACCAAGACTTTATAGTTTAGTTATTGCTTATTTTAAAACAGAAGAGTCTGGCAGAAAAGTCTGTCAGATTATAGCAATGCACAACAATCAGAAGAGAAAGGGGGGGGGGGGGGAGAGAACAGATCAAGCACCCAAGAAAGCAGCCACAAAAGACCTTTAAATAACTCAACTTTCTAGCAGGGTTTATTATCCTTCCCTTGTTTTATAGCATTATCTGCCAGAGAAACGGAAGGAGATTTGTAAAACACTGTAGCATTTAAGTCATTACATTTTATAGCTAATTTCTAATGTGGATTTGATTTTTTATGAGCAGAAAAAGAATCTCATTTGCATTAGTGACAGTAACTAGAGAAATTTAACACCTGGCACTGGTTGTAGCTGAAATTGAATATTAGCTGCTTGGGTGCTAAAAACCCTGCATTGCAAACCTTCTAGGGAGATTTTTCATTTATTTATGTACTTTTCAAATGTTCTAATTACAAAGCTATTCTTCCATCATGATGGAAGAAAACTTCCAGAAATGTAAATGTGTGATGGTATACACAAACGCAGGCACATTCTTTTGGAGTCAGAACAGCAAAATGAATCATTTATGCTATTAAAGGATATGCATTCCACCTCCTCCTCACGCCAAAAAAGAAGAAGAAAATATCTCCAGTGAGATATAAAATTACAGCCGCAGCAACAACCCAAGCCAATTGCTTTTTCCAGGCCATTTAATATTAATGTAAAATGTCACTGTTCTCCCCCCACCCCACCCACCCGTATTATACACACATCCAAGGTGTTATATTCCTCCAAATAAAATTATACACTTTTAAAAAATACAACAAAAGCATATAGCGCACATAAAAATAAAATTGTGTTCCCCCACATACTTTTATAGCACCAACCAGCACATTTGGAAAGTGTGGAAAAATTAGGGGGCTGCACAATCTGCGAAGCTGGGAGTCAAATGATATGGGAAGTGACACTTTACATAGCCGGCTACAATTAACACATTGATGGTATTTTGCTAGACTCCTTGCAGTGATAATGCTGTTGTCAAACGTGTTTAGTGCACCAAATCTCCTGGAGCCTTCAGCTAGGCAGCAAGCTTTTGACAGATTGAAGGTTCGGAGATAGGTTATCATGACAGATGGAAACTGGCACCGACGTTCAGCTTTCGCCAATCGCTGGGGACCTGCCCCCCTTATTCTTCAGGGCTCAGCTCCGCAACCTTCCCCCCTCCTGATGAAAGCAGGGGATGGCATTGTTAAATAGTGCATCTGTGTGAGTTAGACTACTCTGATGAAAGCGTAAGGCAGACGCTCTGTGAAGCAATAGACAGCCCTGGCTCTAACTGCATTTGAGATAGACTTGAGAAAGACTCCAGGGAGCTTGGATAAAAC
The DNA here is from genome assembly GCA_030556195.1 of Anolis apletophallus. Taxonomy (NCBI): domain Eukaryota; kingdom Metazoa; phylum Chordata; class Lepidosauria; order Squamata; family Anolidae; genus Anolis; species Anolis apletophallus. The sequence goes on from JARBWK010000002.1 coordinate 159,192,746, forward strand.
TTTGGTAAATTTCAGAGAAAAAGAAGCTGGGGGCGGGGGGTGTAAAGAAGAAGAAAGCTCACGCAAAACATTACATGTTAGCACTTACAGATCTCTATTCTCTGCCCTCTCTTTCCTTACAGCCACCATCTCTCCAAAGAAACTCAAACTATCATGATCAGCTGCTTTAAGGAGGCCTCAAGCAAATTTTAATAATAATAAGTTTAAAAATAAAGTATGGATCCTCGATGTTGCAGTCCCAGGCAACAGCAGAATTGAAGAGAAACAACTGGAAAATCTGGCACGATACGAGGATTTAAAGATAAAACTGCAAAGACTGGCACAAGCCAATAAAGGTAGTCCCAGTGGTGATCGGCACACTGGGTGCAGTGCCTAAAGACCTTGGCCTGCACTTAAACACAATCGGTGCTGACAAAATTACCATCTGTCAGCTGCAAAAGGCCACCTTACTGGGATCTGCACACATTATTCACCAATACATCACACAGTCCTAGACACTTGGGAAGTGTCCGATGTGCAATCCAATACAACAGCCATCAGAGTGATCTTGTTTGCAGTGGACTCATCTTGTTCTGTTTCTAATAATAATAATAATAATAATAATAATAATAATAATCTCGCAGTGGTAATCAGCACATTGAGTGCTGTGCCAAAAGATCTCAGCTGGCACTTGGAAATAATGAACATTGAGAAAATCACGATTTGTCAACTGTAAAAGGCCACCTTGCTTGGATCTGCGCGCATCATTCGAAACTACATCACACAGTCCTAGATGCTTGGGAAGGGTTCAACTTGTGATTTTTGTGATATGAAATCCAGCATTATATATATATATATATATATATATATATATAGAGAGAGAGAGAGAGAGAGAGAGAGAGAGAGTTTGCTGTGACATACTGTATTTTCGTGTCCGTAAAATAAAACTTTATCTATATCCCACCACCATCTCCCCAAAAGCACTCAGCGTGGCTTACAAGTCACTCCAGAACACACAGAACACAGATATAGACACGCATATGTACATTATGGCATTCATGAGAGCCTCTGGAAGTTGGTTGGCTTCAAAGCGCCAATGAATTCCAAGTTGAGCTGGTAACTAGGGAAAGCTTGGAGTTTGACTGTAGGAACACCCTGGATCAGAAGAATCCCACTCCTTTAGCCAAGGTTGGGCTGGAATCTGGTATGAAGAGTTCAAATAAATAAATAAATAAATAAATCCATCTCAGAGATTTCTTGGTGTGCGCTTCACACAGCTGGGTATAAACATGGAAATAATAAAGGTAATTAACCTTTCACCCTCCTACACCTTTGGCTGAAAGGGATCCATCACTCGAATTCTTTTGCCCTTGGTTGCTTTCACAGCGTTTTGTCGTGGTTGTGTTTGCATTTCTCTCTATCCCTGACAAATTCCTCTTCGATTTCTTTAAACTGGGTTGTAAAGTCTCTCTCCCTCTCTCTTCTGTCTTAATCTTCAATTCTGCTCTCGCTGATCCAGTGTTTGGAGCCCGCACACTGCAGCCCATTTGAGGTATGATAATCAGCTGATTAGCTGGTGAAGTCGTTTTCCCCCAGGCTCTTTTGTGTGCAAAATCCTCACACTCAATTGACATGTGGACATCATAAAGCTGATGAAATGCAATTGTAATGAACAAGAGGGAGCGGCATCTGCAGCAGCCCAAATGAAGGGCCTCTTCTCTCTCTCTCGACATGCTAATTCAGAAAATCTGCTCTTAACTTGTACTCCCTCTGGGTTCCAAATGGAAGCGAATCTCCATGAATGCATATTCAAACAGTGCATTAGCCGCAGCCGCAGCAGAAGAGAAAGCTGAGCCTGGCTGGGCCAATTCTCACTTCGAGACAGATTATACTGCATCAAATGTAGTAATGATCTGACAGTTCATTTGTGACGAGAGTCCTACAGTCAAGGTTTAATGCATGGACAGAAGCAAGCAGGCAGCTCTACCATCATGGCTACTGCCCCCACTGTTTATGCATGCATGTATGTATATGGCACACATGCATTTATTTATGTGATTTATAGCACCCCACTTCCAATTTGGGCCCCATTGTATCTAACAATATAAGTTAAAACAAAACAGTTAAAATGATGTGCAGTACACAGGTTTTTAAAAGGTTAAAACAACTGGTCCATTCATTTAAAAACAATTAAAGAGTAGCACATAAAGAGCACAGCCATTGCACCTGCTTCTACTCATACTAGTTCAAGGCTGAAAGCCTATATAAATAAGATGGTCTTTTCCTACCAGTGAAAAAAAGAGCAGAGAGGGGGTCAAATTGCTGAGCTACTGAACTTGCTGACCGAAAGGTTGGCGGTTCAAATCCAGGGAGCGGGGTGAGCTCCCGCTGTTGGGCCCAGCTTCTGCCAACCTAGCAATTTGAAAACATGCAAATGTGAGTAGATCAATAGGTACCGCCTTGGCGGGAAGGTAACAATGTTCTATGCAGTCATGCTGGCCACATGACCTTGGAGGTGTGAACGGACAATGCCAGCTCTTCGGCATGGAAATGGAGATGAGCACCACTCCCCAGAGTCGGACACGACTAGACTTAATGCCAAATGGAAACCTTTGCCTTTTTAAAAGGGTTTGTTGTCAAATATCACTCCAGTTTAGAAATCAGATAAACAAAGGGAATTAGGAACATATTTGAAAGATGAGTGTCTTTGTTTCTACAGCCGTGTGTGGGTAGTTTATATGGCTTCTCTTCTGTAGTGCTCCATGTGTTCTCCAAACCTGGGGAAGTCTCAGAGTAAGGTTTCAGCATCAGCAAAGTATAAGGAAAAGGAAGGTCAGAAATTCCAGTAGATCTGGCTTCTCTTCATCTGTCTGTGCTCGATGAATTTCTATTTTTTCCGGGGCAAAGAAAGATTAGTACCAAGTGTACAGGAACATATGGCACACAGGAAGAGGAGGTGGAACTAAATCCACCAAGGTTGTCTCCTCCTCCTCCTCTGGTTTCATCTGTACCTTCCTTCCTTTCACCAGGCAAAAGAGGGACTCTTCAGGAAGAGTCAAAATAGCCAGCTTCTGCACTTTTTCTCTCTGAAGGCACGTAGGTGATCCTTCATTGTCCGAGCATGATGGCCCTCCAAGTTCTTGGAAGATGCCTGTGTGTGAGTTTTTTAAAATGTGTGGACGTCAGTGCACAGCTGATCAACACAGTCTTCACAGATTGAGGGCCCCAACCAGTGGCAAGGTTAACACTATGACAGTGGCTTCTCAATCTGTTGCAGCCTTCTTCCATCTTCACAGCCGTTGTAACATATCATGTTATCTTCTACCTGATCTGCTGTTGAGGTTTTCAGGATTGTGCTTGGTCTGGAACAGGGGTGGGCAATTACCGGCCCTCCAGGTGTTTTGGACTTCAACTCCCAGAAATCCTAGCCAGTTTACCAGCTGTTAGGATTTCTGGGAGTTGAAGTCCAAAACACCTGGCGGGCTGGTAATTGCCCACCCCTGGTCTGGAACCACCCCTGCAGCCCCTCCTGGGAGCACATGACTCCAGTAGTTATGCCTTCAGGCTCATTGGAACACGCAACCCCTGTAACACAACATGGTGACAATCTATTGAGGAGGCCAGCTTCTGCAGTGTGAGTACGGTGGCATACAAGACCAGCTTCCCTCTGGAATTGCATGTTACTCTGCCCATCACCACTGGACATATTTTTGGTTCTTCCACTTTCACAGGGGAGCTGCACTCCTAAACCCCGTTGACTGCACTTGTGTGGAAGAATACCATAAAATCATGCTGGAAGACCTGTAAAGGTCCACAAACACCATTTCTTTGGGGGGGGGGGAGTTGGAGCATGGGTGAGTGGATAACGAATGTTTCCCAAGTGAGTAGGGATATGATTGTCATGTCATTATATCTTTAACTCAGGGTCAAACATATGATAACATGATAATATTTTGCCTACTTACTTGGGAATAACCATAAATATGGCATATACACATTAACATATATTATGTGCTATTAATTGCTTACGTGCTTAATATGCATATGTGCTATTAATCACTTTGTTTCTGTAAGATAGTTGTATCTCATTCTCAACTATATTTACTGACAATATTACTATGCTGAGTTTTTTTTAATGTGATGGAATTTTATACAATCTCTCCCCCTCCTACACACACAAATAGGGTAAGAAGCATCTTTTGCATCTTCAGTAATAACACTCATGCAACCAAAATTTATTTTCATAGTTTTGCCATGGCATTGAACATTGCAATCGTGTTAACACCACAAATAAATAGTCACATTTTGTATCATATCTGGGTACATGTCAATAATATACTGAGGACAGGAGAGGGAGGGAACAGTTTCCATAAGCTTGCTACTTACTTTGAGTGGCCTAGCAAGCATTCTGGTACAGAGACGGCTGTAAAATCTAAATTGGCATCTCTTGCAATTAACTGTGGTTTAAGAGTTTACAGGCAACTTCAGATCAGGGTGTCACTATATTAACAGTTTCACAAGGAGGAAACAGATTTTTTTTTCAAAAAGAGTGGAAAGAAAAGCAACAGGCACTTTTATTTAATGGCTATGAAATTCAAAGAAGTTGAATGAGGGCAGCCTTAAGTCTAACACATTGCAATACGTTCACATGGAAAAAGCTGCCATCTATCTAAAGCAAAATATATTCAAGCTCACATATAATACAGCACTAGTGAGCACTAATTATTTGCATTTATTTTTGAGAAATAATTAAGAAAGCACTCCTGTTTTTTGTCTTAATTTTTTTAAAAAAAATCAGGAGTACTAATTCTCTATTTTCTTGATAGTAGATGCTTACTTCAGGGCTACAAACCTATATTTCAGCATTAAGACAATGGCATATTTTGCAAACTATACTTGAGTAGACATACAAAGGATTATACTGTGAAAGTCTTAGTGGACAATGAAGGAAAATCTCCTAAACCTGAAAACATGACTTGTAAGGTTTTTATTAAGCAAAATGTAATGATTCTACATACTGATACTGTTATAGGGCCACTGAAACAAATTTCACTTTATTCAAAGACCGGGGGCAGTTCACTTCAATACATGGCTTCAGAGAGACATTACTGGAGGATCTGTATTTAATATAATTTAATTTAACCCTTGTGTTGTCACCCATCACACACACTCATCACACCCCTGTGAAATTATCTAATTATAACAGGAATATTTTATTATTAACACTAGAGTAGAACAATTGGTTGAGTATTCCTTACCCAAAATGCTTGGGACCAGACATGTTTTGGATTTTGGAATATATGCACAATATGAGATATCTTGGAAATGGAGCACAAATTAATTCATCCCTCACAGACACCTGGAGGTAATTTTATACAGAATATCTTCAATAATTTTGTACACGAACCCAAGTTAGTGTCCTTTGAGCTGTCAGAAAGCAAAGGTGTAGTCACCCATATGGACTACTTCATATTTTTTTAAAAATATTTTTATTAGATCCTCATTAAAATTAGAATAATATACAGACAAATAGGAAAAAAAATCCTCAAAAATATTATAAAACATACACTATGAAATTATGGCACTTTGGATTCATTTTACATTGCATGCAAGAATTGTGGGGTCAGTATTCTGGAGAAGCATTGGAGCTCTCTAGCTGAGACTTCTAACTAACTCATGGAATAAAAGAAATCCTAGTATTCCATAATATGGAAGCATGGTACTTAAAGTGGAGTCAAAGTGTTGTAACTGTAGTGTGAAAAGTTTGATACTGAATTATATGGTCAGTGTAGACTCACATTGAATTGCAGTTTCATTGAATTGCATCATATAGGTATGCACTGAACATATAATGCAGTGGATTGCATAGTTGTGCACAGAATTCGTTCCTACCATTTCTACCGTTTCTTTCATGTCTTCCGTTTCTTCAGGAGCATGAAACAGGAAGCCCCCTCGAAAATCTGACAAACACGAAAATCTGCTTTTGTCTGCAGCCGAACTTGCCTCCTTGTCCTGGAAAGTGTGTGTGTGTGGGGGGGGGGGGGGGGGATGCAGGCAGTCCCGGAGCTCAGCTGCAGGCAGTCTAGACTAAGAGGTGCTCAGCTACAGGCGTGCAGACAGTCTTCGAGAGTGCATGTGTGCCGTGACGTGCAGACAGGCCTGGAGCGCTCCCGCAGCACGCCCTGGTCGGCCACTGCACATGAACTCTCCGAGAGTGTGTATGTGAAGGGGTGTGCAGGCAGGCCTGCAGCGTGCCTGCATCCAAGCTGCACCGGCTGTTTCTATTCTAGAGTAAGGGGCACTCGGCTGCAGGAACTGGTAGGCACGTGCAGTTTCCGGGCCTACCTGCACACCACACCACACGCACTCTTACTTCCAAGAACAGTGCTTGTGTGCAGCCAAGTCCAGAAAGCGTGTGCAACTGCCAGTGCCTGCAGCCGAGTGCCTCTTACTCTTGAGTAGAAACAGCCGATCAATGCCAGGTATGATGGTATCTCTCTTCCACTGTGAAATGCTGCCTTTTCCATAGGAAGGAAATGTGTGTGCATTTAACATGGAAATATTAAAAATTGTAATCACTAGGCATGGTTTAGAACCCAAAAATAGCGAATCGAAAATCTAAGGGGGGGGTTGATTAGTAATAGAAAGACTTACAAAAAAAATTCCAAAAATTTCTAAAATGTAACGTAATTACTAACGAAATTCGTTAGTAGTTCGTATGCCAGCGCATGCGCATTCCAGATGGTTTTGGCCTACAACTCCCAGAAATCCAAACAGCTGGTAAACTGAAGGAAGGAGGGAAGGAGGGAGGGAAGGAGGGAGGGAGGGGGGTATTCTATTCTTGGAAGCAGCAAAAAAAGGAGGAGGAGCCCCCCCCTCTCGCTCCTTGCTGCCTCTCTCTCGCCCCGATCCTGAAGGAGTGAGGGCTCAAGTTTGCCCAGGCTGAGGGGAAAAGGAAGAGGCCTGAGGCTGTGAGGAATGGTGAGAGTTGAAGTCCAAAACACCTGGAGGGCTGAAGCTGGCCAGTCATGAAGCCTCTTCAAGCCTTGATGCGTTTTAGATCCTGGCAGGGAGTAAGGGCAGGGAGGGCCCGTCTGCTCCTCCTCCTCTGCCAGGATCTAAAAGCGCATCAAGCCTGATGTGCTTTAGATCCTGGCAGAGGAGGGGAGGGAGGGGCCCTCCTGCCCTTCCTCCCTGCCAGGATCTAAAACACATCAAGGCTTGATGCGCTTAGATCCTGGCAGGGGAGGAGGAGCAGACGGGGCCCTCCCTGCCCTTACTCCCTGCCAGGATCTAAAGCGCATTCCTTCCCTTTCCTTGCCAATAAATCAGAGTATTGGCAAGGAAAGGAAGGGAAGGAGGAGACTGATTCCTTCCCCCTCCTTTCCTTGGCAATACTCCGATTTATTGGCAGGGAAAGGAGGGGAACTGAATGCCCCCTCCTTTCCTTGCCAATAAACCGGAGTATTGGCAAGGAAAGGAGGCGGGAAGCAAATCGCCTCCCTCCTTCCCCCCTTTCCTTGCCAATAAATCGGAGTAAGGGCAAAGAAGCAATCCGACGTCCTTACGACACTTACGCACCAGATACAAAAATGGCGCTGCAAAGTGTCGTAAAAGAAAGGGTACTTCCGGGATCGCCACGGCGATGCGTATAAGCTAGAAAGTCCCATTACATACGAATCCCTTCCGATTTCATTTAATTTTCATAACTTTTTTCTCATGCCTAGTAATCACCCTTCCCTTATTCTGAAGCTAAGCCTCTACACTGGGGTAAAGGTGAGATATAAACGAATGAATAAATAAATGATTTCTCTCATAAATGAAAGATCATACCACATTGTTTCATGAATGTGGTATAAATAAATGCTTAAAAGACACCCTTCCATTGTTACGGATTCCAAATACTTTACAGTTCTTTGCTTTACCCACAGGCTATTAAATGATTCACTATGAATCATATTTCCTTTAACATGGTTGAAAAACAATTGCGACCCATCTATCTATGCTATTAAGTAAGCCCCCTCCCCTCAATTGCAGGAGGCATCAGTTTCTGGAAGCTGTTTTCAGTAATAGATTTTCTTTGCATGGTAGCATTCTTACAGACAGAGAACTGGAACAGAGACACCTCATAAAAACCTTTCTTCCTGACAGCTCTGCGCTCTCTTTAAATTCCAATTAAAAGATTTACCGTTGAAACAGTCCTTAGGCATTTACCACCCAGACTTCCGAAATATCCTGTGACATAGCATGGCTCCTTTGTAGGCTCCTCTGGATTTTGTAGGGATATATGATCAGAAAGCCCCAAATGAGCCCTATCAAACACATCTCGCAACCTGAAACATAATTAAAGAGGAAACACATCCTACCACCAAGCTATTTAAGTATTTCACAGTGCAATCCTACCCTCTCCACACAGACTCATTTACTCCTAGGTCCATGACTGAAGCATCCAAGTGTCTGAATATTTTTGCTATTTAAGGGACCCCAAAGGTTTGGTAGATGTTGATTTTCTTGTTGTTTTACTTCTTCACCTCTGATGAACCTCCAAGCCCAACATCAACCTTATGAAGAGCTTATTTATGGAAGCCATAGCAGGAGGGGCAGGTGTTTGTCCTATTTTTTGCCCATATAATGAAACACTGAGCTGGGTTATTGAAGGTTTTTCGGGCTGTATGGCCATGTTCTAGAACAGGGGTGGGCAATTATTTTTTCCAAGGGGCCACACGAGAGCCAAAAAATATTATGGAGGGCCGCACTTAAAGGCGGAACTACATGCTAATCTACATAATTTATTTATTTATTCACTTACTATATTTACTATATATTACACATCATTAATATTAACATATTAATATATCAAGAAATATTCATATATTATTATTAATATCATAATTTTTATATTATAGTATATATATACATTATAATATATTGAAACTATAATATAATATAACATCATATTATATTATTTATTATATTATTATAAAATTATTATACAATAATAATAAAAACCACTAAAATAAAATAATGCTTCCTTGTAGTCCCCTTCTCTGGAGAGTTTTATGCAGAGGCTTGATGGCCATCAGTCGGGGGTGCTTTGATTGTGTATCCCTGGGGGTTGGGCTGGATGGCCCTGGGGTCCCTTCCCTCTTGATGACTTCCTGTTCCCACCTTTCTAAAAACCTCCTGACAGCGAGCCTTTGAGATTCGTGATGGAAAAGGAAGAGATCAAACCCCATTGAAAGGATGGGAAACTCAGGACCAAACTTGGCACGAATCCTCAATATGCCCAAATGTGAACACTGGGGAAATTTGGGGAAAATAGACATTTGGGAGTTGGAGTTGCTGGGATGTATAGTTCACTTATTAAGGATGCTCGGCGGCGGCACTTGCTCCCTGCCTCCCTGGCCTTCTCCTCCTCTTCTCCCCTCTCTCCCTCCCTCTCCGTCAGTCGCTCTGCCTGCCTGTCTGCCGGAGCCCTTAGGAGGGCCAGATAGAATCGGCCAAAGGGCCACATCCGGGGCCCGGGCCATAGTTTGCCCACCCCTGTTCTAGAAGCATTATCTCCTGACAGTTCACCTGCATCTACAGTATGTGAGGTCTCACAACATCTGAGAATGCCTGCCATAGATGCAGGCAAAACATCAGGAGAAAATGCTTCTAGAACATGGCCATACAGCCCAAAAAACCTACAACCGCCCAGTAATTCCGGCCTTTGACAATATATTAAACACTGAGCTATCTCTACATGTTGTAGCTTGGAGAGATGGGTGGGAGTGAACTCACTGATTGGACCAAGGGCTGATACAACTATTGGCAGCAATAGTTTATCAGAATCCTTCTGACTACTGCATTTCCTTTATTCCCAGACATGGCACAAATTCCCCCGTTTTGAAATGGCCCCGTCCGTTCCCAAGTGGCAAGTCCAATTGTAGCTGCCTGCTTTGGGGAGTTATTGTAGAAAAATCATTAAAACCATCAACCCAGTGCACGGCAGCAGAAGGAGAGGCAAACAGGCTCTCGAGCTGTATTAGCAGGGGGATACGATGCTAACCGAGAGGTGATCGGGGTACTGCTTAAGAACCTTATTAGCTGGAGCATATCTAGACCTCTTTGCAGGGGTGGTCACTATAGCACAGGATGGATATGATTGCTTTGTGGGGGACGCAGCACAGGGCAGCAAAGATAATATCAGGTCTCTAAAATCTAAGTTATGAAGAAAGGTTAGAGGAGTAGAGTTTATTCTCCCTGGAAAATAACAGGCAGAGAGGTGACTTGCAAGACGTCTTCAAAATTGTGGAAGCTATTGATAAAAATCTACTGAAGATATATATATATATATATATATATATATATATATATATATATGGGATAAAATGTTAAAAAAAGAGATGTAAAAATTATAAAACTTAGTTTAAAAAGAGATTTCAGGTTTCCCAACAGTTTCTATTTAGCCATTTCTATATGGTATAAAACCTGATCCCAGGTTTTCTGTTTATCCCAGATTATCTGGTAGTGCGAACTCACATAATCCAGTTTAAAGTAGAAAACCTGGGATCAGATCCTGGGATATAGGGCCTGTCTGGAAGGACCTTAAGTAAGTTCTGAGCAATTTGCAAATCTATTACAATAATAAATTTGCAACCCAATGGAGCTTACTATTACTACTATTACTACTTCTCTTGGCTTTTCTTCGCGAAAGAAGATTCAGGAAAGACTCATCCCACGCTTTCTACAAGCGCGTTGATGACTAAAAAGGCCAATCTGAGATAGGCAAGTCCAATGTCAGAAAACACAGCAGAAAGTCTCCTTGGGTGATGTTGTTTCCAGGTTGTGGTTCTTTCTGCGTTGTCATTTCTCTTTGAGACTTGATTGGCGTGACTTCTCGAAAGAGGCTGCAGCATTGTGAATAGTGCGTCTCCATGCCTCCCGATGTGAGGCCAGGGTGGACCATTGTTGGTGATCAATCTGGTCGAGCCTGAGATGTTGTTTCAGGGAGTCCTTATATCTCTTTTTTGGGGCGCCTCTCTTGCGCTGACCTGTGGCAAGTTTACCATAGAATAGTATCTTTGGGAGGTGGTGGTCTTCCATCTTAGAGACGTGCCCTGCCCAGCGCAGCTTTGTTCTCAATAGCATGGCCTCAATGCTGATGATCCCATTTGCTCAAGGACAGCAACATTCATCACAGTGTATATTTAGGATACTATTGTCATTAGTATTATTACAAATAATGCTCATCTGTATTATATCCATGTTGAGTACCCCTTATCAAAAATATGTGGGGCCAGAAGTGTTTTTGCATTTTGAATATTTTGACATTTATCAGTATCTGCATATATGTCCATAATGAAATATCTTGGAAATTTGGCACAAGTTTAAACTTTTGAACATCATCATCATTATAAATTTCTTACCAACCTCTCCTCATGGCTCGAGGTGGGTTGCAACATCGCTAAAAACACACAATCATCTAACAACATACAACAAAATACACATATTAAAACATAATTCTACAAATACACATTAAAATACACAGAACAAAGATTAAGCATAAGACACAAGTTTAAAATTTGTGATTAAAACTGGCTGGGTAGGCCTGCCAGAAGAGAGAGGTCTTCAGATGGTTTTAAAATTCTGACAATAATTCACTCAACAATTAAAAGTCAGTAACAGAAAAAGGAATCATGTAGGTCTCCAGATGCTGTGCCCCAATTCTCACGGTTCTTCATCATTAGCCTGAAGACAACTTTATACACCCTATTTTTTTAAAAAAAGTTTTCTGCATGGGACAGAATTTATGTACATTTAACTACCATTTAGTAAAGGTGTCACAGTCTCAGCTGCACATGTGGATGATTTTGGAATATTTTGGATTTCAGAATATCAGATAAGTGATGCTCAAGTGGTCCAGTGTGTCATGAGATATTCAACATCATCTACCAGAAGAAGCCCAAAAGACAAGCATTTCCCCATTCGGCTACTGCTGCTGCCCTGCTTTGCTAAAGGAACTGTGGAGGGAAAAGCCAGTTCTTTGCAGACTCAGGCCCACAGCTAGTCCTAACCCAACAGATTCTGCCAGCTACCCCTGCTGTGGAGCACAGGGAGCTGGCAGATAAAACCAAGAGTCAAGTAGAGGCAGATCCACTGGCAGCAAATCTATGCCTTTCGATGTGCCATGAAGGTCTGTCTTGATACTGCTTTGCAAGTCAGAATGCCTCACCTGCTCACTCACACCTTCTTACTGTCTGTAGCAAATAACAAACTACTTGTGAGAAGGGAAGATGTTGTTTCAACAAAGGGAGAGAAGGAGTGGTCTCCAGGGAGCAGCCATTCCAGTTATACAGTGTAGGGGGAGATACGGAAATGGGAGATAGTTGTACTACTTTGCTGGTAATGTTTACAACAGGGTGTTGATCACCTCAAAACTGTCCCCCTCCCAAATGACTTGGATAGCCATGGTAGTAATCTTCCAGGGGTTGAAAATGCTGCTGCTATTAGCCAGCGTACATCTTGAAAATAATAATGTATCCTGTCCAGGGTTGCTATTTTGGAAGATATCCAGCATACATCTCCAGCATAATATCTCCTGCCCAGGAAACAGAGAAGACCAAGAGGGAAGGAGAACAAGGGAACCACTTGACCAAAATATGTAACATCTACAATGCAATTGGGGGCAAGAGTATGATAGCTGGGACCCTACAAACCCTACACTAGTTGCGCAACGCACATCAGAATTAATGAAGGAAAGTTTGCTTGGACTGTTCCCAGCTGCTGGGGCTGCCTTCTTTGAAGGGCGGAAAGTGTGCTGGTGGCCGGGAAAGGTTTTTACAAGGCCCTAGTGCAAACAGAGGGGCAGGAACCGGATTTTTTCCCCTTCCCCTCTTCTTCTGCTTTCCCCTGCCTGCTTTCTAACAGTGGAGGAGCCGGGACACCTTCCCTCCCTCACAGCTGCATCTCTCACTTGCTGGGCTGTCTCACACATGTCTTTCCTGCATGAATTCTGACCTGTGGTGCGCAATCAGCATAGGGTCCCAGCTATCATACTTTTGCTAATTGTGGGGAAAAATAAATTTTAAAAAGAAATAACACTGCTGCTCAACACCAGGAGGATAAATGGTAAAGCAGCTGCTATTCATGACCTTGGTTAGGTATGTTGACCTGAGATATATTATAAAGACCTGGCAGGATATGGTGATGGTGGGGGGAATAATCTCTCCCAGCATTGCCTACCAAGGTTTTCTGTGCATCAGCCAGTGAGAACTAGGGGTCAGGAGGTGAAGTTGCAGTGGTCTGTTGAGATGACACCACCCTGACCAGGTCCTCTATCCCTCAGCCTGCAGGATTTGAGTGTGTTTTTTAATGTATGGCTAATTTGGAAAGGTGGTCAGAAACTTCAGTTGGTCCAAGGAGCAGCAGTAAGGTTATTAATTGGGGATGGTTACACAAAGCACACAACCACCATGTTGCAAAAGCTTCATTGACTGCCAACTCATTTCCAGGCACAATACAAAGTGTTGGTTTTGATATATAGAGCCCTATATGGCTTTGGTCCAAGTTATCTGAAGAACCATATGTGTTTTTATAAACTTATCAGAAGACTACAATTGATTGATTGATTGATTGTATTTGTATCCCCCCCCCCTCTCTCTCTCTTGGAGACTCAAGGTGGCTACAACAAGGAAGAGGAGGGCAAGATATTTTTTTCTGAAATTCTGGTATTAGGATCTAACTATATATATAATAATGAATCCTTTTAATGAAATTCATTTTCCTGAGAAATTCCTTTCTGGCATATAACTGGCCATGTGGAGAAATGAAGCTGTGGCATGTGTATGGCTTTTTTTTTAACCCCAGGGGAATCTGTTTATGATTTTTTTAAGGCAGGGGAATGTTTTACACTTCTCTGAAAACCCACAATAAAGAAAACCGTTAAATAGTTTCCCCACCTGATCCCTATCACCCACAAGAAGATTTTTAACTTTTAAATTTGATTCTGTATTAAAACGAAGAAACAAAAGAGTGAATTTACAATTAATTAATAATTCTGCATATAGTATTTTTTAAAAAGAAAAAGCTTACCTGAAGGATGCAGGGAAAATGGATAAATAAATGAAGAGTTTGCTAGCCAGTACATCCTTTGGTTGCAAAACCAGAAGGAAACTGGATTCAAACTGGAGAGAATCTTAATTTTCAGGGAATCCGCAGAATCATTCCTTGGAAGGCAGGTCTCTCCACATTCCTTCAAACTACAGAGACATTATTCTCACTCAACAAGATGGAAATAGACATAAATATCTAAACTATGGTATGTGTGTGGCATGCTGTATTCCCATGGCTATCTCAAAATACCTGATGAAATCCTACTTGCTTGTAAGTAAGCCTATTCAGTGGTGGACACTAAGTTTATGTTTTCAGGCTTCAGTCAGTAAAGATCTTTCCTTAGTGTGGTTTAAAACAGCTCCTGCCTCTCCTATATTACTGTATATTGGCACTTCAATCAGTTGTTTCCTGAAAGTGTTTTCTCCTGGCTACCATCATCACTGAAATCAGTCATTAATCACTAGTTGTTGTTTTTTTAAAAGTAAGAGGATAACATGGACCATAGCAAAAGGCACCTTGCAAAATCTCAGTTAAATCCAAAATACTGAAACATGTACTGTATACACACATGATATATATAATAGAATGCCACACATATAAAACATAACATAATGAGCCAGAAACCTAGTTACAGCTTTTGATACCTTTTTCGTTTGGTTCATATAATTTTATTCCAATTTCTTGTAGTCTCTCGCTATATTGTTATAATTCACCCAAATATTAAAGTCAATAGTAAAATTAGGAAGTATGTGGGCCTCTAAGATGTTGTCCCACAACTCTCATAAGTTGCAGTGGCAGCTCAAAATATCCGTGCAAAACTAGTAAAATCCTTAGTGAAGGAGGGAAATAGCACAGGATGATACAGTGCGTTGTAGACATGACTGGAATTTAAAGAGTCAGTTTTAATGAGTTTTAATATTTGTACTGAAATTTTATATTGTGATGTGTACTTTGGATGTCACTAATATGTGCGCTTAATTTGTCATGGCCTATGGCTAGAACAATAAAACTTATTCATTCATTCATTCAACTCTCATAATTCTTCATCATTGGGAAATGTTGGCTAAGGTGGTGTTGGTGAAGGCCAACATTCACTGGAGGTTAATAAGTTGCTCATCCATAGTTCATAATAATAGGGCAAGTTTATGTTCATTATTACAAAGGATAAGTAACTGGTATATCTTTGGCTAAAAGAAAGACACTTTAGAGCTTCCCCCCTTACTCTTCAACTAGATATCTAAGATGGTTTCTTCAGGTGTGCCTAAGATGAAATTGCCAACCAATTGAAAACAAGCAAGCAAGCAAGAAACACAATTTTAGGTAAGTGTGGACTATTGATCTCTATTTTTTTAACATAACCATCCCCTAAATCTTTAAGCCTTAGAATCATAGAATTGGAAGAGACCACGTGGACCATTCAGTCCAACCCCCTGCCAAGAAGCAGAAAAATCACATTCAAAGCAACCCCCACAGATGGCCATCCAGCCTTTGCTCGAAAACCTCCAAAGAAGGAGCCTCCACTACACTCCGGGGCAAAGAGTTCCACTGCTGAACAGCTCTCGTGCTTAGGAAATTCTTCTTACTGTTCAGGTAGAATCTGCTTTCCTATAGTTTGAAGCCATTGTTCTGCATCCTAATCTCCAGGGCAGCAGAAAACAAGCTTGCTCCCTCCTCCTTATGACTTCCCCTCACATATTTATACATGGCTATCATCATGTCTCCTCTTAGCCCTCTCTTCTGCAGGCTAAACATGCCCAGCTCTTTAAGTGCCTCATTGGCCCTGCTTTCTGAATCCTTTAATGTTAGGTTTGTTATTACTATATCCCAGTGATGTATCAAATTATCGTATTCATTTTAAACAGTGAATCAGAGTTGAGTGTTGCAGGATAGGATAAGCATGCCACAGTTTATTTGGTTACCACTACGGTGATCTGGCTTGGTATGCGGCAAAGATCCTACCCTTGGGTGGCCTTTATGCCACCTGATAATGCCCCTACCATTCTAACTTGAAATGTTGACATAGGATACCACTTTGTGGTTCTTCTGTCACCTAGAAGTAAGGCAAGGCCAAATCCCTAATCTGAGCATGTCTGAGTACATTATCTGAAGGACCTCCTCAACCAGATATGGTCAGCATGCGTGCTCATTTCTCTCAGTTTTGATGTGGCTATATGCCAAAACCACCTAAGGTTGTGAGAGTAATACCACCTTTCCCTGTCTGAAAACAAACATTCAACAGCAATAAAATGAGGAAAGGAGCATGGGGGACTAGTCCAATGCTGACCAATGAAGCACATCTTGGAATGATGCTTCTGTCGTCACGAGGCAGTCCTGATGGAAGACTGCTCTGCTTCAGTCAGCCAGGCAAGCCCACTCTTGTTGAGCTGGATAATCTTGTCATAGATAGGTGTTTTTTTGTTCCTCCTGCCTGAAGATGTCTATGAAAATATAAAGGCTTCTGAGAAGGCAAAAGCTCTATGCAGTGGCATTTGTTATGGACCCAGCTTTGTCTTGTCACCTCACTGCAGAAGGCAAATGCCTTTGAAACGCCACCCTTGTAATGAACCTCTTCCATTGCTATCACTGTTCTCCAGGAAGGACTGAAATCAAATCCACCCCGGGTTTCTCCTCCAGCCCTAGTTATACAAATTAGAACCTTGCGAAGCATAATTAGCCACTGATAACAAATTACGCATGTTTCTAAGCAAACAGCAGAAAGCCTAATTATTAAGTACATTGCTGCAATCAGCTGTATGACCCTATATAATATGACTGATGGAGTTCTTAGAAGCACAGAATAAATTTTGCTGGAGTGTGGTGATTATTTTAGAAATTAAGAGAACCAGAAGAAAAGGCACATGAATCAAACAGCAGTAGTGAGTTTCTGTGGCGCAATGGAAGCTGAAGTGGTTTGCCCCAAATATAGTGTGTTGTACAGAGAGTATTTCAAGAACACACTTTTTGATTTTAAAGCTAATTTTCCTGCATCTTAAAGATTTAAGCACACACAGAGCTCTTTTAAAAAAAAACCAACAAATCCCCTCTCAATACCTCAGGCAAATAATAAAGCTTAATTTGTTTTTAAAAAATACTGTACCCAGGTATATGAAACGTATACTTCCTGTAGTGTGATAACCTGAGCAAAGGCCATCTATAGGTTGTCTCTTTTAAATACGGATTCTGTTTCCATCTTTTTGTAGATATTCTGATTACAGACCAATAATATTTATTTTCAATATCTACAAACAAACTCAATAGTATTATACAGAAGAACTTCTCCTCCTCCTCAGGTTTGTCCCACAGATTCGTAGGATCCGCTTTGCCTGTCATTTCCACATGACTTTTTTTAAAGGCAATCCTTTAAAAAAAACCTTTGTGGTTTTAACAGGTTGATGTGACAGTTTGTACTGCAGCTGGCATGTCACACCGCCTATCACTGCAGACTGTTGCTCCATTGGTTGCCCGCTAGAAGGTGGGGCCAGATTTTTGCTGGCCATTGTACAGAAGAACTATAATAGAAGAACCTGTTAAAACCACGAAGGTTTTTTTTAAAGGATTGCCTTTATAAAAAAGTCATGTGGAAATGACAGGCAAAGCGGATCCTACGAATCTGTGGGACAAACCTGAGGAGGAGGAGAAGTTCTTCTGTATAATACTATTGAGTTTGTTTGTAGATATTGAAAATAAATATTATTGGTCTGTAATCAGAATATCTACAAAAATAATAGACATGCACTCAAAACACTTGGCAGAATTAAGTCACCAGCTGCCGAGACAAAATCCACACTAGTTCTAACAAATTCACCATTGGGGTACAGGGAGTATACAACCCTCCTGTTACATCAGCTCCACTGGCTGCCAGTCTGCTACCAAGCATATTTCAAAGTGCTGGCTTTAGCCTATAAAGCGCTAAATGATTCCAGTCCAGTTTATTGGTCCGAATGTATCTCCCTCTATGAGCCAGCTAGGAGGTTAAGATCTTCTTGGGAGGCCCCGCTCTCGGTCCCGCCACCTTAGTAGGTGTGGTTGGTGGGAATGAGAGACAGGGACTTCTCAGTGGTGGCCCCTCATCTATGGAACTCCCTCCCTAGTGAAATTAGATCAGCCCCCTCCCTCCTGACTTTCAGGAAAAGGCTAAAAACACGGATGTGTGACCAAGTGTTCAGTGAGTAATCTATCAGTGCAATAAGAGAATATAGAATAGTGCAATGAAAAATTAGAACGACCACAGAATATGATATTGGATTGCATAATTTTCAATAAGTATTTTAAGGTTTTATTTGCTTTTAATTATTGTTTTAATGTTTAATGGTTTTAAACTGTATGTTATTGCTTATGTTTGAGTTTTATTGATGGTATTGTTTTATCATTGCTATTGTTATTATGTGTTATTGGGCTTGGCATCATGTAAGTTGCACCAAGTCCTCTTGGGGAGATGGTTGTGGGGTATAAATGAAGTTAATAAATAGATAAATAAATATATGTTGATTTTACTATGTATGTTCATATGGCATCGAATCACTGCCTATATATGTAAGCTGAAGGGTGGGGTATAAATATGGTAAATAAAAATAAATTAATTAATAAAATCTGTTAATAAATATGGAAAACAAAATAATGATAAATTGGAAACACCCAGTGTACCTTCCAATCCTCAAAATGTGGACACTAGGGATGGCAGTAATCACCAGATCATTACATACATATTCCATGGCAGCAAAGTGATGTTCAAAATTCTATAACAACAACTTTTACTATATATGGTGTGAGACTATATATGTCCAAATGAGGGGTCAGAAAGGAAGAGGCACAAAAGATCATATTGCAAACATATGTTGGATAATAGAGGCCCTTTCTACACTGCCATATAAAATCCACATTATCTGCTTTGAAATGGGTTATATGGCAGTATAGACTCATATAGTTCGGTTCAAAGAGATAACGTGGATTATATGGCAGTGTAGAAGGGGCCAGAGTGTACCAAAAAATTCGGAAGACTATCAGCCTGAGCTTCATTGATTAGAACAAAGTCTTTGATTATGTAAATAATTAAAAACCCTGGATTTCTCTTAAATAAATGGCTATGCCACATTTTATTATTCTAATGAATCGATAGTTTTGTGACAATTAGAATCATGACAAATTTATTTGCTCTATAGAAACTTAGGGTACTCAACTTCTGCATATGCCATTCAATGTGTGAGATGTGAGTGTTTGGGGTAATTCAAAGGAAATGCTGTAAATGTTGGTTGTTCCCTCTGGAGAAACCATTCTAGGTGGACAGGAATGTGAATCCTTGGGTATGTTATATTTACATGGAAGTATACTTAATTATTGTAGTTTTCTTCATGTTTCAGGATAAAATAATATTTTTGCAGTTTTATTCAAAGACTCAAAAGTGTTTCAGAGGGTTAATCTGCACAGAAAAATGGGGCGTGGGACAGATTTGTACACAAAACACTGTTTTTGTATGTAAAATATATTGCCTAGAAAATTAACACCATTTCCTGGGTGGGAAACATTTACTTAAAACTTTTAAAATATCATTGAATTATTAACAATGTGATTAGGTAACATGATATAACCGTTTTTAAAACCAGAACAAAGAAATTCACCCAGCTTTGTATGTCAGGTCTCAAAAAAAGGAGAGAAAAGAATGTTAGTGCATAATTTTGCAGCATGAGACAATAATTGTGAATTAATTAATGAATAGCTCTTAACCATTCAGATAAACACACATTTCCAGAGACATGGAAAGGGTTAGGGTTAGGGTGATGAAATAAATAAAATCTCCTTAGAAGTTAGTTATTTCAGTTATCTTGTGGGATAGATGTTAACATTTCCATTCATACTTCTCCCAAGACTTCGAATGTTTCCACTTTGAGCTATTACCACTCTTATCACAAATAAAAAAAATACTATCAGTTCTTTTTTAGTTTATGCTTAGAACTGGCCACAATGATAAGGGAAATAATTTTTTGGGGTCAAACTACTTGATTTATATTTTCACTGATCATTAGTAATACATTTTTCCAAAGTTCAGAAATACTGACACTATGCCATGGAATGTGGATCCAGAGTCCCATGATTTCTCCACAATTTCTAAGATGAATGTTTGCCTATATTATTGTTGTGTAGTTTAAAATAATTTCTGACAACGCTAAGGAAAAGCCAGCAAGATTTGTTCAGAGTTTGTTAGGGATTGGCTATTTGCTATAGTGTAGGGCCCTTCTACACTGACCATATAATGCAGTTCAAAGCTTACTCCAGGCTGTGATAGCCACAAAATGCACACTACCAATGAGCACTGCAGCATGCATCTAAGGGTACACCATGCATTTCAAAAATCTCAAGAAAGTCCAAAAATGTGCTGCAGCAGGTGCCAACATATCCCAGATCCAGGACAAAATGCAGAACATATTGTAGACACTGACCCTTGCTGAAGTGTAGCAAAAAATCTGAAATAGGAGCTGCTGGAAAGTGTCCCAAGGGCATGGCTGGGCAACAAAGGGCTAATTGACTACCATAGCCAATCGGAGATTTTAACATTGGTTTCTCAGAGTCCTAGTCCATCACACACCATCGATATATTTCATCTTTACTGGGGCTAAGTACCCAATATTATACACATCTGTGTGTTTGTGTCTGTGTATATATAAGCCAGTGTGGGGTAGTGTTTTGAGTGTTGAACTATGACTCTGGAGACCACGGTTTTTTCATTACCACTCAGTCATGAAAATTCACCTCGGGCAAGTCACACGCTCTGAATCTCAGAGGAAGGCAAACCCTCTCTCAACAAGTCTTGCTGACAAAACCTCATAGTAAGTTCACCTTAAAGTTGCCATAACTCAGAAGGCAACAATTATAATACTATATCTTATTTTTTGAGCACATTCCCTATGTGTCTTTCTATTTAGAAAAAAAAATCTGTAACATTTTGGGACACAGGAATTTGGGGGAGTGACTGTAAAGCTCTTACTTCTCTATTATTCTTCCTGACAGGGTTTTCTTGCTGTCAGGATACCCCCTTTTGAACATAAAATGGACAATATGGAATTATTTCTCTAATGCACCTACAGAAGAAACTTCTACACCCTGAAGCACTGAACTGGAGAAAGGTCTACCATTCTAGTATAAAGTTCCCACTTATTCTGTTCTATCATTAAATGGTATCCTGATAACAACGCAAAGTGTCCTGGAGGAATGAAAGTTTACATCAAGGACAGATTTCAACATGTCCAGAGGACAGCATTGTGACAGTGAGAGATTGTGGAGAGGCCGAATGTCTTCCAGAAATTATTTCCCTTATGTGGAAACAAGCTATTGTTCTCTTATGTTAGAGAAAGATTGCTTCCTCTGGATACATCTATGAGGAGCAGTTCTCCTTTAAAGAACACTTTTCTTTGTTTCAGTGGACAGGCTGGTGGTCTGGGAACCACAAAAGTGGGAATGAGTACCATGTGACCCAGTGCTAGTTTATGCTATAGTGCTGGAAACCATCTTTCAGGATGTATATTTAACACAATATACTTCCAAAAGTCCCGAGAAAGAAATGACAACTAAAACATCATGAAAGCTAAATGGATGGATCTAGTGGTATTACTGGGGTTGGTGTCATGCATAGTGATGCTCCCAATGTCACATGCAGGGAACTCCTCCCATACCAGACATGACCACAATATTGTAGCTAAAATACCAGAAAATGGGACAAAATCAGCTACTATTAAAAAAAACCCAGCGGCAATGTGCATGCTTGTAATGTATGTAGATGAATCCACATAATTCAAAGCATACTAACAATAGCTCTAGCCAAAATACACTGGAAGGTTCAAAAAAGAAATAAGCATAGAATGTTATCCTTGTAATTATATTGATACAGTACTTGTACACAGGGTTTGTGAAAAATGTTTGTGCAATTATATCTAACTGCAGGTATATTTTTATTTAACAAAAATAATTTCTGCTCAAACACAGCACAATGCAGCACAAAAATTTTGCACACAGTCATTTGTTGTCATCCCATCTGGTGTCACCTGGTGTGGTTTGCATGCATTGCACCCTCAAGTGACACCACTGGGAAGGCCTGTTACAGGCCTCGGGTGATTCCAGCTCCATGGAAAGGGGGAAATGATGGGAAAAGTGATGAGATGGCACAGGAGAGTTATAGGGGCAGGTTATCACTTCTTAATTCTGGACACAGTTCCTTGTCTGTTACATTTTGTGATGAAGACAAGGAGATGACACCATAAAAGCCTTACACGGAAGAGCCCACTATGTGAAAAAGCTTTGTTCCCTCCCCATACTTTTGTTTCTGCTGGAGAATTCTTAATCAAATTTTATCTCCCTTCTAAATACAGGGAAAATAGTAGCAGTATTGGAATTAATTTGCACAACAGGTAATCATAGAACCTGAAGCAGCATTTACTGACAAGGGAAGCCACTCGGGCCTCCGTGCTTATGAGCATGCACAACCAGTCACCCACACATACTGTCACTGACAACAAAAGATGCATATCAAAAAGGCTAGGCTAGAAAGCCATAGCACACCCCAAATGCACAGGTAACTTAATTAGTAAATATGACGCATGCGGGGTGATGTTGCTGTCTCTTCAGCAAGTGTATCCTAAAGTCACCCGAGGCTTCCTGGTCAAATAACTAATTCTGCTTGTTTTTCATATCATAGTTAAGTTGCAGTCCTGTTTATTAACAATGAGGGGGAAAATCAAGATTTCTACTAAAAGGAAAAAATAAAGCGGGCAAAGCAATATATGGAGCAGCTGGTGCGTGGATAGAAATTGATGGATTGATTGCTTGTAACTTAATAACTCATGTGTGAACTGGAGGTAACTCTGTTCTAGTTTTCAGTTTGACTCTACTTTGTAGCTATTCAAAGGGGAGAAGCTAGGTTT
The DNA here is from genome assembly GCA_030556195.1 of Anolis apletophallus. NCBI lineage: Eukaryota > Metazoa > Chordata > Lepidosauria > Squamata > Anolidae > Anolis > Anolis apletophallus. The sequence continues at coordinate 159,215,731 of JARBWK010000002.1, forward strand.
TATCCCCAGAACAGCTTCTCTAAAGTTTGAACTAGAACCTGGAATAGACAAACCTCTCTATTGTATCTGGAGTCATTGTACCTGGGGAAGTTGGGGGGGGGGGGTGTCCAACTTCCCCACAACTGAAAGTATGGATTTCAACTGAAATTTTTTGATAGCTAAGGTTATGTCAGCAACTTGTGGTTCTTGATGAAAGTTCAGTATTCAATAACGGACAAAATGCATATATTATTTAGTTCGCAGATTAGAGACATCATCACCTGAGTTGTGGAAGGTGGGGGGGAGGACGTCTTCTTAGTGGAGCATGTTGTCCTGTTTAGTTTTTTAAAACCTCATACCATTTTCAAATCCCATCAGACACTATATGTTTTGCAGCCTTTTTCCTGTTCTGTCCCATGTTCTGAACTATCATTATCATTCTGAACTAACTAGCAGTCCCCACCCACTCCACATTCTTTGTTTTCTTTACTTGGGGGAAACTTTGAAATTGCAGAGGTCTGAAATATCGTGGTATTTGAAAGGTGGTAATATCTTTCAATTACGTGATTTCTTTATTACATTAAATAAATAAATAAATAAATAAATAAATAAATAAATAAATAGGACCCGGGAAATGAATTGGAGCATCAGTATTCGGGAACAGACTCTTAAAAAAATGTCCATTGCTCTATGTCACTGAAATGACATGGGCAAATCTGACAGATTGCATCCCATGTCTTTTGAAGCATTTTCTCCCGTTTCTATGCACATCAGGATCTCAGAAGATAATTCCTTTGTGGATCCTGCTCCTCCCTGGTTCACTACAGTTCTAAGAAAGTTCATAGATGAAACACCACAGGTGAGAGCTGGAAATAGATCTGTATCATTTGAAAGGCTCTGTGGCATTTCATCTATGAAATGTTGTAAAAGTATATAGATTTGGGGGGGGGGGGAGACTGGACTTTGATAAGGTCCTAAGTCAGATTTCACTTCCTGTGACTTTGGCCATGTCACACTCTCTCAGCCCTTTTGGCATAGGTTTGCCTTAGGGTTGCCATAAGTCAGAAACCATGTCATAATATTCCCCTGGTATCCTCAGTTATGTTGAACTGTCACACCTCCTATTATCTCTAGACATAGGGTATTGTTTGCCTTGACTTTTGCATTTCAGAGCAGCAAGTCAGACATCAATGCAAAGGAACAGCAGTTGGCGGATGTGACTGGAGTAAAAATAAGTACAATCATGGGGATGGCTTTTTCAGCTATATACTCATGGGCCAAGCATGCTGACCATGTTTCCATCTTCATATATGTGTTTTGTGAGATCAATCTGTTTTGTGCCAAGTGCTTCCTCTCTATAGTAGTCAGAATCTGTGACCAATCACCTTCACCAGATTATTCACACACACACACAACACCAGGTTCCCATTACTCTCCTCCTGGGCAGAAGAGAACTAGACTGAAGTGGTTTGGTAATGGTAGTTCTCCAGTAGCAAAAACACGAGCGGGCTGGTAAACAAAGGCTCTTGTGTTGTATTTGCCTATACTACGAGCAGACGCTGATTTCGCTCTCTTCATGGGCGTCCTGGGGTTTTCTCCATAGGAGTTTCTACACTCCTTCACCAGGCTTCCATGTTTGTGTTTGTGATCATACCCCTCCCATTCGAGAACCCCACACCCATCCCGCGAACTTCTCCCATGTGCTTGATCATTTACATCTAATAACAAACATTGGGACACCACCTATTTAAATGCTGGAACTATTTGCGGACTTTGTATGGGACTAAATAGCGATATATATAGCATTGTCTCCATTGGATATATATCGGATTTTCTTGAACGCAACGCACTATGAAAACATAAAATATAATTTTGATATCGTCAAACCGTATGTATGATCTCTATTTTGTATCTTACACAACCACTTAGAGATTTACCTGGATTATTATATGCAGTAGCTTCACCGTTGTTTCTGTTAGTTCTCCAGTAGCAGCATAACTAAACTTATGAGATGATTGTCCTCATCTACTACAACTGTTTCCCCAATCCCAGACACACCCTAAATCTGAAATGGTGCGTCTAACAACAATTTTAGAGAAGTAGAACTAAAAGACAATAATTGCCAGGTATTGCAAATGCATTGCTTCCTAGAAAAAATTGTATTCGTGGATTTTCCTATATGCTAGTCAGACTGGTAGATTTCTAACTTTCTGTGCCATAAAGTGAATTAGCTATGAAATACTTTTCAAACTAGCATTTGAAAGAATCAAAGAAAAAGAAAAGACTTATTGGCTGGCACTTTGTACTAAACACTAATAAGAATTAAACATTATCACTATTGATAGCCATTATCATTATTGATCATTCTTTTAAGTAATGATTTACAATATTAATTGCTACATCTTGAATAATTGCATAGCATTAAATAACTCCTGGAATGGTTAAAGGTATTGATTGGATTTGAGATACTTTTTGGATAATAGGGGCTGAATAGCCTAGTATTAGTACACCAGTTAAAACATTAACCCAGACTAAGGGTGCATCTGCACTGCAGATTTAATGCAGAATGACACACTTTAACTTCTGTGGCTCCATGCCATGGAATTATGGGAGCTGTTGTTTTACAAGTTCTTTAGTCTACTCTGCCAAATAGTATTGAAATCATACCAAATTATAATTTCTATCATTCCACAGAAATGGGTCATGACTGTTAAAGTGATTTCAAATTGGATTAGTTCCAAAGTGTAGATGCACCCTTAGTTCCTTGCCACTACAACTTCCATATTCATGTGTATCAAATACTGTTTGTTTACCAGTCAAAACTTCCTTAGACCTCCTATGACAGGGATGTGATAGTATGGGCCTGCGATTGCTTTTGGACTGCAAATCCCATGATTCCCCAAAGACACACATGGTTGCCTTCAGCTTATGCATAATACTTGCCACAATATGCAAGTCAGATAAAATTGTATTGTCGAAGACTTTCATGGCCAGAATCACTGGGTTGTTGTGAGTTTTCTGGACTGTATGGCCATGTTCCAGAAGCATTCTCTCCTGACGTTTTGTCCACATCTTTGGCAGGCATCCTCAGAGGTTGGGAGGCCTGTGGAAACTAGGCAAGTGAGGTTTATATATCAGTGGAATAATGTCCAGGGTGGGAGAAAGAACTTTTGTCTGTTGGAGGCAGGTTTGACTGTTGCAATTGGCCACCTTGATAGGTAGGCATTTAATGGTCTAGCTCTTTCAAGGTCCGGCTTCTTACTGCCTGGGGGAATCCTTTGTTGGGAGATGATTAGTTGGCCCTGATTGTTTCCTGTCTGGAATTCCCCTGTTTTTGAATGTTGTTCTTTATTTACTGTTATGATTTTGGAATTTTTAAATACTGGTAGCCAGATTTTGTTCACTTTCATGGTTTCCTCCTTTCTGTTGAATTTGTCACATTTTTGTGGAGTTCAGTGGCTTCTCTGTGTAGTCTGACATGGTGGTTGTGAGAGTGGTCCGGCATTTCTGTGTCCTCAAATAATATGTGTCCAGGTTGGTTCATTAGGTGCTCTGCTATGGCTGACTTCTCTGGCTGAAGTAGTCTGCAGTGCCTTTCATGTTCCTTGATTAGTGTTTGGGCAATGCTGCATTTGGTGATCCCTATGTAGACCTATCCACAGCTGCGTGGTATCCGGTAGATTCCTGCAGAGGTGAGAGGATCCCTCTTGTCCTTTGCTGAATGTAGCATTTGTTGGATTTTCTTAGTGGGTCTGTAGATAGCTAATCACCTCCCAACAAATGATTCCCCCAGGCAGTAAGAAGCCAGACATTGAAACTACTAGGCCATTAAATGCTATTCAAGGTGGCCAATTGCAGCATTCACGCCGACCTCCAACACACAAGAGTTCTTTCTCCCACCTTGGATATTCCACAGATATCTAAACCCCATTTGCCTAGTTTCCAACAGACCTCACAACCTCTGAGGATGCCTGCCAGAGATGTGGGTCAAATGTCAGGAGAGAATGCTTCTGGAACATGGCCATACAGCCTGAAAAACTTACAACAACCCAGATGAAATTGCTTTACTTTAAAGCCAACTGATTCTATGGATATCGGTTTTTCACATTCCCAACCTAGTTTTTTAAAGGAAAACAATAAGTTGATATTTATCAAAGAATGTAAAGTTAAAGCTACTATTTTGATTGTCAGAACCAAGTCCAACAACCTACCCTGTCTGTATCTCTGATGTATTGGTAATGGTGTGTGCATGAGTATGTGGGTTCATGTTCAAATACATCCTTTGGGCTCCTGTCTTTAATGCCTTTCAGTGCCATTGCCTTTTTGACAGAAGATAGCCTGGTATGAAAATGCATCCTGCCAGGCTTGCTCTCTGCAGAATAACTATCTCTCTCTATATATGAGAGAAAAACAAAGGCTTTAGCAACTGAAATTGCATTTTTGTTTCTCAGAACTTGGTGAGGGGTGGAGTACTTATTTAAATGCCCCACAGTTGTTTCTCTTTTCTTCCTCTCTCTTCAAACAACAGGCAGCCCCGAAGAGCAGTTTTAAGTCTGTTTACAGCACACAGATATCAAATTGACTTGCTAATGGTAACTTTTATTCGGTATCCATGGGTTACTGTGTCATGTGATTTGACATCAAGTACAGACAGTGCTGATTAGTAGCATCCAGTTCTGTCCATCTCTGTGCATCACTGAACCATCTGGTCATTTATTCACTAATAAGCCCCTAATGGCCCAAATATTCACCGGCCTGTCATTGTGACATGGCATAAAATGCCTACATCTTTCAACTTGCTTTGACATGTTGCTTGTTTCACATCAAAACCCGTCATTTACAGGAAAAGAGCTCAGAGGGGTAAAATCTTGACCTAATCGGCAGTGTTAACACAAAGGCAGAGGCTTTGTTATCTGGTAGCCTGACTGAAAGCATGTAAATGGGCATGAATTCATTTTGTACATTTTCTCCCACCCTTCGTTCTCATTTTTACAACATTCTTTTTTAAGTTTGGGGATCCTTCCTAATATGGCTCTTTTATTTAAAAAAAGCCAGAGCTATGCTTGAAAAATCTTTTCTTTATCTGTTTATGTGTTAAGGAAAGCTTCCCAGGGAACTTGAGCTTCCTGGATGCCTTCCCACCTTTGAACGTCTGAAATAGACAGAGAAAAGGTGTGGCTAGGAAGCCAGAGAGCTTTCCAGATTTATTGGAATATTCATGATCACCTTGTTGGACTTGCAAGCATCTACATATTTTCTCACACACATATACACACACATTGGCAACCAACACAGTGTCTTTTCATTCCCAAGCTATGGATGAATATCACCACTTGCATTTAATTTGCTAAGCTTGCTTGCTAAAGCTAAGTAAACACCTTGAAAATGAGCAATCGTCTAGTTTATTTCAGGAGTGAAATATGCAAAAGTGACATTCACTACATAAGAAGGCATCGGAACGGCCTTTTATTTACATCTTCCCAAACTCCAGCAACATATAATTAACATCGGTTTTTTCCCTGTGTTTTCTTTTTTCCAACCTCTCCCCCCCATTAAACTAATTGCTGTTGAAATCTTTATTAATACTTCATTAAAATGTGATTAAAGCATGATGTAATTGATTGTAACTGGAACAGGGAGAAAGGTTTTTATGGCCCCGAAGTCGTTGATATGAATGGAGCACATAATTCAAGCAGAATGTTGCAGTCTCTGGGCGAATGCCTTAAAGGGTATCCTCGATTATTGAAGTCTACCAAAGACCCATTAATGCTGGGTGGCCAGGTTGACCCCCCCCCTTTTCCTCTTGCTTTTCCGAATGGGTTGTAAATCATTTGTCAGGGACCCAGGGCCTGGGAAAGAGGTTTTTTCACTTTTCAGCAGCATGGTGGTGGCAACATTAATTGAGACCCAACGTCCCACACACTGAAGATTTTTAAAAAGTGGGTTGGTGATGGCACAGTTTATTCTAAAATTGTTTATTGCCATTCTCATTTTTTTCTGCCTTGCCTCTACAGCAATGCATATCTGCTCAGGTAGACATCAGCAGAGTTCCTGAACTTTAAATCACTGTTTAGAAGAGAAAATTCCAGCAGGTGTGGCTCGCAGCATGACACACTTCAGTAGCTGACATTCCCTCTTCTATTCGACTATTCAATGTCCAGGAGTCCTACCCTCCTTTTCTCACCTGGCCTCCCTATTATTATTATTACAGGTAAAGCAGGTTATCTGGGTACTCAGTGGGACTTCTGAGAAGAGACATATTGGAATGGAAGATTTTGATTCACCCACTTTTGTCATGAAAATGATTAGTGTCTTTCACATGTATATTTGAGATATACTGCATAGACACAAGTATAAGCCTAGTTTTTCAACACTTTTTAAGGCTGAAAAAGTCCCCCACAGCTTATACTCATGTCAAGGTTATTCATTATTTTACTCTATTATAAATACATAATAAATGTATTATTATTACTATTGTTATTATTACATTTATTAGGAGCTCCCAGTGGTGCAGTGGGTTAAACCGCTACACTGCTGAAATTGCTGACCAAAAGGTCACCGGTTCAAATCTAGGGAGCATGGTGAGCTCCCACTGTTAACCCCAGCTTCTGCCAACCTGGCAGATCAAAAACATGCAAATGTCGGTAGATCAATAAGTATTGCTTTGATGGGAAGGTAACGGCACACCATGCAGTCATGCTGACCACATGACCTTGGAGGTGTCTATCGACAATGCCAGCTCTTCAGCTTAGAAATGGAGATGAGCACCACTCCCCAGAGTCGGGCATGATTGGACTTAATGTCAGAAGAAGACCTTTACCTTTACCTACATTTATTATTTTACTTTATTATTGTTATTATTACATTTATTATTTTACTCTATTATTGCTGTTATCATTACATTTCCTGTTATTATTACATTTCCATTATTTTATTCTATTATTATTACATTTATTATTTTACTCTTTTTATTATTATTGGAAGGATACGTAAGCATATTTACATGGAATGAGGTTAGAATAATGGTTTAGTCAGAGTTGAGCAGTCTTATCTTAAATTACAGTTTTATGTAAAGATTCAAAAACATGTAACCTATGGATGTCTCAATTAATGTAATTGTATTGGTATCTATATTTATTTATTTTTAATGTACTGGTAGCTGCTGCATTTCCCACCCTTGGCTTATACTCGAGTCAATCCATTTTCCCAGTTTTGTATGGTAAAATTATGTACCTCGGTTTATATTCAGGTCAACTTATACCTGAGTGTATACAGTACATTCATTTTATTGTTTAAAAATAATACAGTGCATAGCATCACTGAATGAACCAAAAGTATAAGACTAACTAGTTAATTATGTATCATTGGGGGGGGGGGAGCATCAAACATACATGCATACCTTACTCTGTATAAACCACAGAAACATTGAAGTCACTTAAACACTCTGAAATGAGTGTGTGAATGTTTATCCTTCACTACTAGACAGAAGTAGCTCTTATTGAGAAATATTAGTCAAGTATAATAAGACAATGAATTGCCCTCCCCGTGATTGGTCCTGGCCAAATTTAAATTATATGTTTTCATTTTATATTCTTCACCTTTGTGGTGTGCTTCATTACTGAGTCAAGGGCTATATTTGCAACATTAATAAATGCATCCTAAGGGTACTGTACTGAATCCTCATTGTTAAGTGCCTCTCAAGGGTATCAATATGTTACAGTACAACAACAGCTGGCTTAAATTAAAGTGCTAGTCCCAACTAGAGTAGATCTAATAAGTGGATGGGCTTTACATAACTCTTGATTCACCATTCAACAACTGATTCAACAGATCTATTCGACCAACAATTGGATTTAGATAGTAGTGATGTCAGTTAAGTAACCTGGTCCTTTCTCGTAAATCTAACATCTGGGTTGAGGTACAATCTATTAAGCTTTCTACAAATAAATCATTCTGGGTCACTGAAAATTTAACTCAGCTCCCATTTGCATATAAAGGATCTTACATAAAGTGGTCTATGCATATTAGTGATGTGAACCATTTGTGAAGTGGGACATTTCACTTTCCAATCAGCTTAAGGTTAAGCTGATTGGAAGGTCAAATGCCCTACTCTGAAGGTATCAGTGAGTTGTACTCATATATTTTCATTGAAGTTCTTCATCTCGTTTAAAGAGACCACCTGAGATTTCTTTTCCATTGGCAACACATATACTTTGTCACCCATGTTTTATTTCAAGCCGATTTTCCCCCTTCCCTCCATATTGGCTACAAATAATCCAGTCCTTGGCATTCCTATACTCTCTGATCTCCTTGAAACTGTGTCTCTCCTGGAAGGAGCAGGACATTGATGAAAGACGGGTTCAAACCGTCTTGGAGATTGAAAGGAGACAGAGAAGTTTGACAAGGCCCGCAAGTCTTTCATTTGATATTCTCAAAGTGGAATATGATAGATAACAGGTTCAGAAGAGCAGTCGGAAAGATAGATAAATACTTATATAGATAGATAGAAAAGTAGATTTTAACAATAGAATCATTTTTTTAAAAAGTCCTGATTCCTAACATTTAATGTCAAATATCAAGTGTTTCATTCTTTATCTTATAATAGATGAAATGGGACTCCCACAGGGGCATCCACATTCCTAAAAATGATCTCCAAGAGATTTCGCAGCTATCCAGAATAGATTTTAGGACACATGGTGTGTACTGCAGAATGACTTGTCAATTCTGGCAGTAGGTTCATCTGGAAATGCATAATAATAATAATAATAATAATAATAATAATAATAATAATAATATGAAATCCAGCATATAGATCTCGTTTGCTGTGACATACTGTGGTTTTGTGTCAGTAAAATAATAATAGTAATAATAATAATTTGTATTCTGCCCTATCTCCCTGAGGGGACTCAAGGCGGATTCCAGCAAACACAGACACAAGGCAAACATTCAGTGCCTGGAAACAACAAACACAGATAAAGGTAAAGGATTTTTCTTCCAGCTCTTGAGGAGTGGTGCTCATCTCCAGCTCGGGGGTATGGTGTTCATCTCCATTTCTAAGCTGAAGAGCCTGCGTTGTCCGTAGACACCTCCTAGGTTATATGGTGGCATGACTGCATGGAGTCCTGTTTACCTTCCCATCAAGGCAATACCTATTGATCTACCCACATTTGCATGTGTACGGACTTCTACGTTGACAGAAGCTGGGGCTAACAGCGGGAGCTCATCCCGTCCTGCGAATTTGAACTGCCGACCTTTCAGTCAGGAAGTTCAGTAGCCCCAAACACCATAGGAGCCTGTGAAATAAAAACAAAGTGGCCCCTTCCACACAGCTGAATAAAATCCCACATTTTCTGCTTTGAACTAGAATATATGGCAGTGTGGAATCAAATAACCCAGTTCCTAGCAGATATTGTGGGATTTTCTGCCTTATATTCTGGGTTATATGGCTGTGTGGAAGGGCCCATAATGACATGTAGAAGTGCTAAATAATTTTTGAATGATTTTCTTGGACTTAAATGCCATACATTTATCTTTATATGCAAAATATTTTTATGAACAAACTTTAAAAAAACTGATTTGCTGGTGTCACAAAATAGGCTGTGATTGATTATAGTATGAATTGAGTGACCACGTTCACAGATCGAGTTGAATTTGTTTTAAATGGCTATGTGATTTGTATGTATTTTTTGGTGCTTTATGTTTTTAATATATTGTTGTAACTGGTTCTTAATTTGTATAGCATTGAATTTTGCTGTAAGCCGGTCTGAGTCCCTCTATAGAGGTGAGAAGGTCGGGGTACAAAATTTTTAAATAAATAATATCTCTTTCATAACGTTCTCTTTAAAGATAATCCTTTCATGGTTCTTTACTATAACATTACTTTTTTTGTAGGTAATTTGTTATTGTTAGTTATCAAAATGTTTAAAAATTAATTTGTTGCCATTGATCATGCAATGTTTGAAAAGGTATACCATTTCATTCTTTCTTTGCTGTATATATTTTTAAAATAGGACTAATAAAGGAATAGTATAAAATGTGAAAAATTCCACTCAAAATGCCTCTAAATGCCTACAGGTATGGAACACTATTTTTTTTTAAAAAAATTACTTATTGGAGAATATCCAAACCTAGTATTGTTCCCATTCATTTCATTAGTTCTAAGATGCAACCTTTTTCACCCATGTAACCAGTAAAAGTTAACACTCTTGCTTATAATTTAGTAATTTTAAGGTATGGGTAAAGCAATTATTAAATGATATCCTTACAATGTAATAGACTTCATTTAGCTCGGTTGTAGATGGTGGCACTTTCAAGTAGACTTTTTAATGTCAGATTGAACATGAATGTATTGAAAGGCAAATTGTTCTGTGCATAGGATCAAGATGTAATATTATTTCAGGGGTTGAAGTATAAATGGTACATCTCTGAATTAATAGTTCCAGACGATGACCAACAGCTTTTCGTGAGTGATGACGCACTTTAATAGGGTGCATCTGGTTTCTGAGGCAGAGACCACGATTGTGATGTTGACGAATCTGCCACCAATATTATGGCACAAGTATTTGTAATTTGCATTTGCAAATGTTCACGTTTTGCCAAATTTATAATAATTTCAGAGCCTTCTTGAAAGCAGCGGACTAATGTAAAAATCCTGGCATTAATTTCGGAGATATATTAGTCACAGGTCTCAGCTGGACCAATCATTCACTACTTATATGTTGAGCTTCTCAAATAAACTAAAACACATTTTATTTTAGGAGCTTTTCCACGTTAGCTATAAGTATACATATAATGTGAATTTTTTTCTTTGGCAAAATTATGTTGGTTAATCAATTCAAGTATTGAGGTTTAATTTTTCTTCTACTTTACTCCAACTGATGCCACATATTTTTCTGTCTGATGCAAATAGTACAAGATTGTACCTTCCTCCATCCATAAACAAAAGATAATAGAACTGGGAGTTAACCCTTTTTTTCAACAGGGATGGTAGGATAGCATCTTCCTTTACATCTGAAGTAGCAGATCAGCTTTAATGGCACACTCCAGTCTGTTTGGTCCACAGTTCACTGATCTAGTCCTCCTCCGCTACCTCCGGCATCTCTAGCTTGAGATGGCTGTCTCATTCTGGGACTGGAGAAGAGTTACTGTTCTAAATGGGAAGAATTACATCCTGTTTACATTTGGATTTCGTTTTGAGAAAAAGGCATGATATACATTTAATAAATGAATGAATGAATAAAAACACATTAAATTGTGATACCTGCGGATAGATATTTATTTGAGCAAGGATGTTTCTGATAGCCTTTAAATGAATCCTTTCCTTTATTAAAAAAAAGATCCAGAATGTGTTTGTGCTTGTGCGTGCATGCATGTTAATACAAATACATACTCATTTGTGTATCTCTTCTCTTTCTTCCTCCTAAGAAACAATGTCTATTGACAATACATGAATGCAGCTTATGACAATTAGATGATAAAATTCCAGAGATATGAATACAAGGTATAGACAAGATGAAAGAGAGAGATATGAAAGAATTAGATAAAAACAATAAAAGCAGGGAGAAATCCAGGCTCAAAGGAGTCATTGTTCTTCTTAAACTGCCAATTATAATTGCCCTTGTCTGAAACCAATAAGATTGTAATAAAATGTGAAAATAAAGAGAAATAGATTCTTCAAAAGCTATTATTTCTTTTAACCAATTAATGATAAAACTGCCTGATTCACGGACTTAGAGAGAGGAACTTCTAGGGACAGAAATGAACAGCCAGAGTTGATTTTTGTACTTCAAAATTACATTCTATTAATGCACTATGAACTAAGAATTGTGTGTTGAAAAAAATACACAACTTTATTTGTGGTTCCTTCTCTTTCTCCATGAAGTGTCCCTTATATTATTGACTGTCTCTTCTTCTTTTGGTAGGATGTTAGATATGAAATGTTATGCTTCACACATGAAATTTAATATACTTGGGCTTATCTCTCTTAAACCATATTTCTTTTTTTCCTTTGTTTTGCTACTGAAATCTGGAGTTTCCACTGCTACCAGGACACATGAGAAGCTCCAAGTGAATCTTGGAATGCTGGGCCAAGCGAGATGAGAGAACACACTCAGTCTAGATCACACACCCAGTTTTGGCAAATAGAGGTATGTTGAATGCCTTGACATGAAGGAAGGATTTTTGCCTACAGACACAGCTATACATCCCACATTAAATGAATTGGCGTATCTTCATCAGGTTTTGGTCCAAACATTAAATAAGCTACTTTAAAATGCTCTCACGAAAACTGGAATGTGTTTATTGTCCCACAAATATCAGAGGCACCAGCTAACATGGCTTGCCTAATAATTATGTGCTGTAGGAGCTGTAGGCATAAATATGGTTGTTAGTCCCAAAGACAGTAGAACAATTAATTCAGTAGGAACTTAGTAAGTCAACAGTTATGGTTTTTTTCTGTGTCAGGAACAACTTGAGAAACTGCAAGTCACTTCTAATGTCAGGAGCCCTTTAAATTAACCAACTTTAAATTAAGTAAGCAAACAAATAAAAACTGAATAATAATAATAATTTTATTTCTTACCCACCTCTTCTTGTGGCTCAAGGCAGGTTACAGAATAATTAAAACACATAAACATTGTTAAAACAAAATACACATATTAAAATGTAGTTCTATAACAAGCAAACAAAACGACAAGGGATACAAACCTTTATAAATCATATCTTACAAACAATAATTCAAGTGCCACCTCGGAGTTGGTTGAGGTAGGCAGATTTCCCTGGGTACTAGTTGTGGGGGTCAAGGTTTTGCCCTCCCTTCTTCTCGAGATCCCCGTGTACAACTGGTGGGCCACTGTGTGATACAGAATGCTGGACTAGATGGGCTGAGGTCCGATTCAGCATGGCTCTTCTTATGTTCTTATGTTCTTATAATAAAGAATTTAACTTTTTTTTCTTCCAACTATATGAAAGTCCCTGAAAACGGCAATTTTTGAAAATTATTCAGTTTTGAGATTTATCCCCTGAAAAATCCACATTTGTTTGTGTGTAGAAAACAGCCAATTGGGATGGAATGTTGTCTTCTGTACAGAAATGTTTCTTGCAGTTATTTCTACCTAGGAACCTTGCTTTTAATACATTTTGCCAAGTTTTTAACTTTGTTTGTGTTTTTAAATACATTATAACTGCAACCGCAATTTGCTTCTGACACAATAAATAAATACATACAAATATTTTATGCCAAAAATGTCATTGTCTGTGCCAAAAAAGTTCATATGTATTTTCCATACAAAAGAAGTTCCAAACTATGGAAGTTCTCATTCATCCAGAATTTTGCTCATCAGGGTTTTCTAGAGTTTGGACTTTCCAGTTTCTGCTCATCGGAGTTTCATTTGGGATTGGAATATTTATGAATATTCTGTTTATTCCTTCAATTCACACTGATTCTTTATTCTGACAGCTACAACAACCTGATTCAGACCTTCTGGTGCCAACTACTGCTTCTCTTATTGCCCTGTTATTATGAAATGGATTTTATGCTAGATCTGAATATTCTAAAGTGGAAGCAGAGAGTCTTTGTTTTCAGGGAAGAAAACACTGTTTTCAGTAGAGATCCAGCTGAATGTCTTCTCTGCAGATGGAAAGCGGGATGGCTACTTGCATGCCACCAAAAAAGAGGACAGAAGAGAGCACCTTGTTTCCTTCTGCCTAATGATAGAGCTGGCCCTGATATAAGGGAATCAAAAGAGAGAAAACATACAAATAATCCTAGGAAGGTGTATGACAAAATACACAGCTACCTGGCAAAACTGCTGAGATATTTTAAACATTTTAATCAGTCCACCAGATATTAAAGCACAGTTCATTTTCATCAAGTTTAACTGCTTCGGTTGGCCAAATGTCAAAGATCTTTTGCGAGCGTAATCAGAAAAGCATTCTTGGGAATTCTCCAAATAAAATAGCCAAGAAAGTCAGTCCAAATGGCCCAGTGCCATGACCTATGAAACTGGAAAATGAATAAAATGTATCAAGATGCAAATTACATTTGGTTTATGTCCTCAATGTTGTCAGCTGATACGATATTATGCATTGCTTTAACAAAGAAACAAAGGCAGGCATGTCTAGTTTACCTTGAAGAGCTGTGATTTTATCAGTGTAGACAGTCCACTCATTTAGACAGACGGCATCCCTCTTACACTGTCATGATGTTACGCAGGAGAAATGATGCCAGTGATTCAATGACCCTCTTCTTAACACTTAACAGGCCATTTTAAACAATAGAAATATTATGCTCCATGTTAACTTATTATGTTTTTGCTGCAGCGGAGCAGCAAAATATTGTATGTGCCATTTGTAAACCTGATAGCATGGGTGTCCTACTGGACAAAGGCTGTAACCATTGAAGGCTGGTGGCTTCTTTGTCAGTGGGTTGATGCACCTCCTCTGGATTTTGGATGGCATTGTAAAGATGCTAGATGTAACCACACAATTAACAAAAGCAAAAATAAAATGGATAATTTTCCTTGATTGCGAGTGGCCACGTGGGCTAAATGACCCAATTAACATAAACACCTTTCTCACTTAAACTATAAATACTACTTACCTATATTCTGCTGTTACTTACCTACGGGTCACCCTACTTCTCTGAAGCAGGGTTACGATCGGTCGAGAATTACAATTGGTATGTATACCCCGCTTATAATAATAGATGTGTTTTAAGCTATTTGTGACATTGTAATCATGTTTTATATATTTTATTACCCTTCAGTAAATATGGGACGCCGATATTTCTAAAAAAACGCCTTGAAAAAGCCAATCAGCTTTTTTTGTGGCCGATAATACAGTGAATGCTTTCCGTTGGCGTGCTGCTTAACCCGATCCCTTAACCCGATCCCTTCTGAGGAGACTTCGATTTACAGTCTCCCACGTCCTGGAATTTTTCCCTTCAAAGTCTACTATTACCCCGATCCTTTGAGAACTGTCCTTAACCCCACTGCTGGATTTACAATTGTTTTCACCTTTTGGAAGTGACTCTATTGGAACCAAGGACTTATAATTTTCCAATCCGGACTTAACTTTGGAACTCTCCCTTCGAGCATTGGAACTCTACATGGACTTCTCGTGCATTCATATATTGCGCATTTGCCTGGGAGGATTCTTTGTGTCCTTGGCGCCTGGTATACTTACCTGTTATATGTCACATCCCTAGGTGCACGTATGTATGCATTTATAGTATAATTATATAACTCTTTGATACAGTTCTTTGCCTTTGTGTCAGTTTTACTTGTACTGTTAGATAGCCTAGCTCTTTTGTTTACATTGTAAAGATGCTAGACAACTCTGAACCTATATAGAACGAAGGGATCAGAACCTTGAAGAGCTGCATTGAAGTTCAGACTAAACCCCAGAGCAGATTCCTCTTTTAGAAAATCACTGGTTACATAACCTTTTGGAAAACCAGGAATCTTTTGGAAAGACATGACCTTGTTAGAGGTCGTAACCTTTTTAAAAGTATGATCTTCCAGAGAAGAGCTAAAAACTCGCATGAGTCAACCTTCTTCTTAATGATAAATTTCCACATGTACTCATGCAAAGCAATTAGGTTTTTCAGCTGTTAAACTGATATACCTAGTATCTCTTTGAACTGTTAGGGATGAAGATATGCCAATGCACAAAAACATATATAGCAGAGTTTCATAAGTGTTTCTTTCAGTTGTCAAAAAAGATTTACTCCCCTTAAAATATCTTGGTTTAAATCATGATCTCAAGAGATCAAAAAAGTAGACTTCTTTAAAATTAACATAGTTAGTTTACTCTCAAACTTAACGTTTTCAGCATACAGGTACATTGCATATTAATCCAGTTACAGATGGATATGAAGTAGTTTTTCTGTGAAGATAATGCAGGGCATCTGTCTTATAATCAACATTGCAAAGTCTAAAACATCTCTCTGTTCTGAGAGTGTAATGGAGTCTCTTAACAGTTCATAGTCTAATAAGAGTCTGTACTCTAAAGCAGACATCCTCAAACGGTGGCCCTCCAGCTGTTTCAGCCTCCAACTCCCTGAAGCCCGAACAAACTTGTTCAATAGTCAGGAATTCTGGGAGTTGAAGGTCCAAACAGCTGGAGGGCTGCAGTTTGAGGATGCCTACTCTAAAGCATTCTGTTTCTATAGACTTCTAAAATGGAGTCTGAGATCTTAGGGCAGTCCCAGATCTGATCACATGGTCTGCAGCCCCTCCCATAACAAAGAGTTAAGGAAAACTACACACCAATACACATATATACAATACAGTAAGCAACCTGAATTATATATAAAAAACCAATTACTAGTATAGGAGGCTTGTAAAAAGTTACTATTTCCAAAACAATCTGACATAGAAGCCATCAGTGTCTATTGTATGTAACAGTATACAAGGCAGGAGTCAGAGCGGTGCAATAATGTGAGCATTGGAAATGTGACTCTGGAATCTAGAGTTCAAATCCCTGCTTAGCAATGGCTACCTATTAGTGATTTTGAGCAGGTCACATTCTCTCAGGATCAGAAGGAAGCAAAAGCCAATCTCTTCGGAACAAATCTTGCCAAGAACACCCCGTGATAAGTTTGCTTTAGGGTTGAAGCCACAGACAACAAATACAAGATCATCTTATATCCTGTCCTCTGCTCAGTAGGCCTACACATCCTGCTGTATCCTTTTTATGGATTTTGTAAGTCATTTGCTGTCCTTAGAGATGGTTTCACTTTTCAAATGTTTAGGACATATGGGAAAATGTGACAACCCTTCACAAACCTAACTTTTTCTTCCATAAGGAACATGAGCCGGAATCATATGTAGTTCTGTAAATGTTTCTGGACTTCATTTTCCATCAGCCACAGCCTGCACAGCCACAGGTAATGTTTGGCATGAGTTGGAATCCAGTAGCATCTGGAAGTGGCAGGTTCTCCAACTTTTAAGTTTGAGTTGGTAGGCCATGTTGAAGATGTTAAGGTACTGCAGATTCAGCATTCCTCACTATTTAAAGCCAGGGCTACTGCGAAGCACACTTCAATCACAGGACCAATTATGCCCATCAGTGTTTTATAGCAGTGCCATATTGTGGTTTCCTTGTGTGATGACAAATATAGGCCTTCTCCTGTGCTGGGGGAATGCACTACTGCTTTAATCTCTTAGTTTAATTTTAACTCCACAAGAAAGGAATATCAATTATTCCCTTTTTAAAAAATGTTCCAGTTCATGGGAAAGAGATACAGTGCTCCTGCCATAATTGATTGGATTATCAACACAGATGAACTGAAATGTCCCAGAAGATTTCTATAGAGTCACTGTTCACCATTAATATATCGGTAGCAACTCCCAAAAAGCTCACAGAAGAAATGTGCTTCATGAGAAATGCTAAATTTGTGCTTGTACATCTTTACTGAACAGATACGCCCATAGGATGCTTTCTCATCTCTTCCATCTCTGGTTTCATTGCCACCAGAACCCTCTCCTTCTTTCACTCTCGTTTTTCTTTCTCAAACCTCTGTGCTGATTCAGGCAGTCCCTTCCTGCTCACCCAAGTACTAGTATCCATGCGGTCTGGGTATTCTAGGAGTTAATCAGCTTTTAAAAAGCATCTCCCCAAACTATCCTGCAGTGTGAGACTGGTGTGTATCTCTTCCCAGCACCTGCAAAAGTAGGGTTATTTGGGGCTGTTCCTGCGAGATAGTTAGAGGATAAGCCATCATGTGCAATCCATATCAGGCTACATGAAGAACCAGAGCCCAGCCTCTATGCATTATTAAATGGAAAGATGTGTATTTCAAGCATCCTACACTATAGTCTGAATCATTCAAATATGGTTTCTTGGCATGTTCATATACCATATATACTAGAGCAGGGGTGCTCAGAATGGTGATCGGGATCACCAGGGTGATCTTCGGGCCTCATCCTGGTGATCTTTAGGGCCCTGACCAGGTTTTTTGCTGTTGGTCCTCTTCACGCGCCCCTGCACGCTGCAAAGAAGTCCTCCGTCATTGCTCCTCCCCGCTCCTTGCTCGCGCGCCGCCTCCAAAAGCTCCAGAGACTAAGAGGCAGAATGGGCCCCCTCTTTTGGATTCCTCCTCCTCCCTCCGTCCTTCTCCAGCCACTCAGAGTCGTAGGAGACCAAAGGGGGCGGGCTTGGATGACGCGATGCATGGCTGGCCCCGCACGCATGCGCAGAAGCGCCCATTCTGCCTCGTGAGCTCTTGGCTCTGAGGCGGCACGCATGCTGGCGGCGTGGAAATAGGAGCAACGATGGAGGAGAAGATGGACGCTTTGGGGTCATTTCCTTACCGCATCTCAAAGGTCGGTCTTTTTACTTTGGGGTGGGTGCTTGATTGTTCTGTGCCATGTCTCTTTGTTTATTTTTAATGTTTAAAAATAGTCTTTTAGCTCCAAAGCCTCTCTGCTTGCTTTGTTCCTTGAGAAATATATGCTGGGGAATATGGAAATGTGGGAGAAATGGGGTGGTTGGATGTATTTATGCATGCCCCTTTGTTTACCTTGCTGAATATTAAATGGCCTTGCAGTTCAAAAGCCCCTCTTCTTACTTTCTGGCTGATAATATGTGTGGTAATATGGCAGTGTGGGAGAAATGGGGTGGTTGGATTATTTATGCATGCCCCTTTGTTTACCTTGCTGAGTATTAAATGGCCTTGCAGTTCAAAAGCCCCTCTTCTTACTTTCTGGCTGATAATATGTGTGGTAATATGGCAGTGTGGGAGAAATGGGGTGGTTGGATGTATTTTTATGCTCTGTTTTATATTGTTGTTATTAAATTGAAATGTTGATGTTTTATAACTTCATTTTATGTAAACTGCCCCAAGCCTGCTGGAAGGAGCGGCACATAAAAATGAATAATACATATAAATAAATAAATAAATAAATAAATAAGAAAATAGTTATACGTTTTACATTTCTGGGCAGGTGATCTTTGGGACTTGGTTTTTTAATCAGTAGCTCCCATGCTGAAAAAGTGTGAGCACCCCTGTACTAGAGTATAAGCTGACCCGAATATAAGCCGAGGCACCTAATTTTACCACAAAAAACCTGGGAAAACTTATTGACTCGAGTATAAGCTAAGGGTGGGAAATGCAGCAGCTATGGGTAAATTTTAAAAATAAAAATAAAAATAGATAGCAATAAAAGTACATTAATTGACGCATCAGTAGATTAAATGTTTTTTTAAATATTTACATGAAACTGAAATTTAAGATAAGACTGTCCAACTCTGATTAAATCATTATTCTGACCTTCTTCAATGTAAATGTGCTTACATGTCCTTCCAATAATAATAAAAGTAAAAACTAAAGGTGGTAATAACAATGGTAGAGTAAAATAATAGATGTAATAATAACAATAACATATAGAGTAAAATATGTAGTAATAATAATAGAATAAATAAAAATGTAATACCAATAATAACAGAGTAAAATAATAAATATAATGGAAATAGAGTAAAATAATAAATATAATAATAATAGAGTAAAATAATAAATGTAACAACAACAACAATGCAATAATCACCATAATTTATTTAAACTACGATATCCATTTTGGGAGAAATGCTGTGTGTATACGAATAAGGAAAAACGGAAAAGACTGGCTTGGGAAGGGAATGGGAAAGGACTGGAAACGTGAAAAGATTGGAGAGGGAAGAGGTGGTTGAAAAAGTGGGAAAATGAGGTGGAAAAGTAGGACAGATTGGGGTGGGAAGGGGGCAATTGGGGAAGGAAGAACAACTGAGGTGTGAAAGGGGGGCTGGAAACTGGGAAAGGTTGGGACGGAATGAGGCCTGGAAAAGTGGGAAAGATCCCTGTCTAAGTAGTTATTATTATTTTTATTTTTTATATATCTGAATATTAGCTGAGGGGGGCTTTAACACCCTAAAAAAGCCGGCTTATACTTGAGTATATATGATATGAGATATATGTGTGTGTGTTCATACAAACTGTTAAAGAATCATTAAAACCTTTGCATCAAGGTCCTTGCCAGTAGAGAGGTTCGTGTGTGTTCTTGCTACTGCATATAAATTGTAATAAGGAAAAAGAAAGGATTTGCTTGGATCTTATCTCTAGCCTTCCTTCCTTCCTATGCATATTCCAGATGCCGCCTTTTAAACCAGCCATTCTTCATCACACTTCAGGTTGTAACACTTTTATAAGAGGCTAAAGATTTTTTTGTTTTGTTTTACAGTTCTATTTTGGTTTTAGGAGCTGCTTAAAGAATTGGCTCACTCGGCACGAAGGGGGTCTCATCTGTTGCAACAGACACACTTAGCTGTTATATTGAATTTGTTCATACAAGATCTAGTGCCAGAAGCCTGGTGGAATAAAGTAAACCAGTGGGGGGTTCCTTAAGCAACGAGGTGGCTGCTGACCAGTTTGAACTATAGTGCCTTAGAAGGAAGCCAATTGGAAACTTTAAAACATCTTAATTTGCTACTTCACACTGGCTCTTATCTATCCAGGACTCCAAACTCTGGTTATTACAAGTTGCCACCCTAGTAGGCCCTGAGGGGAAGCACTTCCAATTTGAATGGGGTTTTTCCTTCCCCTGAACAAGCCAGCTTGTTAAAAAAAACCCTGTCCAGTTGAAGAAAACTAAAGGATCGCTAGAATTATCCTGCAAGATCTAAAGTAATATCTGCTAATGAAGTATCTGCCTCAGGGCATGTCCAAATGGCAGCTTTCCACACTATTGATTTAGCATAGCACCACTAAACTGGAAGCACAGCTAATGCATGGGAAGAGACCCACAGAAAAGAAAAGTATTTTCTTTTCTTTTTGCAAAACAAGAAGAGAAAGGCTCGGGAACTTCCTTTGTCAATGCTTCTAAGCATTTGTGAGTGTGTGTGTGCGTGCGTGGTGAGGGGCATACAGGAGTACAACAGACTTAGCAACAGAGTTTTCTCCCTTCTAGAGCTTCACTATGGTGACTACTCTGTAGTGGAAAGTGTCAGCAATTGGTACTGCAAAGCTTCAATTTTTCTAATTTCAGTACTGGTGCAGCAGCTATGTTGCAATTTCTGGCTCTCACTAATGAAACAGAAACAAAGTCTCAGTGACCTTGTGGGTGAGGTCAGTGTTTCTCAATCTTCCTAATGCCACAACCCCTTAAAACTGTTCCTCATGTTGTAGTGACCCCCAACCATAACATTATTTTTGTTGCTACTTCATAACTCTAATTTTGCTACTGCTTTGAATCGTCATGTAAATATCTGATATGCAGGATGTATTTTCATTCACTTGACCATATTTGGCACAAATACCCAATATGCTTAAATTTGAATACTGGTGGGGTTGTGGGGGGGGGGGGATTATTTTGTCACTTGGGAGTTGTAGTTGCTAGAATTTATAGTTCACCTACAATCAGAGAGCATTCTGAATCCCACCAATGATAGAATTGAACTAAACTTGGCACACAGAACCCCCACGCCCAACAGAAAATACTGTGTTTTCTGATGGTCTTTGGTGACCTCTCTGACACCCCCCCCCTCACAACCCCCACAGGGGTCCCGACCCCCATGTTGAAAAAACTCTGGGTTAGGTTAAAATATTATTGACCTTTCAAAACATTAGTGACCTTTCAGAAATCAGTGTATTCCTTTTCTCATCAGCCCCAGCCAACCTGACCACTTGCTTGACTCCATTTCTCATCAGTTCACTCCATTTCTCACCAAACCCAGCCAACCTGGCCTTTCTCAATATATATCAAGGAATAAGCTTTGGCTGGGCACCTTAAAGAAGCATCCTATCAACCTACAGATTGGGAAGTATGGGGAAATCAATTTCTGGTTACCTTTTCAAAGCCTGCTTCCAGAATGTCTGTACATCTGTCCACAACTTTCCTTGATATTGAAATCTCTTTGGAAAAAACAATACATGTATGAGTATGAAGAGCTCCTAGGGGGAACTCAACAGTGAAATCTGACTGTCTCTTTGTCTTTCTGTCTATAGAATTTATACTGCACTTCCATTCTGACATAGGATCTAAAGCCACTTACTATGTTTTAAAAAAGATTAATCTAATATTTCATTGATTGATTGATTGATTTACGGTATTTCTATGCCGCCTTTCTCAGCCTGAAGGTGAGTCAAGGTGGCTTGCAAATTGGCAACAATTTGATGCAACAATAGTCATAAAACACAATTTAAAACATTTAGCACACATTATAAAAACCATGTAAAATCATTAAAAGCATATAATCACTGGTGACTTCCTATTAACTCATTTTCCAAAAGCATTGTCTAAGCTGTTCCATGTTCACTCTTCCCTGGTTCCATATTCATCTATTACATTGTATTTTCAAAGGCTTGTTCAAAGAGCCAGGTTCTGACTTTTTTCCAGAATGTCAGGAGGGAGGGGCCAATCTAATATCCCTGAGGAGGGAGTTCCACAGCCAAGGGGCCACCACTGAGAAGGCCCTGTCTTTCGTCCCCACCAGGCGCGCCTGCGATGAAGAGCAGGGCCTCCCCAGAAGATCTTAAGTTCCTAGCTGGTTCATAAGGAGAGATACATTGGGGGGGGGGTCTTTCTGAGACATCACTGGCCTTTCTTTTACAGTTGATGCCAAGGAGGCTGTGATTGTACACAGTCTATATCAAGGAATAATCTTTGGGTGGTCACCTTAAAGAAGTGGTTTTGTTAAACAGGAGTTTTAAAATAATTAATCATGTTAATTAAACATGGTAAAATATTCAAAATATAATTTCTGGTAAAAGGAACCCCTAGTGGCGCAGTAGGTTAAAGAGCTGTGCTGCTGAACTTGTTGTCCGAAAGGTCGCAGGTTCGAATACGGGGAGTAGTGTGAGCTCCTGCTGTTAGCCTCAGCTTCTGCCAACCTAGCAGTTTGAAAACATGTGAATGTGAGTAGATCAATAGGTACCTCTCTGGCGGGAAGGTAACGGCGCTCCATGCAGTCATGCTGGCCACATGACCTTTATGACCAAAGGGTCATAAACTGTCCAGCTTTGGTCTAGGTGTTTGCATATATGGCTGCAGTTCTGTGCCCATGTTTCCGGGAGTAAGCCCTCTTGAACTTAGTAGGACTTGCTTCAGGATAGTATCATAAATCATATGAATAATTGCATGCCAATTATATTGCTGATCCTGAGTAAAGGGATGTGAATATGGACAAACAGCTACTGCCATCAAGTCATTCACAAAGTTCTAAAAACAGAAAAGTAGGTAGGTTTTTAGTTACTGCATTTCTTCAAGAAATTTCTGCCTTGTAGCGATCCTAAGGCAACCCTATCGAGGGGTTTTCTTGGCAAGATTTGTTCAGAGGAGGCTTGCTGTCATCTTGACAGTCATCCTCAGAGGTTGTGAGGTCTGTTGGAAACTAGGCAAGTGATGTTTATATATCTGTGGAATAATGTCCAGGGTGGGAAAAAGAACTCTTATCTGCTTGAGGCAAGTGTGAATGTTGCAATTGGTCACCTTGATTAGCATTTAATAGCCTTGTAGCTTCAAAGCCTGGCAGCTTCCTGCCTGGGGAATCCTTTGTTGGGAGGTGTTAGTTGGCCCTGATTGATTCTTGTCTGGAATTCCTCCTTTTTTGAGTGTTGTTCTTTATTTACTGTTCTGATGTTAGAGGGGTTTTTTTAAATACTGGTAGCCAGATTTTCTCATTTTCATGGTTTCCTCCTTTCTGTTGAAATTGTCCACATATTTGTGGATTTCAATGGCTTCTATGTGTAGTTTGACATGGGAGTTGTTTCCAACAGACCCCTCCACCTCTGGGGATGCCTGCCATAGATGTGGGTGAAATGTCAGGAGAAAATGCTTCTGGAAAATAGCCATACAGCCCAGAAAACTCACAGCAACCCAGGTTAATAGGATGTTAGCTTTACAAATTATTTTCATCAAGAGCTACCTGTGAGAAGAGAAGAGAAACTAAGTATGTTGGAAAATAGCAAGAGAAAGCTGTCAATTCTGTTGCTATTTTCGTGGGTACAGTAAAGAGCAACAAGGGCTTATTACTAGTCCTGAAATAATAATTGTCATTGGTGATTATTTGCTATGGGAATATGATATTGGATCATGGAGCATACCTTGGTCATTTTGTACCTGTGATCTCTGATTAAGTACACTCAAAATTGCCACCCACATTTAAAACTTTGGGAGGTGGTTGAGTAGGGAAGTAGGTGTATTTCTGCTATATGTCAGAACTTTAATAGTTGCAGAAGTTTCCCAGATCTTTACAACCAGTGAAAATCGGCACCAGATCCGTAATTCTGGCACAACATGTTTTCTCTTTGAAGTCTGGTTGCTGCTTTTTTACAGTTCTATTTTTAAAATGTATTAAAGACATTTAAAAGTTGCAGAGACATTCTATAAAAGCTGCACTATCCAGAATCAGGATGCTGGTCCCAATTTAAAATGGCTGTTAAACAATAGTATCTCCAAATAAAAAGGGGCCTGACTTACAAAGTACCTCTGACTATGTTCATTTTTGTGGCCTTCATCTTTGGGGCCACAGAGGTCAGTCTCTCTTTATCATCCTCTATCTCCAACTTTTCCTGTAACTACTGTGTGAGAAATTGTAAATGAGATTCTTTTACACTGACCATTAAAGTGAAAATATTAAAACAGAGGAAGGGAAGGAATCTAATAAATATTCTGCATTTACTACTGGTAGCCCTTATGATTTAAACAATATCTAACACCACCATGGTGCAGTCAAAATGGATGCTACAACAGCCCCCCAAATTTGCTTTTAATATTTTCATCTGAATATCAAAGAATGCATTAAACAAATAGCATGATTGCTTATGCTAAGATGTTGACTTAAAATGAAATGAACACAGATAACACATGTGTTCATTTCCTCACTGGAGTTTAAATTAAGATTCCGTACATTTTGGAAATGTTACATTTCATTCAATGGTTAGCATTTAAAAACAGAGAAACAGGAGGATAAAACACTGATACTTTTTCAAGTCCTGATCTCATGCATTTCTACAGCTCAGGAAAATACTGTTTTGCTATACAGTTAACAATGTAGATGTGTTCCTGAAAATGTGGTACCAGAGATAATAAAGAATAGGTATAAGTTTCTATAACACAAAAAATAAAATAAAAGTAGTTCAATATATACCTCATCACACTGATAAGTTCCAGTGTCGTATTCAGCAGCTTCTATGGCGAATTGGGGAGGCAGCAGGGCAATCCTAGCATCTTGGCTGTCAGCTGATGCTTTCCTATCCTATATGGGAAAGCGTTGCCACTCCGCCGAAGCTCCGTTATTCATAATGAAACATGGGGCAGTTTCTGTATTGGCAGTGGAAGCATCTCACCATGCTGCTGTCTCAGTTTGCCCATGGATCCCCACTTGAAGTTGCCTTACATTGCTTGACAGTGTGGGGCTCCATGGGTCCTAGGACACTTCTTCCACCTCTTGTGATAAGGCTGTAAGTCTCAGTTAACATTGCACCCCAAACTAATAATATGTATGTGTGAAATGAAATAACCAGGTCAGGTCAGGTAAACTTTACATAACTAAACCAAAACATTTTGAATCTGTTGGAGAACACTTGAAAGTTTATTTCAAAACACATCCCAGAATATTTTTTCTTATGAGTTTCATTTTGATGGACAAACTCATAGAGCTTTGTGTGGTTTGTTTGTTTTTAACATGCTGACTGCCAGGAACTGACAATACAGCATTTAAAATTCCTTCTCTTATCTATTTTTTTTTTGCTGTTCAAGCATTCTCAGTAAAGTCATGTCTACACGAATAAAAAACCTCATATTCACCTTGTAGCTGGTGTTAACAGTCCTCACAATGTGAGATGACTTTTGGTAAGCATCTGGAGTTTTCAGCCCTTAACCCAAATTTTCTGTCCAGTAAGCAATGTTGGAGGATACTCCAGAGTTTGCAAGAAAGTTGGACAGCTAGATTGAACCAATTTTGGTCTGATTCATTCTTCACATGTACATCACCACCATCACCTGTGCTAATAGGTTCTGGTACCTGGAGCAGTGTTGGTCCACTAGCCATCAACTTCTGATCTTTAGAGAGTATCTGGAAAAGAAGCAGTTGGAGACCATTGACTCAAATATGATACTGGTTCCTGACATGTTTGAGAAAAATATTGCCAGTTTTTCATATCAGGTAGCTTGAGAAGCATTGTTCTACAATAGCAGACAAATTTAGAGGTTCAAAACAACATGGGTGGCACACACAGCACTGCCTTCCATCACCTCACTACCCTTCTCCATCCACCAACATCTGTTCTCTGGCATAGCTGTCTCATTTTTCCTAATAGAAGGGCTGGTTATGCAGTGTTAAACAGTTTAAAATGCCGGAAATATAGGGCTAACACCTGTACTACTGAAAACGCTGAAGCTGTCAAATAGTGATGCAGCTAAAATAGATGGAGGTCTACTTGGATACAGACTTGCCTCTCTATAAACAGGAAGAGAGAACAGACTGCTGTGAACTGTGCTTATCCCTTGTGACTGGCAGAAAGGTCTCCTACTGTGACTCCCTTCCCTGTTTAAGATGTACAAGACCTATTGCCAGATCATCATTCAGCTCACTACTTTCTGCCAAGCGCTTTCCTCCCACTCTGGGCCATTTTCCCAGGCTACATTTCTCAGCTTTGCCAGTGCCTTCATGCTCAGGGAAATGTCTTATGTGTCCATTTCACACATGCCCCACTGTCTGCTATATATATTTGGGCAGCTATGTCAGTACTTCTTACATCTAGAAATCTTGGGTCTGCTAAGAGCCAGATACGAAAAGTTTTTTTCCTATCAGGTGGCATTCAACAGTGCACAAATAGGTTTTCTCTTGTGCAGCAGTGTTTGGCTTCCTTTTACTCCCTCTGCCCGCCTCAACCAATGTGCTCCAGAACACTGGTTCTTAAAGTTTGGTTCCTAACTCCAAATGGGATCTCCTTCACTCAATGCTAGCGCCACAAAAGAATTGGTAACAGTAAAAAGTTTCTAAATGTCATCCATTCACATAAATCTGTTAGCAACAACATGCAGAAAAAGAAAAAAAAGGGAAAAAAATCAGCCTGCTTAGCAAAACTTGCAAATATTATCAGTAAATGTTTGATTTTGATACCTATTTTGTATACCTATATACCTAGGGCCATGTAAACATTTCTTGTGCAGAAGGAAGTTACGAATGGAAGAAGTTTAAGAAGTCCTTCTCCAGAGATCCCCCTAACCCAGGCATGGACAAACTTCAGCCCTCCAGGTGTTTTGGACTCCAATTCCCACAATTCCTAATAGCCTACTGCCTGTTAGGAATTGTGGGAGTTGGAGTCCAAAACACCTGGAGGGCCGGTTTGTAACCTGTTAGGAATTGTGGGAGTTGGAGTCCAAAACACCTGGAGGGCCGGAGTTTGCCCATGCTTGCTCTAACCTATCAAAACAGACTTCTCTGTCTAGAACAAGGTTCCGCTTCCTCTCCTCCAGGACAAGATTCAGTGGTTGAATTGGTGCAATAAAACCCCTCACTGGCTAGGGTTCTGGTACTGAAAGAAAAGGGTGGCATTTGCTTCCTTTTCTTTCATAATAATTTTCTGAATATTCCAATGTTTCTGTTATTCTCAATATTTTGTGTTACTAGAGTATAGTAGAATCTCAATTTTCAGAGATTGGGGGTGCAGGCCTCTTCAGAAATGACAAAAACTGCAAACACTAAACCCACCCCACACTGTTTTTATAAGCGAGAACAAATCTCTAGGAATCTCTATGTTTTTCACAGTGAAACCTAGAAATAGGTTGTGAAATGAAACCCACTTTCTCATTTTAGGTGCCTGTAAGGGAATAATTTTGTAATTCTCTATCTACATTTTGGCTGAAAAGTTTGTTGCCACACCCATATTTTGTTTCCTTAAAATCAGGCCTGGGAGTTAACTCAGAGAGTGCATTTGGATGTACCCACGATGTTCTGATGTCACATCCTCTCCACCTTACCTCTATTTTTAAAATCCTTACATGATGCAGCTAGTCTTAGGTGTAGGCCATAAACAACTCCCTGGGTGTTGAAATGTAGTTCCACGGTTTTCCAGGCTTAATTAGCCCGGAAAACTGCAAGGACACCAACCTCCTCCACAACGCCCCCAACCCCCTTTAAAAAGTAAAAGAACTTACCTGGCTTCCATTAGAGTGGTGCCGGAGATCTCCTGGTGCATAAAAATGACATGCCAGGAGAGTAGGTGGCAGGAGGGCAGGACCGATTTTCCTCCTTCTTCCTACTCCCCCTTCTCCTGGTACGTCATTTCTACTCACCAGGATAGCTGTGGCACCACTCTAATGGAGTCTGGGTAAATTATTTTACTTTTAAAGGGGGGGGGGGATTGGGGGTTTAAGTGTCTGGGTGTTCTCCTGGAAAGTTCTGGGAGCACATTTGGACACCCACTCCAGAAAGCTGGGGGGGGGGGGGTTGGTAGTGTGTGGATGAGGACTTGGAACATTCCCATTTTTAAAATGCAAATGTTCTCAAGTTAAAGGGCTGTCCATAAGCACCCTAAGAAGTGGGGAACCATTAGCCTTCCAGATGTTCCACCTCCTAGTTTATTCCATTGTGAGGAATGATGGGAGATGCAGTCCAAAATATTTAGGGCAACAAGTTGTCTACTATCATTGTCTTAAGAATACAAAAAAGAGAATACCATTGAGTGTGGGAAGCACTGTGTGCACACATGTATATTCATGCATGTACACTTTCTCTCTGTGTGTAAATTAGGTACAGCTGTACCTTACCTAGATCTCCTGCTTTATCTTTAATAAGGCAACTGAGAATACTGCTTGAGCCGTTGCATGTTTGCCTTTCAAGAGGCTGCTACAATAAACTGGCATTTTGTGTTCCATATCCGCATGCAATCTTCCTAGCCTGTATAGGCAATCATAGCACTTCATTGTCCAGTGCTATCATTACAATATTGTTATCATCTGAGCTTGAGTCTGACACTTTCTCTAAGACCTTTCAAATAACCCCTTTACTAGGCTTCAGTACCAAACCATTCAGGGCAAATCTCTGCTTTGTGCTTGTCAGCCTTAATAGACTGAATGTCACTTTTGCCTGTAAAAAGTGCCCGCTCTTCAGCTGTCAGTCAGTCCTTGCGGTGTCAGCTGAGAGCGTGGCTGGAGCCGGCTGGATTAGAGGGTAGTTACCATAGCTGTCAGATTACTGACAACCTGACACCCACATTCCCAACTTCCTTTTACTGTATTTGGTTTCCATCGAGCTCCTTGGCCCTTTCTTAAGGTGGATCCATCTGTTGGAGCTAAATGATATATTTCATAGGCAATTTGAAGAAAATTTTTATCTTATTATTCTTTTGCCATGCTCTCTGCATTTGCATTTTAGTTTTTTTAAAAGAACATCAGAAGGCTTTATGCAAAGGTGTTTGCAATTGTTTTATAGTACCTTTCAAGAAAAAAACAGATAAATCCCCACTACCTCTGAATTTAGCCTAATTTGTTTTGTTTAGTCTTATGAATAGTGTGTGTGTGTGTCTGTTTTTGAATGTGTGCAAATCTCTCTTTCTGACTAACACTATACAGTATATCAAGCATGTCTTTGTGTGCATGTATATCAAGCCATCCATGTGTACTTCTGATACTTAACCCCATCATGATTCCTTCACTTCTCTCCACTTTATATTTGAAGCGCCATTTTGGTCTTGCCTACTGCACCACACCCAAATTTCAAATGGGGGCAATTTACTCTAAAACTGAAATTTATGGAAATTAGGTATGCCACACGATGAATTACAACAATATTTTCTTGTCTTTGGCAATTCCTAGAATTGAAGAGATCACAAGGGTCATCCAGTCCAACCCCAATCTGCCATGCAGGAACGTGTAATCAAAGCACCTCTGACAGATGACCACCCGGCCTCTGCTTAAAACCTCCAGAGAAAGGGACTCCACCACCCTTCGAGGCAGGATACTCCACTCCTAAACACCTCTTACCACCAGGAAGTTCTTTCTAATGTTTAGATGGAATCCTTTTCCCCCTGTCATTTGAATTTGCACTCTACGTGGGGTTGCCTTTGAAGACTGGAAGTTTCAAATGGTCTAACGGGAGGCAGCCGGATTGCTGACTGGAGTGGAGTACAGGGAGCATACAACCCACCTGTTACATCAGCTACAGAGCACAATTCAAAGTCAATCCTTGTGGGCCAAGTGAGGATTCCACAATTATAAAGCCTGTAAGATTGTGTCTTCTACCACTTCAGGAGACTCTCACAATCTTATATATTTCCAGATCATCCAAAGTGGCCATTGTAGTGCATAGAGGAACTACAAGTCACTATGGAATTAGAACTTACAGAAATTATTATTTGAACATCACATTCCTGATTTTGAGATCTGTGGTCCAATAATGTCATTTTACCAACCTGTGGATGGAAGGCAGCTTACAAACTGCCAGTGTTTAAAAGAGAAAATACAGGAAGACCTACAAGTCAGGCCATGTGCAAACATTAAGCACAGTGAGGCAACTGCCTCAGAATCAGGCAGATCTGCACCGTCCAACTGTACATTTTTCCTGGGACATCCCCAGTTAATCATCTAACATTCCAGTTTCACAGGCCCCATCTACACCAAAACTACAGGTATATTGTCAGTGGAGACTCATATAGTGCAGTTTTACTTCATTTAACTGTATTATATGAGTTTCCACTGACCCATATAATGCGATTTCAAATTTGTGCTTTTAAAACATCCCAATTTCTCTCTTCTCTTCCATTTTCTCTCTTTTCAAATGCATTGCTCTTATACATTCTTTTACATTGATGTTTTTACTGGTTTGCGTGTTATGTTTTTAAGTGTTAGCCCATATTATGTTTAAATAGGTTGCTGCCATACCTCAACCCATGGGAAGAGGTGGCTAAGAAGTTGTTACAACGCACAAACAAAGGGGGACTGGGTATGTGCTATCAGGGAATAGTAAGTCGCTATTAAACCAAGGAGATCCGACATATGAGAAAGACCGCTTCCTCAGAGGTAAAGTAACATAAATACTGTATTACATCTGCATATATAATGGTCAAGGAGGTACAGCAATACTAAGATAACTGTGTAGGTCCTCCTCTGATATTATGGACAAAGATGTAATATGGTATTGTATCGGATTGTATTTTTGAATTTGAATTGTCCCCGTGTCTAAAATGGACTAATGTGATTTACATTGCTGTATATGCTTAACCATTTCACATGTAGATGTAATACAGTATTGATGTTGTTAATTGTCCCCATGTTATACATGGAATAATGTGATTTACATTGCTGTACCTGCTTGACCATTATATATGCAGATGTAATACAGTATTTATGTTACTTTACCTTTGAGGAAGCGGTCTTTCTCATATGTTGGATCCCCTTGGTTTAATAGTGACTTACTATTCCCTGATAGCACATACCCAGTCCCCCTTTGTTTGTGCGTTGTAACAACTTCTTAGCCACCTCTTGTTTGTGTGTTGTTTCAGAGTAGCAAGCTCTTTTGCCTTGTTTTTTGGTAAGAAGTTGTTACCGCTGCTGTTATTGGGAGCCTACCCAGTCATCAAAAACGTTTTTCACCAGTGGTTCGTAGACATTACCTATGTGTTAAATGCCCTAAGATGGTGAACTGAATTTCTTTCTACCCTAGGATGATATATTCATCAATATATGTATGATTAATTTAAAATATTCAGTTTTAGTAGTTTCATGCACCCAATGTGTTTGCTGCATGTATAAGTGAAAATGAAAATAAGGACAACTGAAAATAAGGGGTGGAGAACTGAATGGAGAATGGTGGTAGAGATCTGGTCATGTCAACCATACATTTAGAAATGGTGGCTGAAAAAGAAGGAAGGAGACCATCTGCTCTTCTGGACAATGGCAGATTTCTCTACCAACTGCATTTCTCTACCAACTGCATGGACTTTGTTTCCATTTTTTTAAAGCATCTTACAACTGGCTGTTTTTGTTCCACCTTTTTACTACTGTTGAGTCCTTGCAATTTTATATGGCATAATTATTCTAATTATTTTCTGCATTGAGATTTTTTTTTAAAAAAATCACACCCATATTAAGCATTTATCCTTTGGTGAATCTCTCCTCCTCAAAAATAATATGATGATAATGCAGAGTAAAATATAAACAAAGAGATTCTCTCTAGCTTGTCAGACCGCAATCTTTCAAATGCTGGAAGTTTGATGCAATGATATGAACAGTGCAACCAGGCCTTTGGTGTATAGTCCTTGGTGCCATGTGCATTGTTATAATGTAGCATGTTGTGGGGAAAGCGTGGCAGGCAGGCTTAGCTGCAATTTATTCATTTTGTTCATTAGAGTGAAAGTCATCCCTTCCTACAGCAAGCCAGAATAATTGGGATTTGTTTAGGGAATCGTGCAAGTTAAGAAACAGACCTCATAACGTTTGTTCAAAAAGAAGGCTTGGAGCTGGAAGTGATGCTTTCTGCAGCTCAGAAGCCAGGGAGCTCTCCATCCCATAATTTCTGATAATAAGCTGCCACTACACAGAAGTTGCATAAAACCAATGGCTGGGAAAACAATCAAAACCATTAACAAAACCCACAAGCCACCTAATGCCATGGTAGGAACCACTGGAGAAACCCCGTGGTGTTTCCCGATAGGATGTAGCTTCACAGATACTCCCAGAGATCTCATCAACTTACTTTTATTAGTTAACTATATAACTAAGTATAATAATAGCTGTTATAGTTACTAGAACTGAAATGTATATGACTCTGTAACATAAATATGTAGCATTGTTAAGGTATAGGTAAAGGTTTTCCCCTGACATTAATTCTAGTCATGTCCAAATCTGGGGGGCGGTGTCCTTTCCTAAGCCGAAGAGCCAGGATTGTCCATAGACACCTCCAAGGTCATATGGCCAGCATGACTGCATGGAGCACTATTACCTTCCCGCCAAAGTGGTACCTAATGATTTATTCACATCTGCATGTTTTAGAGCTGCTAGGTTGGCAGAAGGTGGGGCTAACAGCAAGAGCTCACCCACTCTCCAGATTCGAACCACCAACCTTTTGGTCAGAAAGTTCAGCAGCTGAGTGCTTTAACCTGCTGTGCCTCCAGGAGCTCCTATAGCATTGTTAGTTAGTTATATTTATAATAAAAGTAACTAAATCCAGTGTGTTCTTGTTATTCATTTGGGTTTGGTTCCAGGACACATAGACTGGATACCAAAATCTATGAATACTTAAGTCCCATTATATACAGTAATGTAACAAAATGATGTCCCTTATTTAAAATGGGGAAATCAAGGTTCACTTTTTTCAACTCTTTTAAAAAACATGCTAAGCCATGGATGGTTGAGTCCACAGATGCAAAATCCAAGGATATGGAGGGTCAGCTGTAATTACTTTTTAAAAAAACATTTCAGTGTCACAAGCTGCTATCCTGTGCTACAGAAGCCCACCTCTGCTATCCACCTTATTGTTGGCTCTGAGCACGAGGCAACAGAGCATGAGACAGCAGCAGTTGAAACAATGATGTGATATTCCTCTATCACTATACAGTGATGCCCTGTATCTATAAAAGCAATGAGAAGGTTACAGCAGCCCTGAAAAAAACAGTGGCATTACCCCACATCAGGTTACAATTGCCATTCAATTTAGTTATACCTTTTTTAAAAATAGGAAAAACAAATTGTTATTCCTAACTAGTTACTATACATGCTGACCTCATTTATATTGCCATATCCATTGCCTCTGGCACAGGCAGACTAGTAATTTATATTGCATCCTCAATGAACTTTTCATCCTGCAGGGAGGGGCGGAATATAAACCCAAATAATAAATAAATAATAAATAAACACAAGCAATTATAAGCAGATTAGATAAACCAGACTAAATTCTGAATGCGGAAAGAGAGAAGAACTCAGTCCAAGATAAGGAAGGATAAATGTGAGCAGTCTATTAAGTGCTTATATCCTTTTTTGAGAAGAGCTTGGAAGGCTACTTTTTAGAAAATAGATACCGTGTTTCCCCGAAAGTATGACACCCCCGATTGTAAGACGTATCGGGGGTGTCAGAGGGGTCGGCTTATATAAGCCGTACCCCAAAAGTAAGACGTACCTCGGGCGGCATGGCGTGGCTTCTTGGCTGGGCGACGAGAGGCTCCCAGAGGGGCTCAAAAGGGGCCCGGAATCCTCCTCCTCTTCTTTCCAGCGGCGCCTTCCATCCTCCTCCTCTTCCTCCCAGCAGCGCCTTCTCCCTCTCGCCGGTTCCGCCCCCTCCCTTCAGTGAAGGGAGGAGGGGCGGAGCCGCCGCCGGCGAGAGGGAAGAAAGCGCCGGCGGAAGTCCCGCCCGCACGGCGGCTCAGGCGTCTTTCCCCGCCGCCGCCCGCCGTCCGCACTCCAAACGGGAGCCGGCCGCCGCGAGAGGGAGACGGCGCCGGCGGAAGTCCCGCCCGCACGGCGGCTCAGGCGCTTTTCGCCGCCGCCCGGCTCGCCCCGCAAAGGGGAGCCCTCTTGCGCCTGTCTTCCCTTCTCCGAAGAGGCGGCTGCAAGGAGATCTCATGGTTTCCCTGCAGCCGCGTCTTTGGAGAAGGGAAGACAGGCGCAAGAGGGCTCCCCTTTGCGCCTGTCTGTCTTCCCTTCTCCGAAGAGGCGGCTGCAGGAAACCGCGAGATCTCCCTTGCAGCCGCCTCTTCAGAGAAGGGAAGACAGGCGCAAGAGGGCTCCCTTTGCGGGCGAGCCGGACGGTGGCGAGCGCCTGAGCCGCCGTGCGGGCGGGACTTCCGCCGGGCACCTTCTCCCCTCGCCGGCTCCGCCCCTCTTCCCTCAGTGAAGGGAGGGGGGCGGATCTGGCGAGAGGGAGAAGGCGCCAGCGAAGTCCCGCCCCCAGGGCGACTCAGGCGCTTTTCGCCGGCGCCCGGCTCCCGTTTGGAGCGCGGACGAGCGGGGCGGTGGCGGGGAAAGACGCCTGAGCCGCCGTGCGGGCGGGACTTCCGCTGGCGCTTTCTTCCGTCTCGGCGGCGGCGGCTCCGCCCCTCCTCCCTTCACTGTAGGGAGGGGGCGGAACCGGCGAGAGGGAGAAGGCGCTGCTGGGAGGAAGAGGAGGAGGATGGAAGGCGCCGCTGGAAAGAAGAGGAGGAGGATTCCGGGCCCCTTTTGAGCCCCTCTGGGAGCCTCTCGTCGCCCAGCCAAGAAGCCATGCCATGCCGCCCGCGGTAAGTCTTACTTTCGCCTTACTTTCGGGGTACCGTCGGCTAATGTAAGCCGTACCCCGAAAGTAAGCCGTAGTGGGGATTTTGGGGGTCAAAAGAAAGTAAGACGCTGTCTTACTTTCGGGGAAACACGGTATTATCTCAACCATGATAGGATTATTCTCTGGTTCTCAGAGAATCATCCTAATACTATCGGTCAATTGTGGATGGCTTTCTCATTACATTATAGTCTTGTGCTTTAAAAAATAACTTGGGGCTCATACAATGTGTGCAGAACCATATTTTGCATGATAGGTTGGACTTATACAGCTGAGACCTATTTCCAGGCAGGGCTGTAACCAGGATTTTGATTTGGGAGGGACTGAGTTTGATTTGGGGGCTGGGGGGGCTGAATCTGAGTGAGAGAGGGTCTACCCTAGCAAACCTTTTGTGTCATTATCCCAATACCCCCATGCATATGGGATATCTTGAGCATGGTGATCAGATCATGAGATGAATAAACATAACAGTTTAAATAATGTACCAATAGGGCCTTCTCGTGAACCACCCTGAGAATTGGGGGGGGGGGGTTGAAGTTCCTCAAGCCCCCCCGGCTACATGCCTGTTCCCAGGTTAGACTGCTGCCATAAACTCTAGAAATAGTAGGGCATGATCCAGCTCAAATTGAGTGATTTGAATCCCCATTGTTTTTAACAGCAGTATGTTAAGCATGCATTTAATTCTCCCTTTGAAACTAAGAAAACTAACTGCCTTTGGCTCGATAGTGTCCTTTAATACCAAATCTAAGCCAAGCATTGAATAATATATTTATAAGGCTTTGAAGTATTATTTTTAACAAGTGGAGAAAGAAAAAAAGTAATTGCTAGATATCCAGCGTGAAGAGGTCTTTAATTTGAAGGGTCAGGTGAAATCTACTCTCCAGCATTCCTGTAACGGATTTCACAAGGACAGAAGCAAAGGCATTCAGTTGACTCTCAGCTGAGAAATAATAAAGTCCTATTCCAATAGTCCTGTGTGTACTGTGAATGTGTCCAGAGTTGCAGGTCAAGACCACCTGTCTTGGTACAGTATATGTGTACTCAACTGGTGACATGTATACAATCCTATGGCAGAGTGAAGTATCATAGTCTCTTGTTCAGACACATGGACATTCAAAGAAGTTCTCTCCCCACAAGGGGAGCTTTCAGCAGGCTTGATTCCAACAGTTCATGAGGCATATAAATGGCCAGTAAATACAACTGCATGTCAAATTTTTCATATTACTAGATAGGAGGAGTCCGTCCCTGCTAGTTCTCCTGGTCCTCTCAGCAGTTTTTGTTACCATCGAACATGGCCTCCTTCTGGGCTGGCTCTCCAAAGATGGAGCTCGGGGGCACTGTATTGCAGTGGCTCCACTCCTTCCTAGAGGACCCAGAGGGTGGAGCCCGGGGACACCTGTTTGACCCCTTGGCTAGTGGCCTGCGGGGTCCCTCGGGGTTCTATTCTGGTTTTAAAGCGAAACATATTTTTATCTGTCACAGGTGTAACATCTGTATTGTAGTTGGATTTTGGCTACCTTTAAACCTTTGTCTGTTCAATTGCTATGTTGTGTCCACATTTCGAAGCAATCAGTGAAGTATTCTGGGAGTTATGTGGCCACTCACAAATGGATATTTACATTTTTATTTATATAGACTAGCCATCCCCTGTCACATGTTGCTGTGGTCCAGTCTGTGTATATGTGTTTTGTGTGTGTATATATATTTGTGTATATGTGTGGTTTTGTGCATGCATTGGAATATATATTTATTTTTTGGCTTTTTAAGTATCTTCTGTTGTGTTTTTCAGTGTTTTAATGAGTTATGGTCACTTGTTGGCTTGATAGGTGTATTGTGACCAAATTTGGTGTCAATTTGTCCAGTGGTTTTTGAGTTATGTTAATCCCCCAAATGAACATTACATTTTTATTTATATAGATTAGTTTAATACAACTGTCTTTCTCTCTAACACAGATCTCCCCTGGGGGTGAGGTGGGCGCTTGAGCCTCCTCCCTTCCCAAAGAACATGCCAGGATCCTGAAATGATCAGACAAATTGGACCACCAGGACTCCTATCTAATTGAGCCTCCTCAAGAATGATCAATCAGAAGCATGTTAAATATACACACACATACACAAGACAAATATTTCAGTTCATCATTCTCTGGAATAACAAAGCCAGCATGCTATCTATCCTTTACACATTGATTGATTGCATAAACTATAGTGAATGTATGAGGGGGATGTCGAAGTATACATTGCACTTATGTGAGTGCTTATAGTTAAGTGTAGTTGAATGACAGAACTACATATTTCAATGTATCTGTCAAAGTCACCAAAACATTGACTAGAACTTGATTCTAAGAGTTATTTGACAGGGGAATACAATACCTTGGAGTGTGGTGGCATCCCCTTCTCTGGAGGTTCGTAAACAAACTGGATGGCCCTCTGTCAGCCATGCTATGATCAAGCAATTTTGCATGGCAGGGATTTGGTCTGGATGGTCCTTGTGGTCTCTTCTAACTCTATAATTCTATGCTATCACAACTTTCGCTCTAAAGGTAGAATAACAGAAAGACAGGTTAAACTACTTTAAAAGCAAAGTAGACCAAAAGGCATTTTTGTATCCAGATAATAAGGCCTTGTTCCGTCCTCCAGACGTTTCATATGCATAGCCCCATAGTTTTGTTTTAAAAGGCAGCATTTTTTCCTTTTGCATTTTTTACTGGGACTGTTCCAGACACACTGGCACCTTGCCTGTTAATTATTAGCAAGGTTGCAGCCTGGTGCAGAATTTGCCACCTAAAGCTCTGCAAATGTATCTTTTTAGTTGGTGTCCGCCCCTTTTTCTTCCTGGGGATTGGCCTCCATTTTAGAAAGTGTTTTAGTTCCTTTCAGAGAGGGAAGGAAGCCAGATGTGTTTTTTTGGCCAGCCAGGATTGGCTGCGAAAGGGTCACCGTAAGTACTGGGTGCTTACTGGGTGCTTACCTGGGTGCTTACCTGGGTGCTGACCTGCATGCTGACCTGCATGCTGACCTGCATGCTGACCTGCTGATTACTATTTGCTTGACCATTAGCTGGGGGACTGCTGGAACCAGATGAGTTTATGGTACCTTGCAGAGACTGGCTTTGCATGCTGTATAGGATAGATATCTGGTTACCAGCCCAGCTTTAGGTCACCTTTTGGACTGAGCTTAGGTTTAGAGGGGGGAAGGAGTGGTTCCTTCAACCAAACACCTAGGACCAGGGTGGGAAATATCTGGTTTCCTGCCATCCAAAAAGAAGCAGTGGGAATCTTTTGAGCAACAACCCAAGGCATTTCCAGTCTGCTTTTTTCTGGTTTTTTGCAACCATTAAGAAGCTGTGCCAAGTCCTGCAAAGACTTTGTTATTGAATAAACTGTTTGATTTTCAACTTTATTTTGGAGTGTTTTTTGGGTTGCCAGACCACTTAGCTTTTTCAGCAAGCGCTCTGCAGTCCACCAGGTAAAAAGGACAACACATCTGCCAGTTTTAATTTCAAACAGACCTGGTGTGACGGCATAGGCCTTAATGCATTTCTTTTCTCCTTGCTTCTTATATACATGAATTTTCTTTACTTAGTTGTATAATAATTCATTTGCTATTTTGCCATTTCTTCTAAAATGACCAGATTGTTACCTGCTTCG
This sequence comes from Anolis apletophallus, assembly GCA_030556195.1. NCBI lineage: Eukaryota > Metazoa > Chordata > Lepidosauria > Squamata > Anolidae > Anolis > Anolis apletophallus. Next base: position 159,254,580 of record JARBWK010000002.1, read on the forward strand.
TTTGATTGATGATGGTGGTCATGGTGAGAATGGTGTTAGCATTATAATTATTATTCAGTTTATTCTGTGTCTTCACTGTTTTGTAAATACATACCTGTAACTTGTCAATATTAATAATGTCAAAATTAATAATGGCTTATCTACTGATGAAAGTAATAATGGCCTACCCCACCTTAAAACGATGAGCTTCCTCCCCCAACACCATAAAAACATATCCGGCGTTTCTTCTCAGGATTAATCTGGGGCTTCTTAAATGTGACAAAGCTAAGGGCTTAGTGGAGCTTGATGGAACCCTGTGCCCATATTTATGTGCTCCCCCACATCAAGTTGTATTTACTGGCTTTAAGGGAGGTGTGATCAGCTGTCCTGTGGTTGAGTTCTGGTTGTCTATGAGGTTTGTAAGAACTGTACAACATATGTGAATTACAGTTCTTTTTCCCATTGTTTCTGCATTCTACCCTTTGCCTCCCCTTGCCCCCGGCCCTTATTATATTTCATGGTTCTGTAACTGTTGCCTTCTTGGGAAGACAGGTGTGATTATAGACACTCTCCACACCTCATCTCACTTTGCTCACTTCTCATCAGCTTGCCACTGCTAGTCTCCTAGGTACACGAGAAACATTAAGAAATATCAAGCTCCTTCAGAACATCTAAAGAACTGAGTCAGAGTACAAATAAAAAAATAAATAACTCTTCCAACTTGCTGCAATTTCAAGATGGAAGGAGAACTATGTTGTGTGAATATAGTTACACCAGGTCTTGTTTGAGCTGGATAATATTATGGATGAAACATTGCTGTTAGATTGTCGAATAGTTGTAGATTCTGACTCATAAACTGATAGATGGTCACTGTTTATATTGTAAGTTATACATAAAAAGAAGTAAACACATCACTTTTTAAAAGGACAGAAGAAATGCAAATCTGTATAGAATTCACCTATGCTAATTTATATACATTTGGACATACTGTACATTTTGGAATTTAAATAGAAATATAGACACTTCACCATAGTGGGGAGACCATGATCTACTAGTCAGATGTCGTCTTTGGTTGGTCACGTATACCCAGCAATATGTATAACAATACAACCTTAGGGTGTCATCTTCCTAGAAAAATATATCAGTTTTCAGTTAATGGTTTGGGAATACCATGAATTTTAGCATCAAGAGTCATCCTATGGAACTCCATCTGGAGGAGGATCTCCTCCAGCAAAGGGTTGAAGACCTTGCTCTTTAATTCAGCAGTTTAACTTGCTGAATTGTGTCTGAGGTTGCTGAGATGGGTAGTGACTAGTAGAGTGTTGGAAATTTCATTTCATAAATAGTTATAGAGTTAAGTTTTTGATAGTATGTGTTGATGTTCTACCTTTTGGTGACAAGGTCTTTGTGAATGAATGAATGAATCAACTTTATTGCTATTAACCCCTTTTTCCTGAGAGCATGACCATGTCTTCAACATGACCACTGGCTGGTATTTTGAACAAGTTATACATAAATCCCCACAAGCAGGTTTTCTATAGAAAAAAGTAGAGTGATGTAAACAAACAAAAGGTCTAGTAATAAACAAGCCCATAGAAAGAAATATACAAGGGTTGAATGAAAAGTAATGCCTCCACCTTCGTTACTTGGGTTTGGATGGGAATATTTTAATAAATCAAACACAGAAATAATCCTTAGAATGTGCTCATTAACTACCACTATTCACATTTCCACATAATCACCAGACAATTGGATACATTTCTGCCAACAATGAACAAGTTTTCTGAAGCCATCATGGAAGAAGTCGACACTCTGTTTCCGCAACCAGTGCCTCACAGTTCTATGTAGCAGAGGTGCTAAGAAACCACTAAATTGACTTATGAAGATACAAAATGGGACATTAGCAAGAGTGCCCTATGTTCACTGGGGCCCAATGTGCATCAGGGCCGATGGGATGTGCATTGATACCAATGTACCTTGTTTGCATTGTGCATCAGGCACCAATGAGCATTGGGCACTTTGCTGGCTCAGCTATGTAGCAATGTTACAGCAGCCCTCTACTGGATACCGATGTTATGCAATTTCACAATTCTAATTCTTGCATGTGTAAGTCCCTTTACAAAGACATTAAGTCCCCAGCGGGATCCTGGCCAGTCATTTAAAAAACAATTTGCATACATAATTACCATTTTTACCAAAATGGCCCCACCCCAAATCATGTAAGCCGAAGAGATGAAAACCTTCTTTACTCCAGCTGTTTTAAAAAGGAGGCAAATCTGTTATAATTAATTGCTTCATTGTTGTTGCTTCACCTCTAGGCACATAGTGAGAAAAGTCATCTTCAGCCTGAAGTGAATTTTTACAGCTGTCTTTTAAAGCCCTGAAAGCGGAGCTTATAATCATGGAAGTGCTGACACAACCTTATCTACAATATATCGGGGTGAACTGTATAATAAGCTGTTATTATGTATGTGTAAAAATAATGAGAGCGCCAGTGTCTGAGGAGAGTTAATGTAAAATGCTAAGCAATTATACTTGGTTACACAGTATAGGTTAATGTTCTTTCATATAGCTACACCGTCTCCGCACACCCACCCCTCCGCTCTTTTGTCCTCCAGAACGCCTAATGAAAATTTTGAGACCTGACAGTAATGATAAGCAGCTATTCACATGTCCTCTTGTGTCAAGGCTGTAGCATTAATGCCTTCCTTCATATAACATTTTGCATAGCCTAAAGCATCTATTAAAATCCTTTGTAAAATTCATGAAACAAAAGTGGTCGGCTGAGTCTAGTGGGAGAGAAAGTAAGCTGCTTATTAGCAAAAAGTCAAAAACACAGGGCCAATTACAGAGCCGGAGAAAGAAGCCTAAGGAAGAGCACGGGGAGTAATTCTTTCTTTAGCCCAATGGGCTCAAGTGAGAGCCAACTTAGATTTCTCTCTCATATATTTATATATATATATGAAGCATATTCTGAGCAGTAATTAAACTAAAATGTTTGGAGTTAGAAACAGCTCTATAACAACTGAAGGAACTGCTTAAGTCGAAACAATTGCCTGGTGTCATACATAGATGCTAAATTGGACGGATTTAGGGATGCTCCCTGAAGAAACAGCTCAAGGGGTAGTCAAGAGGAGCTGGAAGCTCAGGAGATATGTAAAGAATCTGCTTGGTATTTCAACTGCTATAAATTAGATGGAAAAAAATGAGCCCGCCTTTGGAACAAGCAACATAAAACTGAATAAACCTACAATAAGATTGCCCTTTTTCTGTTATAAACTTGACATTAAGCCTGTCATGTTCAATGACAACCTAACAGACCTCATTCTTTACCCTTTGGAATTTGAAAGATTGGCAGATGCCATGATTTCCTTAACATAAAAGACCTTACAGATAATGTTGGCTGTGCTTACTTTTGGTTTCCAAACTTCACGCCGGTACTTTTGGCATCATTGGGTGAGATTTGCAAATCGGGCTGGAGATTTGCTGTTGGTCAATAATTGCTTCTGACTGCGTGGAAAATCTTTCCCTGACAAAAAGGTAAACGTGACTAGAGCAGCAATTTTTTTCCCGTTTGTGGTTTGCTTTACTAGTCAAAATATTCCCTACATTCATAATGAGATGTGTTTTCTTGCACAAAGCAGCTCATTATGATGAAAGATGGGTGAAACACTGGTAAGTTTGGAAGGTGAAGCCTGAGCAAAACTTCACTGTTGGTTCTAAAAACCCACCTTTTCATTAAAATTACCCTCTTCTTGCTTACTGTTGCCACTCTGATTATTATGTAGACACAGTTTCTTAGTTCAAGATTTTGGAATACAGCAGAGTTAACAAGTTCTATTTCTTAACAATCCGTTGGCAAACTTTTGAAACAACTGAATGTGAAAAGTATGTTTGACTTAAGAATTGCTTCACGGCATTTGATAAGATCATGTTGAGTTATGACTTTATAGAAGTTTTCATACTTGTTGGCCAGAGATATAGACATACAGTAGGAGCTGGGTTTTTAATAATGGCATTTATGTTTTTTTGTGATGAGTTGTTTGCGTGCATGAGCCCCTAAAATGTAGCAGATTTAATTTGTGAATGAATCCAACAATTTAAATAATTAATAATAATATTTATTTATACCCCGCCTAAAGGGGACTCGGGACAGCTAACATGAGGCCAAGCCCAACAAATTACAACAGTTCAAAATCAAATATACAGCAAATAATAACATCAAATAAAAATAACATAAAAATAGAAATAAACAGCAAAATTAATACAGAGTCAAACACAGGAAATGAAAATAAAATAAAATAGTAAGATGAGTATAGTGGGCAGGGCCGGTTAAAATTATAAAGTATAAAAAACCCTACGTGAGAAGGATGAGTAGGACAGTGTGCCTGATGATAGATCTCAGATGGGACGGCACAGCGGAACAGCCAGGATTTTAGGCTCTTCCTGAAGTCTGCCAGGGTGGGTGCTTGCCTAATCTCTCTAGGCAACGAGTTCCAAAGCTGGGTGGCCACCAGGGAAAGGCCCTTTCCCTCATTTACACAACTTGCAAATTAGTTTCTGCTATTCACATGTACACAAAAGAAAACAGAAAAGAGATATTGATGGGCCTCACTGATGTGAAGTAACCTCATCAATGTGAAACATAAGCTGACAAAACAAGGTACTAGAGCTCCAAGTAGCTTCCACCAATGGTATCAATTGGTGTGCGGTGTGTGAATCACATTGAATTACACCATCAGAGGGTATGATACCAAAATGTATGAAAGTTGGCTGAGGCTTAGTCCACTACAGACTGGAAACTTGTGACAGTAGGAACCCCCATTGTGTGTACATGTGCCTTCAAGTCACCTGTTGATTTATGGTGACCCCATGCATTTCAAAAGGTTCTCTTAGGAAAGGATTACTCAGAGGTGGTTTTGCCAGTTACTTCTTCTGAAATACATTCCACAGGACCTGGTATTCATTAGTGGTCTCCTATCCAAGTATGAATCAGAACAGAACTTTCTTATCTTCCAAAGATCAGATGGGATCTGGTGTCTTTAGGATACTTTGGCCCCCTGTCTTCTGATTAAAATTGCTGTATTTTGGTAGAACCACCCATGACTCCTACCTCAAACAAATCTAGAAGCTTTTAAAAATGTTTAGGACATCTTGCCAGTGGTCTGACAAAAAGGAGTTGGTGCTGGTATGGCTGTGAGGAGAGGTGGATAATAAATACAAATTTGTTGTTGTTGTCATACCTTCATATTCATATCTTGCACATCCACCATATCATTTATAAAGTAACATTATAAGAAAAATATGTTTTATTGTTTTTTTAAAAAGTGACACTTCTAATAGGGGCACTATTAAACAACCAAGTTCCCATATGGTATCAGACTCTTTTTCTGTTTACATTATGCATAGCAATCAGCAAATTCACTTGCAAATGAAGGCTCCAGTCCTGAAGCCATTTTTGAGCTCATAAGCCTCACAGATACTAATGGGAAGTCACCCGTGGCTTCTTGATTGTTGCTCAGATGCTTAAGCAAAGACTCTGTCTGTGAGAGATCAGCTGCATTATGATATCTTTGCAGCATTAGGCTTCAATCGTAGACAGATTTAACCATAGGTAAGTTTGATTGAATCCTTGGGGCTTACCTCTGAGCAGATATATACGAGTGGAAAGAATTCATACCACAGTTCTTCAGCTTAGGCCCGAATCCAGATAGGGCACTATGTTAGGACTGCAGTTTTTCAGGGGTTGCACATGGTAGCATAGGATGGGAGATAAAATCTTCCTGCTCTGTATAGTCTAATTCTTCAATGCTTAACTCCCTTCACAACCAATTTGGGTTCAAAGCCTTTTATCTCTTGCTACTGCTGCCTACATTGGGAGTTAACTCAGAAATGTGTGCCAACAGAATTCCAGCCATTCTTTGCAAACAACAACAAAGTAATTAAACTAGGACTAAAAGCTTAAGGACTATACTAGATGCATTAATGAACATGAGTTTTAATTTATAAATAGTGTTCCTAGATATCAAGGCTTGGACTCTTTTCTTCAGTCCTTGGGGAGCAGTGGAAGAATCAAAGGGTGAGAATGTTGCCTTGCAAAATCTTGAGTGTGTGCAAACCAATAACTCTGTGTTGCTGTCCTTGATGTGGACTGATTTTGAAGAGTTACTCTAGACCAGTGGTTCCCAACCTGTGGTCCCCAAGAACTAAAATATGGTCCGCAGCCTCACCATGGCTACACCATTGCAACAAGAGCGACTGGTCTCATGAAACCTTCTTATAGTGCCGAGGAAATGAGGATACCGGGAAGGGAGAGGCTGACTACCCAGAAAAGGCATGACAACAAGCCTCCTTCCTCCCCCTGAGTGGAGCCATTCCATGTGGTGCCTAGAAGTGGGGGCACCTTGGTGTCTTTGTTTTGAGGCTTGTTCCTGGGGTTATTTGGGGTGCTGATTCAGAAAATTGCATTGGATAGACCACATCAGCTCTAGATTATTACATATGGTTTTCTGTAGGCGAACAGATGGCGACAGCTGGATAGCATATATTCTGTATCAGAAACAAGAGCTGATGTGGTCTATCCAATGCAATTTTCTGAATCAACACCCCAAATAACCAAATCAAATCTAAAGTTGACCAAAAACCGATTCATAACCCTTTGGGTATTAATGTGGGAGAGTGGCCCCTGGTCAAAGTGGTCCCTGGTCAAAAAAGGTTGGGAACCACTGCTCTAGACTCAAGGCCCTCTCCTTCACCTCTCAAACATCACTAGGCACTGTTCCTAGGTTCAGCCTTGAAATCTCAGGGTAAGAGATGATCCCATTCTGGCAATACTATTGAAAAATCAGTGAGTACCCAATTTAAACAGGGAAAGCATATTTTTAAAAAGTAGTCTCAGAAAAGACACACACTCTCTTGGCCATGTCAGGGAGAAACTCCACCTCATAGTATTTCACTGGGTGGGGCAGATAACACATTAACATGTAGCTTGCATAAAGGTAATAGTCTTTATTGGACATACAGGTACAAACTAATAATTTATATCATCCTGAGTTGATTTACATTTAATTTATTTATTACAAAAATTACATTTATCTATTCTACCTCTTTTTCAGTGAACCCAAGAGAACATGCTTGACTCTTTCCCTCCCTAGTTAAACCTCTTTTCTAAGACCTCCTTTGGAGATTTATTCCAGTTGCCCCCAAGTTCACGGTTTAGGCATGTGTTGACCGGAGAAAGAATATTTTCATTGTGAAACCCTGATTATGAAATTCTTTGCCTAATATAATTATGAAGAGTAAAGAATAGAAGCATTTGAGGACACATTCTTTCACTATATATCATTTTGGCTAGATTTTCTTGGAGTTGTAGTCCCAAACATCTAGCAAACTAAGCTTCTCTGCGCAGAGGAATAATTTTAAGCCCAGTTTTAAAACCATTACACTTACCTGGTTTTGTTTTTAATGCGGTTGCTCTCAGCACGTCTGCTGAGATCTCATTGTAATACCATATTCTTATTTTATAATGTTTATCAAATGTGTTATGACTGTTATTGAATTTCTAATTTGTATTCTTGTTGCATTTAATTTTATAATTAAGATTTGTTGGAAGTCATTGCGTATGTGTTGATGAAAAGGTGCACACAAAAGCTTTAAATTACTAAACTAAATCTCTATCAATTGGTGGACAGGCCCCTATAAAATGTTATTGTATGGTGCCATAACATGCAGGGAGATGTGTTGATGTATACATTTAGAATTAGGGCGCCATGGAAGATACCTAATTTATATGCTAATCTAATGCAAGCATTACCATTGGCAATATTTCTAAAATCTCAAGGTCATCTCCAGTGCTGTAGGTATAACCTTTCATACTCTGAAATTCTTTTTTAAAATCTAGAAACAGAATAACCAGATATCTCTGTATTCCATTACTTACACAGATGTTCCCTGACCTTACTCCGCTCCTCCCCTTCTTTCTGTATGTGTGTGTTCAGACAGTCTTCTTATGGTGTCTTGCATAAAACAGGCCATCAAATTTCACATGGCATATAAAAATAATGTTCATTTTAGTTTCTAAATGTGGGTATATTTCTGACTTCTCCCCAACACATTGTAAAGAAATTTCAGATTGATCAAAATGAGATAAAATGACAGAGGGCTGTAACTTTTAAGACTTCTGTGGCAAAGGGAAATGATCGGATTTTTCTTACCCTGCTCTGAAGACCTCCCCTCCCTCCATGCATCTGATTTATGGAGCACATCTGAGAGAGGAAGTCGAACAGGCACTTTGGCCAAAACAGCCTCAGAGGAGGAAGAGGAGGTGGAGTGCAAGGGGGAGGGGGGGGCGGCCTCAAAGCCTACACTTTGTTACCTGGGAACAAGTCCCATTGGTTTTAAATCTTCACTGAATTTCTTATTTAAAACCTGGTATTTTTAAAGGGTCTTTGAAAATGTTCTTACAGATAGGGCCACAAATACTTGCCAGATAAGAGGATTCTATCTAAACGGAAACAGGCAAATGACCACCACCCAAAAGGCACTGTCCCTGATACTTGCCGTACTCATCGTTCTCCCCAGAGAACATGGCCACACAAGCTGGTCTTAGAACAGTGTTTCTCAACCTGGGGGTCAGGGCCCCTGGAAGGGCATGAGGGGGGTTTCAGAGGGGTCACCAAAGACCATCAGGAACCCCTTTGGCAGAGAAGGCTGAAGATCTCTCCGCCTATCCTTATCTTCCTTTTTGGAAACGGACTGCAAATCCTCCCACCAAAAGCCCTCCTCCTGATGAGATTTGCTGACCTCTCAGATGGCCTCTCAGCCAAGGAGAGGGCTATTTCTGAGACTCCAAGCAGGGAGGGGAGAGCAGGCGTGCTCTCCCCTAAATCACTGTCAATTCCTCCTAAATCCCTCCAGTATTTTCTGTTGGACATGAGGGTTCTGTGTGGGAAGTTTGGCCCATATCTGTCATTGTGAAATTCAGAATGGTCTTTGATTGTAGGTGAACTATAAATCCCAGCAACTACAACTCCCAACTGACAAAATCACTCCCCCCTGACCCCCACCAGTATTCAAATTTGGATGTATGTGTTTTTGTGCCAAATGTGGTCCAGTGAATGAAAATACATCCAGCATATCAGATATTTACATTACAACTCATAACAGTAGAAAACAAATACAGTTGTGAAGTAGCAACTAAAATAATGTTATGGTTGGGGGTCACCACAACATGAAAAGTGTATTAAGGGGTCACAGCATTAGGAATGTTGAGAACGACTATCTTAGATCCTTTTCACGTTTCGTGAATATGTGTGTGCACATTCCTTCAGTGTGTCTCTCGATGTGCTTGGATGGGAGACTTCCAAAAAGCACTAGATGTCTTGTGTGTGCTACAACTAAATGTTGATGAATAACTTCAAGGCTATGAACAGTTCTTCATTTTGAGGACTAAAAAAAGCACCTTATAGATGAACCCATGTTTTAACTTTTTAGAAAAAACAATTTCCCTTCTTTCACTTGCCTCTTCCTGAGAGCAGGCACGGCTGGGGAATATTATGCGTGTTACTTTGATGTACGAAGAGTTAATAGCAGAAAGAGAAAATAATTGGAAAATATTGCAAATGCAGCTTGTACGTCTTGTGGTTACTGTTTGTAGAGCACTTTCCCCCTTTCCCAGTTCAGATTTTAAAAATAAACTGTACATATCACCAAGCAGATAATTTTTTTCAAAACGGTATCTCCCTGTAGTTTCACTAACATGTTAACCTACTTACAGCAATTAGTGCTTCATTAGTAAGGCTAACTAACTGTTGCTGTGCCCTGTAATGATTTGCCAGGTTTTCTATATACAAGTGCATAATCAATGTTTTCCAATTACTGCTATAGTGCAACCACTATTTCAAATAAACTAGATAATAATACAAACCCATTACTGAATCTGAAGTAGCAGAGGCATTTAATTGCCAGGCAGTTCTTTTCAGCTTTTAAAATTTTTCACACTAATGAAGTGTCATACAAAAAAGTTGTATTGATTTTTCCACCACATGGCTTCAACCACAAATATGTAATTATCCCTTTTATATCTAGCAGGGGGATTAAAATAATCTATAGTATATAGCCTTTACTTATCCCTGATGGGTTTAGTAGTACTTTTACCCTTTTCAAAATATGCAGCATTTTGATGAATGAACTTTCAGTAAAATGTTGCTTTATCTGCTTCATATCTTTAGTGGGGTTTTTTAAGGGGAAAAAAAGGAAAAAGCTAGCTGGTGGGCAAGCAATGGAATTTTAAATCCTAGCTTCATGAAAGCTTTCAACTGCTGGGGGCTATGGGAGAATAAGTGGAAATGCTCACAACAAACTGCACCAAGGCCACAAGCAGTCAATATTCAGCTACATTTACTCACAATTCGTTCACATTATTCGTGTTATTAAAAAGTTAGATTTGTGGGATTTATAAATAGGTAAAGGTTTTCCCCTGACATTAAATGCAGTTGTGTCCAACTCTGGGGGTTGGTTCTCATCTTCATTTCTATGCTGAAGAGCCGGCGTTGTCTGTAGACACCTCCAAGGTCATGTGGCCAGCATGACTGTATGGAACGCTGTTACCTTCCCATTGGAGCAGTACCTTCTGATCTACTCACATTTACATGTTTTCGAACTGCTAGGAGCATAGGGATGGCGCATTTATAGAAATTGCTGGTACAGTCTTAGCATAGCACTACCTGGAATAATATGTTCGATTAGTAGCCTGGAATTGCTATTGCTATGTGGTTGAGGCCATACACAAGAGTAATGAAATTACATTCTTAATATGAGAGGAATGGTTGTATTTTCTTATCTTTGTTGTTTTCAGTTTATGCCCAAAATGAGTGTGAACTTTGAATTCTTAGCATTTTATCTTCTGGTCCATAGATGCCCTAGTATTTTCTATTATAAGAAGACTACTCATTTATAAGTTGGCCGAATGTATAAGTTGAAGTGAGATTTGGAAGCCAATACAGGCAGTCCCCAAGTTACAAACAAGATAGGTTCTATAGGTTTGTTTTTAAGTTGAATTTGTATGTAAGTCGGAGCAGGTATATTTTTTACGTATAGCCCCAGCCAAAGTAGATTAGTTTTGGATAGCATAAGGAAGGGTTAACACCATTGTGGAGTTTGTTTTGCTATCTGGGCCCCTGTTCAGATGATTACATTTCACTTTCTATCCCTATGATAATTGGATTTTGAAAAAAATGACTTGTAGTGGAAATAAGGATTGGTGGTAAAGCATCAGTGGAGACACATTTTCCCCATGATAACTCTTTTCATGGGGTAAATTCCCCTCCCTGGCTGGGGATAGATTTCTCTCACTTCCTGTTGTCTCAGCCCTGTTCTTAAATATTAGTCATTTGTAAGTCGTATGTTTGTAACTCAGGAACTGCCTGTATTATGGATTTTTCTATGACCCATGGATAGGTTGAGAGTCATTCTGTAGAGAGGAAAGCACCAGCACTGCCTCTGCTATTTGCCTGCCCACGCATGCAGAAAAGCCTTTTACCACTCAAAGAAGAGGGTGCTTCTCTTTCTTATTAAAGTAAAAATACCATATTAACTATTATTTTAAAAAGGAACCATCTCCTCTGAGAGGAGTGGTGAAAGGTGAGGGCTTTGTCCATCCTGGAAGACTAAAAGAAGCACCAGCCCCTTCTATCCCTGGCATTTCCCTACCAGGCATTCAAAAAGATAAGAAGCAGTGCTGTGGCACTTCATTTAGGTTCTCCATCTCTTAAGGATGGACTAAGCTCTCACCTTTTGTTATTTTACTCAAAGAAGGAGATGGTTCCTTTTTAAAATAAGAGTTAAGCTACAGTATTTACACTGACCCGTGGCTAAGTCAGTCCGGGATTTTTGGGATGATGTTTTGACTAACATGTATAGACTTATACATTGAATTTCAATGTTCAGTGATACAACATAACCAAGGCATAATTCCCTCCAAGTTTCAGAAAGATTCACACTGATTTTGGGGAAATTTTAACCCACATAAACTTAACAGTACTATTTCACTGGAAGACCCCAGGGGCCATTCAGTCTAACCCCCTTGTGCAAGGCAGGAAAAGCACAGTCAAACCTGCCCACCCAGCCTTTGAAATAATAATAATAATAAGGAACATACTAGGTAAACTTTGGAGTTACTGCCTCTCAACTTTGCCTACTTCACAGGGTTGATTCAACTCCGAACAATCCCCCTTTATCTCAAAATCCCTTTAGAGAATGAACATAGGTTTTCCCCCACCAAAACGTTCGGGGAGAAAGGGGAGGAGGCAGTGGCACAACGTGGTAAGCTGAATTCTGGGGAAAGTAGTTTGGGAAGGTGAGGACCCCTGTGGCAGAGAATTCAAAAGGCCCCACCCTAAACTACATTTTTCGGAATTCTGCTCGCTTCCTGCATTAAAGCCTCAATGTGAGTGTGGTCTCTGCTTGGCTCTCTCTGGGCCGGCCACGTGCCCAAGGGGCTTCTTCCTTGCCTGGCCATCCAGCCAGGCATCCTTCTCTCCCCTCTTCGCCACCCTTTGGGGAAAGAGCAGGGCTTCTCCCTTCACTCCGGCCTCCCCAACCTCCTCAGGGCCCTTTTGGGGAACCAAACCTAGCCCTTTTGGAGGAGAAGTGGTGCCCATGAAGGAGCCCGGAAGCCATTTACAAGACTTACACGACTCTTCCAAAAGTCATAGGTCAGTGTTTTAAATCTTACATTTTTTTTCATGGTCGCCCCTCCCAATTCTTAATATCTCTTTGTATGTACAAATCTTATGAAACAGATACAACAAACAAATTACAAACAAAGTTTTGCACAGCCCTAATAGGTATACATAATATTTCATTTTCATCTTCCAATATATAGACTCTGAGACTTACATTTGATGAAATTTATAGAAAAATATAGCACTCAGTTGTTGTTACACTTTATTCTTTGTAGACATGTAATTTATTGCACTGTTAGTTGATTTGAGTATTGCTGAATTTACCATTAACACATAGATTTTTTATTTTCATTGTTTAAAATATGTCCTTTTTAACTGAAAGGCATTTAGCTTGAATGAGGGAAGAATTATGTTTTCTGTTAATGATAATTCAACCCGATGCTATTCAACTTGAGATGTGCACACATTAAAAAAAACATTTCTCCGGATCATAAATGGCCATTACCTTGACCGCTGACATGAAGCCATCAGAGTTCTATTATTGACGAAACTTTCAGCTCCCCATCTGTTTCACTGAATGAGCATCATACAGCTGTCAGCTAAGGCAAGGCATAAAACTGATGAAAGCGCCTGACATTTTCTTTTCACAGCTTATGAAAGCAAAACATCTTGAGGTTTCTTGAACCCAGGGGTGGCAATTGCAAAAACCTCCCCTCAACCCCCACCTCATCAAACAGTTTATGGGTTCTAATAGTTCACCTTTCAACAGAGAATTGTGTTTCTTTTTCTTTTTTAAAAAAAAGAAACTACAATAATTAAGAAATTAAAATTATTTTCTAGCAGGACTCTCCTCTTCCCACCCTGTATGTAGGCTGGGTTGGCAACTGCTCTAGAGGTTTTGCAGCAAACAAGTTAACATGAGGTATTTTATGGGCCAGAACATTTCAAACTGCAGTTCTGCATTATATAATTAAATATTAATGATCTTTAAAAGTTAATTGTATAATGCAGAACTGCAGTTTAGAAATGTTCTGCCCAGAAAATACCTTGTGTTCACTTATTTGCTCAGAAATCAATAAAGCAGCTGCTATTCCTTCATGTTCACTCCATTCCACATTGATGTTTGTCATGGTTTTTCCATGTACATATTTTTCATGGTTATTCTATTGTTGTAAAGCATTTTGTGGTTTGTGCCAAATCAACAATTTAGCCTCCTTTGACCACATTTGAGACCACTGAGCTTGTTAGATTTTCGTGGGAATGGAAGGCGGACTCTGGGGAAACCGCAACCTTCCAGATATTATTGGAACTCTGTGGTAGAACTTGCAATCCAATACACCTGAAAGGTTGCACACATTCAGTATCTGGTTCTTCATATCAGATCAGTGGTTTGTGACCTCATGGAGCTAATACTTCGCAATAGTGGAAGATTTGGGCCTGAGCAAGGTGCACTCATTCTATTGTGATGAGATGAGGTGACTAGCACTTCAAGAGCCAACTGCACCGTACATTGCATGTGCGCAGCTGTGGCCTTCCAGAGGTTATTAAACTGCAATTTCTATCAGCCATAATAAATAAAAGATGGGACAGATGCTAAGGGGAAGTATGATGTAATCACATCTTCATTCTACTGACAAATGGGAACAATTGGATCTGTGAAACATTTTCTCCTCCCATTTTCTCATGGACTTGAAAAAAATTTGATCAGTACTATGAAAACAATAGCCGGTATGGTGTAGTGAATCGTGTTTTGAGTGTTGTGACTTCATCACAAGGAGCTGGAGAAAATGAGGTAAAGTGGGGGAAAGAAGATGAAGAATTTACTCACTCCCATCACACAAGATTGCCTCCTCTTCCAGCTTCTAACTCAACCATCTACTTAATTTCCATCACATGGGCAGACAATGACTCCTCCCATTTCAAGGATACCACCACAGTTTTAAAAACAGGCAACCTTTAAGGCAACACTGCCTTTAAGACCCTTCCCCTGAAGCAAATTTAAGGTACGTATCTTTCTTAAGGTGGCACTTTCCATGGGGTCGTTTGAACTCGGGATCCTTCCACTGAAACAGAGGCATCTTTCTTAAGGTGGAATTTTCCCTGGGGTCATTTTGCACTGAGATTTGATTCCTCCCACAGTCCCTTGAGATTTTAAATTATTTATCTTTTAAAAAAACAAAAAACTTCACCCCGTATTGTATTAAGTGGTTTTAAATTAACCCACATATTTTCCAGAGCCTTTGCATTGGTAATAGTAGTGGTTTTAAATTAACCCTGTTCTTTCATCAAGCCTCTGCATTGGTAATCTGGGGAAATGGGCATTTCGGCTCCTCCCACACACAGCGTCATCACTTTATTTACAAGCGGGCAATATGGATTAACAGCACACAGGGACATTGGCCATTTTGCCCGTCTCTATTTAAAAATAAGTTGATTGCCCACCATGGGCTGCCATTTCTTAATGTGAAGAAATCCTGATTTTACTGCATGTGATGAAATCATTGGACTATGACTATGGAGACCAGGAGTTTGAGCCCTTGCTTGGCCATGAAAATTTGCTTGCTAATCTTAGGCAATTCACACTCCCACTGTCTCAGAGAAAGGCAAAGACAATACCCTTCTGGACAAATCTTGCTTTAACCTTCCCCCACCCCCACCCAGATTTGCCTTAGGGTCATCATAAGTTAGAAACGACTTGAAGGCACACAACAGCAACAATTATGAGAATAATGCTGAAACCCAAAAAAGGGTATATTTAGCTACAGAACATTAGTAGGATTGGATTTGAAAAGTCGCACATTGCTGTTGCAAAGTGATGCTTATCTTAGCACATGTTCCATTCAACTCAATGAGGCAAAGTCTGTGAAAATAAAACACATATAGATGCCCTCCTTTCTGCTAGAGATCCCTGTGTACAACTAGTGGGCCACTGTGTGACACAGAATGCTGGACTAGATGGGCTGAGGCCCGATTCAGCATGGCTCTTCTTATGTTCTTATAGATTGTGCCACATATCAGTTGAAATTATAAAAATGATATACTCATGACAATTTTTCTAGCTCCTTAAATGATAGCTAAACAACTACTCCATGGTTGCTAATGAAAGCTGTAGCTGGACATTACTAATGCAGAAAATCTCTGGAAGCAGAATGTTGGATGTTGTGCCTCATGTAAGCCGCCCTGAGTCCCCGTTGGGGAGATGGTCGCGGGGTACAAATAAAGTTTATTATTATTATTACTATTGGATGGGCACCATACAAACCAAGTCAAGTACTTGTGAGCCATGTTTCTCACATGGGCATCCACTTGTGGTTCACAAACTTATCAGCCAGTTCCAGGTTCAAAGGTTCTCCTAATTATTTCTGCTCATTTATTTCCTGGCAGCTGCCATGACCAATGGCATTGGCAGCTGCTGAAGGATCAAGGAGAATCAATAGAGTCACACTACACTTGTTTCTGTCCTAGTATTCCTCTGGGCAACCAATGCAGTCAACACAAATTCTAATGAGAATTAATCTGCAGAAATAAAATTCAGAGAAGAACAGCTAGACACATTTCGTCAGCCCTCATTCAGTCCTACTTCAAAAGATAACATTGGCCAAAAACATGTCAACATCCATGTGACTGTGGAGAGACTGCAGGAGGCATGACTGATATGGAAAGACCAGAGCTCTGCTTTCATGTCATCCTGAAAGTGCTGGCAATTATATAATCCAAGGGAAAGCTGGTGCAAGGAGGTCTTGGAGATCCCCTTTTGCAAACTGCTAAAATGTGCAACTGCTTTCACAGATTTAAAGTAAATACCTATGAGAATTCTGGCCACTGTGTACATTGTGTCCTTACATCATGTAGCTGCTGTATTTCCTTAAATATGAGGTACATAAGCCATTTTATTTGAGAGCAATTCTACAGCAACCCAAAGCTGAATTTATTTATTTTTACTGAAAAACGCTTATATTAATGGGTAACTTTAAATCAAACTACCTCAAAAAGACTATAAACTATTGTAAGCCCACCCTTTTAAACTATAGTAGGCCCTCCCTTTGTGGGAGTGAAAGACTCCCATAAAAGTGGGGAAAACATGATTTTTTAAAAAGCCATTTTTTAAACTAAGAGAACAACTGTCTTGGAATCTCAAGGTTCTCCAGTCTCCATCTATGGCAGGAGTCCCCAAAGTAAGGCCCATGGGCCAGATGAGGTCCTCCAAGGTCATCTCCAACAACAACAACAACAACAACAACTCCTCTAATTAACTTGATTATGTCATCAGCCCAAAGAAGGCCCACACTTCCCATTGAAGTACTAGTAATTTTAAGTTGGTTAAAATTGTTACTCCTTTAAAATATTGTATTGTTCTTTCATTTCCCCCCACTACAAATAAGATGTGTGAAATGTGGATAGGAATTTGTTCATTGGTTTTTTGCAATCTATAGTCCAGTACCCCAACAGTCTGAGGGACCGTGAGTGGGCTCTTTGCTTTAAAAGATTGAGGATTCCTGGTCTATTGTCAACTTCTGCTTGAAGTCAATCATAGACT
The DNA here is from genome assembly GCA_030556195.1 of Anolis apletophallus. Classification (NCBI taxonomy): domain Eukaryota; kingdom Metazoa; phylum Chordata; class Lepidosauria; order Squamata; family Anolidae; genus Anolis; species Anolis apletophallus. Next base: position 159,271,779 of record JARBWK010000002.1, read on the forward strand.
TGTGCTGGAGGACCTACAGATGCCCAGGTAAGTGTTCCTTCTAAGAATCTCTAGGTCCCCCAGCATGACACTGGGGTCAATGTCTGCTGGAAATTGAGCATAGAGTCACACTGGAGAACTTAGATATTCCTAAAGAGAAGATGTTGATCAAATCTGTAAAAGTTAAATTTTCAAATGTGGAAGGCTGGCTGTACATAAATCAAACCACTGACCAACCATAAAACAAAACAACACTGTCTTTTGCTCTTGAAGTTTTCAATTTTTTTCTGCCTTAAACCTAGAATTGTACTTGTGCTACGTGGAAGAAGAAGAAGACATAACCATAATACCACCTCTCAAGCAAACAGCCCAGCATAATTAAAAGAAGAGACAACCCTTCTTCCAGCACAATATGGGGTTCCCTGTACTGCAGTGTCCTTGGCATATCGCTACTAGTGTAGATTTCAAGGGGGTAGGTTTCCCATTACATACTGTATGTGAAGAAATACTGTACTAAATTGTATTTGTAGAAGTAGCAAGACTTCCAGCATGGTAACATCTCATGGGGTTACCTGAAAGACACTGTTGGTAGCCACGGGCATGTCACATTTCAGAATCTGGCCTGGTGAGGTTGGAGACTGCCTAACAGCTGGCAAAGGCCAGATGGTACTTATGACTGTGAATTAGAGGTCATATACTCTGGCCTCATGCTGCCTCTTTTTTATTGTTGCCCTCCTGATTCTGTGTGGACAGCAGGGAAAATAATTTATGCCAACCAGCCTCATTCCTACCCCCCTCCTTCCACTCACGACTTTCCTTTTGATATCACATCATGATTCTGAGCTTGGAGCCCCATAAATTTTCTCCAAATGTGTAGTAATTCCTTGGCGCAGTCTAAAGTTATGATTCATTTATACTGGAGTGACAGCATAATACCTATGTGTCAAAATCTATTAAAACTGTTCAATGTCTTCTGTTTATTTTTAGAACCAATTGAGACTTAACTGATGGTGAAAAATATACAGTCAAGTGTGTTTACTTCACCTTTACAAAGAATCTGTTATAGTCCCAATTAATTTGTTATTCCTGTCACAACAGGTACTGGATACTTCAAAACTGTCATTACCGCTTCTGCCTACATTTTTTTTATTTTGTGTTTTGTTTTTCTCACAGGCTTTCTGTTTATTTTTAACCCATTAGGAGATATGGGTTCTGCAGTGCTCCAAAACTGTGCAAGCAACATCTTGCAATTTAATTAAAGGAATGTGCAATGAATAAATCAACATCTTCAGCAACTGAAGCCAATGGTCACAGACTTCCTTCCCTCCCTCCCTCCCTCCCTCTCTCCTTCTCTTCCATCCTTCCTTTCTTCCCTTCCATCTCTTCCTTCATTCCTTCCCTCCCTCCTTCTCTTCTTTACTTCCTTCCCCCTACCATCCATCCTTTCCTACCTCTTCCATCCTTCCTTTCTTCCCTCCTTCTCTTCCTTCCTTCCTTCCCTCCCTCCTTCTTTTCCTTACTTCCTTCCCCCTTCCATCCTTCTCTTCCTCCCTCCCTCCTTCCCTTCCTTCCTTCCCTTCCTTCTTTTCTTTCCTTCCCCTTCCATCCATCCCTTCCTCCTCTCTTCCTCCTCCCTCCTTCCTTCCTTCCTTGCTTCCTTCCTCCCTTCCTCCTCTCTTCCTCCTTTCCTCCCTCCTCTCTTCCCTCCTTCCTTCCTCCCTTCCCTGGATTTCTCGGGAACAATCACTTCTTGTTTTCACTATGGAATTTAATGGCAGTACACAGGAACATCTCTCATATGCTCTGATGTGATGGGCCAGATGGAAAACATTTGAATTAAAAATGTCCTACATGAGGCAGCCATAAACACAGAGAAGTTTTCAGTACAAATCTAGAACTGGCTTCTCACTGTTATTAATTAACAGTACTTTCACTCAAAGAACCCCTAGTATAAAGGTTTTTTATTGGGAGGAGGGGAAAGAAATAGGCGGCATACATCTTAAAACCAAACACCATGTAGTTGGGAGGTTTATGTAATCAGCAGAAATAAAAGCAATTCAGCAAGGCAATTGCAAACATAACTGCTGAGATGAGTAAGTGTGTGCAACTGCATATGTGAGAGTGTCATAAAAAGAAAAGCAGGAAAAGAGCAATTACATCTGCAATTGCCATATGATTTCCTAGAAAGAATCAAAGTAAAAAAAAACTACGAGATCATGGAAGGGAATTTAGAGCATGGAAATAAAATGGCAAGAGAGACTTGCAATCCAGCTTAAAGAATAACAATATTAATTTATGATGGACCTCAAATGGTGGCTTAGTTTTAGAGATCAATACATTTTAGTTATCCCCGGGGTGGTTAGAGGATGGAAAAGAACATGCATGGTTCTCCCTACCTATTCAGTATATGATGTCATATTGATATATATTCCTGTATCAGTTAACCTCATGTATAAGTTTAGGGCACGTTTTCTGACAAAAAATGTAGATTTTGTTTTGACCTATGGATAAATCATCTCAGCTGAAAGATGAAAGCTTGGTGCCTCCTGGGAAAACCTAAAAGATGCACCAACCCACTCTACTCTGTCTTTACCATGACTCACTTCTGGCCTTTTTGAAAAGCCTGGGTGGGAAAATGGTGGTGGGAGCCAGGAACGACCAGCCCTGTGAGGTGACACTGGTGCTTTCCACTATTCTTTGAAATACCCTCAACTTATCCATAAAGCTTCCTCTTGACATTAAGTACAGTTGTGTCAGACTTGGGGGGTTGGTGCTCATCTCCATTTCTAAACTGAAGAGCCAGTGTTGTCTGAGTAGACGTCTCCAAGATCATGTGGCCGGCATGACTGCATGGAACGCCGTTAACTTCCCACCGGAGCAGTACTTATTGATCTACTCACATTTGCATGTTTTCAAACTTCTAGGTTGGCAGAACAATTTATCCATAATTTTGTCCCCAAAATCTACCCTTGACTTTTATATGAGGATGATGTGTGCATGTATACAGGCAGTCCATGAGTTACAAATATCTGACTTACAAACTACTCGTAGCCGAGAACAGCGGTGAGGCAACAAGAGAGAGAAATGTACCCCTAGAAAGCTAAATCCACTCCTGAAAGAGTTATCTTGGGAAAAGGTGTCTCCACTGAAGCTTTATGACCAACCTTTGTTTCCACAATAAGCCATTTTTTTCAAAATCCAATTATCGCCAACACAGAAGGTGAGGTGAAATCTTTTAAACAGGGGCACAGATAGCAAAACAAACACCTTAGATAGATAGATAGATAGATAGATAGATAATAGATAGATAGATAGATAGACCGCCAGATCGACAGACAGACAAAGAGATAGGCAGGAGTTACATTTAAAAAATGTACCAATTCCGAATTACATATAAATTCAACTTAAGAACAAATCTACATAACCTATCTTGTTCGTAACGCAGGGACTGCCAATTTACGACAAGTTCCAGGCTGTTGCTCCATCTTGTTAGTTTCCCCTATTGCAGAAAAAATTGGTATCTCCAAACCCAAGAAGACTTGAATAGTCTTCAAAGACAACCCCACATATAGCGCGTTGCAGTAGTCTATACGGATGTAACTAGAACGTGGACTACCGTGGCCAAGTCAGACTTCCCAATAAATCTATATGTCTCTGGTCCAGATCCAGCATCCTATCTGCAAACTGCCTTAATAGATGTGAACTTTCACAATGGGTATTCCAGTCCTCCAAAAATATATCTCAAAAGCACGAGCATATAAAGTGGATTTGATTTTAATAAGGATCTCTTCCATTTCCCATATGCCATTATATTTATAAATAATTGACTGGAGGCTGCGACACATTCTTGCAGCCCAGTCTTCTGCTTTGTTTACTGAGACAGGTGGATTTTTCTAACAAATCTTCTTAGAACTACAGATGTTATGCTTGGGGCAAGAACTGATATTTCTAGTCTGGTATTCAAGGATAATTAAAGTAAAAGAGGAGAATGTATTTTTCTGTAGGACATTTCATTCAGCCCTTGTTGTCACATCTTTATAGCCTATTTAGGGAATACTTCCTATTGTTGGAAAACACACATACACCAAAAAGAGGAATAAGCAGGAGGGACTCCTTATTTCAATATTGAGCAGAGCTGAGAATTTCAATGTATTGGGAAACCGGATAATCTTATGCTTCAGAGTCCTCAAGCAGCTCTGTGCCAAATCCAAAAGCAAATGTGTCAAGACCAAATCAAACTAGAATCAGCAGTCCATTTCTGATTTTAATGGTTTCTCCTCTCTCAACCTCCTTTATTTATACCCTAATCTTTCCCTCAACAAAGATCTGCATAGTCAAAGCAATGGTATTCCCCGTAGTAACCTACGGATGTGAGAGCTGGACCTTAGGGAAGGCTGAGCGAAGGAAGTTAGATGTGTTTGAACTGTGGTGTTGGAGTAAAGTTCTGAGCATGCCTTGAACAGCGAGAAGATCCAACCAGTCCATATTTCAGGAAATAAAGCCCGACTGCTCATTGGAGGGAAGGATAGTAGAGGCAAAGATGAAGTACTTTGGCCACATCATGAGAAGACAGAAAGCTTAGAGAAGACAATGATGCCGGGGGAAATGGAAGGAAAAAGGAAGAGGGGCCGACCAAGGGCAAGATGGATGGATGGTATCCTTGAAGTGACTGGCTTGACCCTGAAGGAGCTGGGGGAGGTGACGGCCAACAGGGAGCTCTGGCATGGGCTGGTCCATGAGGTCACGAAGAGTTGGAAGTGACTGAACGAATGAACAACAAACCTTTCCCTAATGGCAACACTCAAAGCAGCTTACAAATTAAAACTAACACTACAGTAGTCCCTTGGTATCTGCTGGGGTTTGGTTCCATGACCTCCTATAGGTACCAACATCCATGGATGTTTAAGTCCAATGATATACAGTGGAATAGCAAAAGGCTATACTTTTTATATAATGGCAAAATTAAGGTTTGATTCTTTTTTTTAAAAAAAAGCATTGAATCTGTAGACAGAAAATCTGTGAATATGGGGAGCCAGCTATACAAACAATTTAAGACCTACAATTAAAACAGTACAGTGCATTCTTGGCAGTGGTTGTTAAGTGTTAACCAGTGCAGAATAAAGGGTCTTTCCAATTATTTAATAAGGGAATCACCACTTCTGGAAGTTACCAGGAGAAGTAATTTAGCTTTTGTACACCCAGTAAAAGAGAGAACCAGTGTGGAATGTGAGGATCCTGGGGTGTGGGTTGTCAAAAACAGCCCTGGAGTGACGTATAGCACAAAGGCCACTCTTTGTTCTAACATGATTCCCCAACAGTGTCTATTTATTTTCTGTGTATTTGTGTTTTCGATTTTTATTGTTGATATGGTCAGTGGAGTAATCAATAAACAGATCTATCTATCTGAACAGTGATTGGGAATGCTATTCTTTTGTACTGAAAATTCCCAAATTCTCCACCCAGCATAGGCTATTCTATAAAGTGTAGTCCATGAAGTAGTCCATCTTTTCCAAATTCGGATCCTATGGATGCATTTTAATTTGATTTATTTATAATATTACTTTTTAAATTAAAATTGGGTGTATGTCTTACTATTTAGGAGACCTCCCTCTAGTCAGGACGAACAACAGCATTTAAATCCTCTGTGGTGGTAGTGGTGGTTATATGCCTTCATATTGACTTTGGGCCAATCTGCACTGCCAGAAAACTCAGTGTAGATCGGTGGTGGGCAGTGGGACGATCCAACGGGGCGCTGGGAGGCTCCGGAGAATTTGGGGGGCGCTGAGTCCCTGTAAGGGGATGGTGGGAAAGGAAATGTTTTAGCTTTTTGGGTTAATGAAGGTGGCTGAGTTGGCGTGAAGGGTCCCCCCTCCCGCACAAAGCCCACTTCTTATGTGCCAGGAGCAATAATGGAGAACCCAATTGGCACATCATCTCCCCCTTCCCATTTTTTAAAAGTATGCAACATTGATATTACCTTTCTATTCTAAGTTCAATAAATAGTTTCATAATATCAAACTTGAATGTTTCTAATTTACACCTTTCTTTATTATATTTTATGAAAAAGGTAGAAACATTAATACACATACAGTATCTTTCTGTTTAATTGTTATTAAAAAATTTAAAAAATAATTTCTAGGGGGGCGGTGAGCAAATTTTTTTCTGAAAAGGGGGCGGTAGGCCAAAAAAGTTTGAGAACCTCTGGTGTAGATGTTGCTTTAGCCTGGGGACTTCCGGGTTAAAAATACCTTCAAATATCTAGATCTTCCTTGAAGATCTAAATTTTTGCAGGTATAAAGGCAGTGTAGCCTCTCATCTGGGATCACCATCCACAATCCCATGTGATGTTCCCACAGCCATCCTATGTTCCCTGAACTCAGGCAGCCTGGGGAGTGGGCTAGCAATGCCTCCTTTCTTTCCCTGCCCCCCCCCCCCCCAATCCACAAAAAAACCTCCTTACTGTTCCTGGAGGATGGCTGCTTCCTACTTTGCTCTCATTGATGATGTGATGGATCTTTGGAGATTGAAATGTCAGAGAAAGAAATAGCCAGCTTTCAGGAACAGAGGCTTTCTATGGATTTGGGGGGGGGGGGTAAACAGGGGTCAAGGAGGGAACGGTGGCATTGGCCATGGCCAGCTGTGGTCAACACCCTGCCAATGAGATGGAGTTTCACATACACCTGTGGCCACAAAATGTGGCTCAAACCAGCATTTTGGGTAGCGTAGCAGCATCCTTACCATCCGTGTCTGTGCCCTACTCCCCCAACCAGCTCAATAGATATCTTGAGCATGATCAATCTATTTGCCCCAAGGAATTGGGAAATTATTGTTTCCATTCAGTGTTTGATGTTTTGTCATATGTCTGTTATAACAGGCTGTGGTTTTTAAATTTTTAATCTTAGTTGTTAAGTTATAATTCGTGTTTATAAATTGGGTTGTTTAAATTTTGTTATTATGGATGTATTGTTGTATTCGGGTATTGAATGTTTGTCTTTTATGTTTGGAATCCTCCCTGAGTCCCTCCGTGGAGATAGATTGGAATATAAATAAAGTATTATTAATATCGGGTTAAACCCCTGTGCCAGCAGGACTGAAGGTTCAAATCCGGGGAGAGCGTGGATGAGCTCCCTCTGTCAGCTCTGTGCGAGGACATGAGAGAAGCCTCCAACAAGGATGGTAAAAACATCAAAACATCCGGATGTCCCCTGGGCAACATCCTTGCAGACGGCCAATTCTGACGACAGTTTCTCAAGTCGCTCCTGATACGACTTTAAAAAAGAATTATCCTTGAACTTATGGCAATTTTAGCATAGACCTTTCTTAAGAGATTCATTTATACTGAGAGAATGTGGCTTGCCCATCAGAACCCAGTCAGTTGCTTACAGGGGGATTCAAATCCTGGTCTCCCCAAGTCTATTACTTAAATGACTACACCACATTGATGAAATACTGTTTTTTTGTTTGTTTTTTTTAAAAAAGATGTATAAATGGTCACCCTAGACTGACATCCGTGGAGGGAAAATTAGGCGAGAAATATTCTAAATGGTGTACTGGAGATATAAGAAGGGCAATCCTCTTTCAGCACAAATGAAATGCACGGCCAACTAAATGACTGGAAAATAGTGTCTGAGTAATTTATCAAAGGTGAATGGGAGATTAGTCTTTTCCAAATTTTGTGTGTGTGTGTATGTAGCTGTATCTAGGGGCAGGATGTCGTGTATCCTCCCACTGACCCAATGGAAGAGAAGTTATTCACATCTGAGATGGGCTAACCTCATTTGATGGGAAATGAGGCATTACGGAGTTTTATATATTATAAGATTTTTATTACGATTTGGATGATTATGCTCTGTAGCTATAACTATGTAAAATTAAGCACAAATAGTGTAGAAGATTTTGAAGTTAGAGATGGAGAATGACGATTAGGTCTCCCATGACCTTCTTTATGCCAATGTACGAGTAACGAATGTCATCAAGCTTATTTTCTCGTCTTTCAGACTCATGCAGTTTAAAATGTTTCAAATGACTGCTTCCATGTTCAAAGAGGCTTCAACATTGGCAAACTTTCCTAGCATTTTCACTACATTCATCCCATTACTTTTCGCTATGGGCATGACTCCAAATGAAAGAAAGAAAATAGAAAGAAATGCACATATTTAAAAATAATTATAGAAATGGAAAACAGGTCACCAAGATTTGTGCAAAACTATGCAGGCTTTTGAAGTACAAATAAGTTGTCCTACATCACCATGAAGCAGGTACTTAATTCTTAAGTTATAGAGAAAGCAGAGTTACTAATGATCTGATTTCACAACCCATTTCAGCTGAAGTACTTGGTTTAAACCATTAATTCATTGGACATCAGCAATGCTAAGTTTAAATTACAATACTTTATATAGGATGGTGGAATGGACCAAGTGCCCAGATTTTAGTCAATATGGATGCACTTTTGTACGCTAATGACATGAGTCTTGTTTTAATTTAAACAGATGAGGGGTGGGGAGGGATTTCACTCATCTATTTCTGCATCTGCAGTGGTCATGTATAGTGCTAGTGGGGTGCATTCTGGAACATCATGAAATTGCCAGGTACAATTCTGGTCCCTGGTGAGGATTTGTATGCTTTGCAGTTTTCTGCAGGGAAATTCCACACCTTGTACTTCTTTTGAGTGCCTAGCAAAGAATATAGCTCTAATCTACAGTCCAAAATTTTTGATTGCCCATTTGAAACACGATGCAATAGAAATAAACTGTTAGGCGATACCCGTTACCCCATCTCTTTATTGGGTTTATTTATAGAAAAACAAGATCTGGATTATTTTTGCTCCTCAAAATTAGCTGGAAAGATTATGCAAAGAATCCATATGAGACTTTTCATTGCTGTATGACCTGCTGTTTACTAGCACTTTGCATCTTTCCACAATGGTAATCTAAACAGGCAGACGTGAAGTCCTTTTAAAACCAAAACAGCTTGCTGATTCCTTCCCTTTCCATCTGCCGTTTTTTGGAGCCCCTGGTGGCACAGTGGGTTAAACCCTTGTGCTGGCAGAACTGAAGACTGACAGGTCGGAGGTTCGAATCCGGGGAGAGCGCAGATGAGCTCCCCCTGTCAGCTCCAGCTCCCTATGCGGGGACATGAGAGAAGCCACAAGGATGGTAAAACCACAAGGATGGTAAAACATCAAACATCTGGGCGTCCCCTGGGCAACGTCCTTGCAGATGGCCAATTCTCTCACACCAGAAGTGACTTGCAGTTTCTCAAGTTGTTCTGGACTCACACACACACCCATCTAAGATCTCAGTGCAGGGTTCAAATAAAACCAATATGACCAGATCAAAATCAACACAAACAAGTAGTTTTTAGATTAATCTATGCGATACATCTCATTTGAAACAAGTCTAACTGAGCTGGGAATCTATTGTCTTTGTAGAACCAGCACAAGGCAGCATTTTAGATTGGTTTTTAATTAAAGTGGGTGATTATGGCCAATGTTTTTATGGACTGAACATTGTTTTAATCCAGAGTGAATGTGTATGGTGCTAATGTAGTTGTATTTTAATGTATTCTTTATATTGTCTTTGTATACTGAACGAGTCCCCCCTTGGGGGTTGAGAAGAGCGGGGTAAAATCCTTTGGATACAGATATATGTTTGGCTTAAAATGATGATCAAGAGTGCACACACCCATCTAAGATCTCAGTGAGGGGTTCAAATAAAACCAATATGACCAGATCAAAATCAACACAAACAAGTAGTTTTTAGATTAATCTATGTGATACATCTCATTTGAAACAAGTCTAACTGAGCTGGGAATCATTGTGCACAAGCCTTGGGAGTTTGTGTGTGGTCTATAGATTGTATTCTTTGTCTTTGTAGAACGATGCCTTTGGATACAGATATATGTTTGGCTTAAAATGATGATCAAGAGTGCAAATCTGGGCATTCCTCACCATCCTAGATACATCGTTGAGCCTGGAACCCCAGGTCTCAGCAGTGGCCAGGGGAGCTTTTGCACAATTAAAACTTGTGCGCCAGCTGCCCCCGTACCTTGGGAAGTCCACACTCTTGTTACATCCTGATTAGACTAACTAACTTTATTTCTTATGAGTCGCCCTCCACCAAAGGTGCTCTGGGTGACTTACAAAATTAAAATAAACAGGTTACATAGTCACAGGTTACATAGTTACAAAGACTACTGCACTGATCTCTACATGGGGCTGCCTTTGAAGACTGCTTGGAAGCTTCAATTAGTCCAACGGTCAGCAGCCAGGTTGATCACTGGAGCGGTGTACAGGGAGCATACAATTCCTCTGTTATGCCAGCTCCACTGGTTGCCGATCTGCTACTGAGCACAATTCAAAATGCTAGTTTTAACCCTTAAAGCTGTAAACGGTTCTGGCCCAAACTACATGTCTGAATGTATCTCCTACTACGAATCATCACAATGTTTAAGCTCATCTGGAGAGGCTTTGCTCTCGATCCCACCGCCGTTGCAAACGCAACTGGTAGAGACGAGAGACAGGGCATTCTCAACAGTGGCTCCGTTTGTGGAATTCCTTCCCCAAAGACATCAGATTGGCCACCTCCCTCCTGTCCTTTAGAAGAAACTCAAGACTTGGCTGTGGGACCTTGCATTTTACCATTGAATAGCGGCTTGTATGAAGAAGACATAAGCAATTTCGAACTGACAATGAATTGACCCGGATTTTAATTGGCATGTTTTAATGTTTTTAACTATTTATTTAATGTTTTGTTTTAATGAATTTGTTGATTGTTCTTATCATTATGATGGCACTGAATGGTGTTTGCTGTGAGGCCGCCCTGAGTCCCCCCTTGGGGGTGAGAAGGGAGAGGTACAAGTATATGAAATTTAAAAAATTACATTGTTGGTTAGGGATGCTGGGAACTAGAGTCCAGACACCTCTGGAGGGCCACGAGATAGATTCCTATACTAGGTTTAATCACTCCCCTTCAGAAGCTTTTCCTAGAGTGATCCAGAGCCATTCCTGGAGTTAACTGGGGGTTTTTTTTAAAAAAAGTATTATTTGCAATTGCTGAATGTCTGGCTAAATATTGACTGCATTTCCCCTTTAAAAAGACAAAGCTTTTATTTTTAAATGGAGCTCACATGCGAGAAACTTCCACCCAGGCAACAGGGGTTTTTCTGTGTGTGCAGTTATGGTCCATCATTATTAAATGTCTCTCGTTGGACAGAAGAGGTGCTTCATTACAAAGAGCCATTCATCAGCACTTGCCAAGCCAGCTCACATCTGACCTCTGCAGTAATAATGCTGCATCAAGTAGGCCAACTACCCAGTTTAGCAACAGAGCAGGGAGCGCAAGCTGGCTTCAAGATTAAGTGCACTGTTTCGAGTTTCCATTCCCAGGTGCAATGCGGGCTGATGTTGTATTGATTGCAAAAGTTTACCAGTAAGTATCACAAACAACAATAGCCAGGTCAATGATCGGTGATGCCTGCATATGAATTCCCCAGTGGAAGCTGCGTGCGCTCCCTGGGCTAAGGCACACACCATTATCGCAATGTCGGAGTGCTGGCTGAATAAGGCTTATGCCAAAAGAAAAGAGAGTGAGAGCTTGCAGTTCTGGGATGACATTTAAGCAAGTTACACCCGGGAGCCAGAGGAGAGACAATGATGTAATTATATATTCCCTTGCTTCAGATTGCAGAAGATACCTGTCATCCCTCAAATGTTCTTAGGTTCATGGGGCCTTACATTTAATGCACTTAATACTCTCAGGCACCAAAAGATATAGGAACATAATAGAGAGTGTCACAGTGCCAGCCTTTTCACGGAAATATCCAAAGAACCTGGGAAAAAAATCAGGAATTTGGAGGAAGAGATGTATCTTACATAAAATTAGGTTGTGTTTATTAGGCCATAGCATAGAAACCTCGTGGAGATTAATACTTGAGATTGTGTCATATTACTATATCCCATATTTATTCCCATGAGTTTCTAATCATATTTTATTTATTTATTTACTTTATTTATATTCTGCTCTTCTCACCCCGAAGGGGACTCAGAGCGGATTACAGGTACACATACTTAGCAGACAATCCCTGCTGTTTCCAACATATACATATATAGACGAACAGAGGCGAACTCTGGCCACCAGGGGGAGCTGCCGCACTCCTCATCTCTCAGCGTTCCCAGTGTCCCTTGTTGTTCCTTCTGCATTCTCAGTGTTCCTGGAGTTCTTTAATGGCCTCATAATTCAGTCAAAATTTGCCTCCCCACTTAATGTGGTACCTTTATCTCCTACTTGACAGATGCAACTATCTTTCGGGCTGCAAAGGTCGACAGCAGGCTACACTTAAAGGTCAAGCACCCACCTCGACATGGGCAGGCCTCAAACTCATGACCTACTGGTCAGAGAGATCTTATGCAGCTGACACTTAGCCAGCTGCGCCACATTCCCATATAGTCATACTCCAATCATGCAACTCACACAGATGGTCCCAGAGGAGAATTACGCCACTTTGGCATAGCCAAATTCTCTTCTTGTTTTTGATCATTCTGCCCTTTTCCTTTCAAGTACTACCTGATACCATTTTCTCTGTTTGAAATCACCCCAGACTTCAATTCCAGCTATATAAGTACCGTAAAAAAAATGCAATTAACAATTTAACCGTCCATTGGCGAGTAATGGAACACATCAGAACTGAGTTTGCCTAGGGTTTTACAAAGCTGAAATCCCAGCTCCCATCTTCAGCTCTATTATAAAAATAATGTCCCTTATCCATAATAAGAATCTTCCTTATTAGTGTTCCACTGTATTAACATTTTATATTTAATGCCTAACTCACAGTGCCCATTTTGCAAAGGGACTTTTATAGTGATGTTATCCAATATTACTACTGGTACATTAAAAAGCTATTTTGCAATCATTTTTACTTAGAACCCTTTGTACTTTTCCCTTCTCAATAATTTGCAGTGAAGTTGTATATTTCAGATGCACGGAGCTAACATAAAATACCCTTTTGCATGATTTAAGTAGTTGGCAAATGCAAGTTAAGCAATTATTGTTAACTTAAATACTACTTTAACATCTTCGTGCTGCAGAATCAACAATACCAAGCCAAGTTTCTGTTCAGATTTTTAAACTTCATCAGTTAGCCTTTGACCATACATTCATCAGTTATTTTCAGAAGAGTGTGTCATAAGAGCTTGGAATTAATGGATTACAGGCAATGATATCTGTAACACATTACTGGGGGCAGTAATGAGAGCATAATGATATGTTTTTATAGTAACTTGCAACATTATTATGTTGTGCATATGACAAGTAAGGGCCTGGGTTGTTGTAAGTTTTTCGGACTTTATGGCCATGTTCTAGAAGCATTCTCTCCTGACATTGAGCCTACATCTATGGCAGGCATGTTCATGTGAAGAGCCTGTTCACATTTCACACTTGGAATATTGTGATTCAGTTTAATTGCCATGGTTACGTTCTGTGGAACCCTGTGATTTGTAGTATCACCAAGCACTAACACTCTCTCTCTGAGAATTCCAATTACAGTAGAGTGTCGCTTATCCAACATTACTGGGCTGGAAGAACATTGGATAAGCGAAAATGTTGGATAGTAAGGAGGGATTAAGGAGAAGCCTATTAAATATCAGATTACATTATGATTTTACAAATTAAGCACCAAAACATCATGTTTTACAGCAAATTTACAGGAAAAGCAGTTCAATAGTGGTAAGGTTATGTAATAATTACTGTATTTATGAATTTAGCACCAAAACATCACAATGTATTGAAACAACTGTGGACCCGGGCAGGAGGCGGACCGTGTTGGATAATATATGTTGAATGAGTGACGGTTGGATAAGCGAGACTCTACTGTACCTCATTAGACTACAAATCCCATTATTCCATAAGATGAAACATGGCAGCTAATGTGGAATTGTAGTGTCATCATTGTGTGTTATGAAAGATACCTAAATACTTACTAGTCCTAAAATGTTGCTTTTGGGAAGAAGTCATGTTGGAGATCTTGTGGCTATTGCTGAATTATTAATTTAATTTAAAATAATAACAAGGAAACTTGTATTCTAGAAAATTACAGTACAGGCAGCTCCCAAGTTATGAACAAGATAGGTTCTGTAGGTTTGCTCTTAAGTTGAATTTTGTATGTAAAACTGAACAGGTACATTTTAAAAGTGTAACTTCAGCATATATATATATATATATGAATAGCATAGGGAAGGGCTAACACCCTTATGGTGTTTGTTTTGCTGTCTGTGCCCCTGTTCAGAAGATTTCGCCTTACTTTCTGTGCTTGTGAGAATAGGATTTTGAAAAAAAAAATTTTTGTGGAAGCATGGATTGGTGATAAAGCTTCAGTGGAGACCCCTTTATCCCGTGATAACTGTTTCAAGAGTGAATTTCCTTTCAAGGGGTAGATTTCTCTCACTTCCTGTTTTTTCACTACCATCACCCCCCCCCCCCCTTGTAACTATAAGTAACTCAGAGAGTCCCTGTACTTTTCAATCTACTTTAAGCATTATGTCTGCATTCTATGGAAACACGATCTTCTTCATTTTAAGGAGGCACCGGATGAGCTCTTTGGATGATTTCTTAATGCCCCCCCTCCACTGCAAATCCCAGGATTCCATAGGCTAAAATGGTATCAAAGTGCTCTTATTATGTATAGTATGATTCCCTCTCCCATCAACAGGGGATACATTTCAAACACATACACTTTGTGAATATCTAAAATCATGGATAATACTGAACACTATATTTTGACAATACTTGGACTGAAAACATATCACAGCATCTCACTCCAGGTCACAAAGTTTCCTGCCTCATTATCTTAAGGGCAAAAATGCACTAGGTACTGGAGGTAGGGGTGCAGATTGGTTTTTGTAAGTTTTTGGTTCTTTCTGTTCAGTGTGGTCATGTCAGTGGTCCTATTTAAATTCATTGTCTCAGGAAATCCATCTTGAGATTTTAAAAAGGAAAAAAGGAAAAGAATCTGACCTATATTTGATTTTAAAAGCTGATTAAAAGCTGGCTTCCATTGGGGGGGGGGGTAAGCATGCAGCTGTTATTTGATATGAAGCCTACTGACTATTCCCTTCCAGTACTAAGAGAGACAACAGACTAAATGAATTTCTTGAAAAAGGGAGGTGTGACTTCAACAAGTAAGAAGGGAGCATACAATTTGAGTATATAGGCCAAGCATGGTCAAACTTCAGCCTTCCAGGTGTTTTGGACTTCAACTCCCACAATTCCTAACAGCCTACCAGGTGTTAGGAAGTTTCCCCATGCCTGAGATAGACCAAAGAAAACACAGAGAGAGCTAAACTGCAATTTTATGCATGCATTAATACCCTGTTTGTTTTTGTGTACTTGTTGGTCCCAACATAAAATATTCAGAGAGAAAGAAGGGACATGGGGTTTATGGGCACTTCTATACTGCCCAAAATGCAGAATGAACCAGCGAGCTGCATTTTGAGTCACGTATGTGTGCAAAAACCTGTCTCTTTGGCAAGGGTGTGTTTGACTATACAGCCCAGTGTGCCAAAAGTAGATTGGCTTTCCATATGTTTGGTGGGTAAAATGAGGATGAGCGAAGGAAGGATGCCACTGCTATCCCGGCTCCTCATGCTGCCTGAGCCCAGGGAGTGTGGAATGGCTGCGGGGAGCTTTTTTTAACCTGAATGTAAACTTCATTAAAAAGTTTACCCCAGGTAACTCCACTTTAGGCTGGATATTGCCTGACTAATGCAACATCTACACTGCATTTTCTGGCAGTATAGATGTGCCCTAAGCCAACGTTGCTCTTGCTTGTCTCATTTAAGGTATTTTGTGGGTTCTAGTATGATTTGTCTTGCAGTCTGCAGAGGCATATGATGGCAGAGACCAGAAACTTGTAGGCATATGTCATATCCATACTCTTTAAACACAGCTGCATGTGCCCCTAAACCCACCTTTCCAGCCTGCAAAGCTGCTGGAAACCCTTTGAAGACCTTTGTGCAAAAACATTGTCATGATTTTGTTGAGGATTAAAGCAGGATTTGCCCCAAGTCATACACCCCACTCATACACAAATGCCCCAAATGGCGTTTAAGTACATGAAATACATTTCTAATCTGCCCCCAGAATGCCCCACATCCCTGAAGTGGAATTTGGCTGAAAACTACAAATGGAAATGATCTCTGGATATACCTGGATATGTCATGCAGCATGCCAAAGAAGAGATGGGATGGTGGTAGTGGAAAAAGAAGTCCATCTCTACCTCACAATTGCCTACCTGTGTTTTAGATAAATGGGATGTTCTTTTAGGTTCTCTGTCTTCTGACCCAGCAAACCCCAATGGTGTGGGTGATATGGCACATAGGTGGGCTTGTAGCACTCCTGCTTTTTAGCATATAGATCTGCCCTTCTCTCATTCAGCACTAATATGCCTTCTAGACCTGGGTTGCTCTGCAATCCCCTTGGCTTTGCTAGTCTGCCTAATATTTTATATTCTTCTTAACTTCCACCATCTCTTGGGGTTCCCTAAACTGTTAAAGTCAGTGAGTACATTTTGAGACTGCATGAGGTCTCACGAAATGGCCATCCCAGTGGGAATGGCCAATAAGCTTCCATTTCCCAGGAGGAGGATTGGTGAGGCTGAAAGAAAAGTAACTTCTACAGAAGCTTAAGTTCAAGGCAGCAGGAGGAATTTGAATTCCCATATACAAAACTACTGTTTTGTACTCAGTCTTCTGTTCCAAAAGGATATCAGAAAAGAAAACAGGTAAGCTCAGAGATGCAACTTGAGACCCAAGGCAGAATTGGAGACTCAACCTCATGTGCTATGTGACATATTTTTTCCACAATGTTAGGCCTCTTGGGGCTTAACATTACATTTACACTGCCACAACTACTATACAGTTTACAGTAGTGTAGCTACTTCCTCTGATGTTCCATGAGGAACATCAGAGATCTTCAGCGCTTCCTTAAGGCACTGGTTTTGTCAGAGTGTTGGGTGAATAAGAGATGCCACCTGAGCACTGCTGAAGATCCCAACCAAACAGCTACTCACTGGTCATAGGGTTGCACTGGGAAAACTTACTTGTGCTGCCACCAGACTGGCCAGCCTTGCCCTCCCCTCTCCCATGGTAGTATACTGATGCAACTTTATATCTTGCAAGTTTCAACAGTATTTTTGCCAAAGTGCCAGTTTCATGGATGGCAAGTTAATGATGCTTCAAGAAGTACACATGGGCCAAATATTGCATGTAACATTCCCACCCCAGGAGAAACAACAAACATACAAAACCCAGGCAAAGCACACACAACCCCTGATAAAGAGTCTCAAAAGGGTGTCATAAAGAGTCATATAAATGTACACCATACTCATACCAAAGTCAAAATCTAAGAAATAATAATAATAGGTGAGGTTCTCAAGCAGGAGAAAAACTGTGGGGATGTAGCTATGATGTGTCCTGATACTGTTCTCCAAAATTATACATTTGAAGATATCTACTCTCTCCCAGTCTCAGGACATGCTCAGATAGGCAGCTGAGGCTCCATTGCTATTCTTTTGCAGCTGTCTCATGATGACCTATGACATTACACACACACATGCACACACAGAGACATACACTCCGGTATCTTAAAAATGGAGAGACTAGGAGACCTCAAAGGTGGGATGTGGGGTGCAGTTTTAGTCATTGTCACCATGTAATACCTGTAAATGTGAATTGAAATAAAAAAACGTTTTCTAAGTCATACTAACAACTTCACAATTACTTAAAGAAATGCCAGCCAAAATAAAAATCACGAGAGGTGTTATCGAAAAATTGACCCCCCCCCATAGACTCAACACCCGTTCTAAATGATATATGAATTTTATTATATTGTCAAAAGCTTTCATGGCTGGAATCACTGGGTTGTTGTAGGTTTTTGAGCTATATGGCTATGCTCCAGAAGCATTCTCTCCCGACATTTCACCTGCATCTATGGCAAGCATCCTCAGAGGTTGTGAGGTCTATTATATTTGTTTGCATTATATGAAGTTTCACAATATAAAAGTATTAAGATTTCCTTGGTTTGCAATATTTATTATTTATTTATTTCACATATTTGTATCCTACCCTTCTCATCCTAAAAGGGGACTCAGGGTGGCCTGACAGCAGGCAGTGGTTCAATGCCAATACATATAAATATAAAAATAAACAAATACAATTTAAACCATACAATTAAACATTAATTAAAATCACGTAATCCCAATCATACTCCAGTAGATCATTTCCAGCTACCTGGCTGGAATACTACCCATTCTGGAGGAGATTAGTTAACCTTTCACCAATATAATCCCTGAGAGAAAGTGAAGGGGGAGTGTGTGTGCCCACAACCTCAAGACAAAAAGGCTTTCCACTAATCATCAAACAAAGGGAGTTTTGCCCTGTGATTCAAAACTATACATCTCTGTTCTTAAAAAATTATTTCTAATCCTCCTATGGTTTGAACCTTTTTTAGACTTACACATATAGTATATAATGTATAATAAAGAATAGCTAAGTTGCACTGCAGCAGGAATTATATCTGCACATAAATAGTCCAGTGCTTTGGGAAAATGTAAACAATGTATCCTGCTTGTGTGTGTGCCCGTGGAAACTTCAATTTCCTGAGGGAATCTGGAGATGAGATGCTGTCAGACAGCAACAGCATACATATAAAATCTGTATGTTTTTTTATTGAACTGATCATATTTACATAACAGCCCCATTGTGTCTCTGAGGCTCATCCTTTGTGCAAACCAAACTTGGTCAATAATCTCATCATGGACTTTTATATATGTTGCCTCGATACATGTTGCCTGTCCACCCCTTTTACAGGCAGACCTTTCCAATGCTCCAAAACCCTCCAATGACAGCTGTTTATTTTTCCTGCCATGGGGGAAATTCCATCCACTTCTGACATCATTAGGATTCCCTAGCCAACAGGATCCTGGATTGAAACCAATTCAATTTCTCACCAACCATGGGATGAAGTGGGAACATTGAATGGTGTCAGATTTTTCTGAGTGGCGACTCTGTATCAGGCATCCTTTAAAGCCATGGTTCTCAAAGTGGGCGGTACCCCCTGATGGGCGGTGGGACGTTCAAAGGGGGCGGTGGGAGGCTCCTGCTTTTGGGAGGCGCTGAGCTCCTGTAAGGGGGCGATGGGAAAGGAAAGGGCCGTGTGTATGTATATGCCATTTCCAGGACTGTGCGCTGTGGGTGAAGTTGAGGAGAGCACGGTTTCCAGACAGCGCCCCCTTGCTCTCCTCAACTTCGCACACGGCCAACAGGTATTCCAGCTGGCAGGCGCACACACTTGTGCGCTTGTGAGTGTGTGCCTGCCAGTTGGAATACCTGGGCAGGCATTGCCTGGAAACCGCAGTGCCCACCCCCTTGCTCTCCTCAACCCCGCTCAGGGCGCACAGTCCTGAGCACCGTGGGTGGAGTTGAGGAGAGCAAGGGAGCAGGCGCTGCAGTTTCCAGGCAATGCCTGCCCGGGTATTCCAACTTGCAAGAATACACACTTGCAGAGTCCACTCTCTCTCATTGCCTGGAGCTGCCATGAATCTCATTACCTGGAGCTGCCGTGAGTCTTCTTTTGTATATGGAGTCTCCTCCCATTACTGCGTGTATGTATTGGCACCAGTATTGCAGTTGATGACTCCAACTGTCAAGATCACCCTCAAGTAATGTGACACCACACAGATCAAACTCATCAATGTTTCAGTTCATCCACTACTTGGGTCAAAATATTGAGTCATAGAGTGATCTGTTTCCATATATCTTTCTGTTTAATTTCTATTAAAATTTTTAAAAGAATAATTTCTAGGGGGCGGTGATCAAATTGTTCTGTGGAAAGGGGGCCGTATGCCAAAAAAGTTTGAAAGCCACTGCTTTAAAGCCTGAAATGAATAAACTTCTGTTCCTTTTGCCTTTAAAGCTGGTTTGCATGCTGATCTGGTCTTCAAGATAGCGAGGGTTGTCTGACCTTCAGCCTGCTCCTTAGTGGGTAGCTGAATTTTGGCTTCAGAGGGAGAAAATATGGCATCTATAATGGCAGACAAGCCCATCTGGCAAGTCCAATTTCATACTCTGATATCAGCATTCTCACATGTCTTTCCTTCCGCATATATTGTTGTTATTATGTGTCTTCAAGACAACTCTGCATTATAATGATCTTAACATTGTTTATGTTTTTCCAGGGTTTTCTTGGCAAGATTTATAGAGAGGATTTCTGCCATTCCTTTCCTCTAAGAAGGAGAACGTGTGACTCATCCACGATCACCTGAGTTTCCTTGATCGAATGGGGATTTGAACAACAACCTTATAGATATTAATTCAAGCAATTAAATTATTCACATTATTAGTGTTCATTAGTGGTAATGGATTAATGTCTCAAATACTAATGCTTAACATTTTCAAGGAGCCCCCAGTGGCACAGCGGGTTAAACCACTGAGCTGCTGAACTTGCTGACCAAAAGGTTGGCAGTTCAATTCTGAGGAGCGGGATGAGCTCCTGCTGTTAGCCCCAGCTTCTGCCAATCTAGCATTTTGTAAACATGCAAATGTGAGTAGACCAATAGGTAGCGCTCAATTGGGAAGGTAACAGTGCTCCATACAGTCATACCGGCAACATGACCTTGGAGGTGTCTACGGACAATGGCAGCTCTTCAGTTTAGAAATGGAGATGAGCACCCACCCACCCCCACTCCCAGAGTCGGACACGACTAGACTTAATGTTATGGGAAACTCTTTACCTTTACCTAACATTATCAAATTAATCATCAAATCTAGCATTCCAAGTCCTGATAGGAACTCTAGGTGGTTATTAACTAAAAAGAGAGCAAAAGGTTGCTGTTCTCCATCATATGGAAAAGAAGCATTGGCTGCCATTTGCAAAACAATTGTTTCTAAAATAGATTAGAACCCATTTAAATATAAACTGAGCAGCAGTCCATTTTCTTCCTTGATTCAGGAAGCAATAATTTGGAACTGGAGGGGGCACGACTCCTTTATAAGCAGCATGATGAATCTGCCAGAAAAGAATTTTAGTGCCAAGAAAAGAACTTCTACTATATAAATTACTGCTCATATTAGCGCATATTACCCTTCTGATGTTTTTATGCGCCTTCAGGGACATACTATTAGCATCATTAAAATGCAGCCACATTTCTACACCACTGGTTGATTTCAGTACAAAAACATTTAAGTTTTTTTCCCTGACATCTTTTCTGCTCAGAGGAGAAGACTAGAAAGCAGTGTTTTGCATTTCACATTCAGACCTGCTTCGTTTGTCATACAAGCCAGAAACACTGTATGTTTCGCAAAGAATAAATGAGATGGAAATACTAGTCAGGTTTCATATATTGCATCTGAAATAATGTTGGATTTCTACACAGAAGGTAAAAATAGGAAATGCCAAGAATATTTGCGAGGAAAGAAGATTAATTGTTACAAAACGTCATTTATGTTAGAAGAGTAATTGTTAATGAAAAAGACCTGACAAGAATATCCAAACTAATTCTTAGTACTTGCACTAAATTGAGAGGATTTGGCAGTACATTTCCCAATTTACCTCTTTCTCTTTGCATTGCAGAAGCAGTGACAGATCTAGTGTTAATAATGCAAGGTTGTTATTTTCCACAAAGGCGTTAAGAAAACTAGTGTCAGTCTAACAATGCGTTTTGAATTTCTGTCATTTTCTTTTCAAACAAATTTGAAACCAAATGCAAACATGGATCATTTCTTTCTGATGGACAAATATAAGATGGTAGCTGGCTTATAGAATATGAGGGTTTTTTGTGGTCCAAGGGACACAAGGTGCATTTCCACTACACTTTGCAGAGCCCTCTCCAGGCAATGTAGACCTAAGGAGAGGACTTTTTTGAAACTGAAATGTCTCCATTCCTAGAGGCATTTGGAAGGCAAGCAAAACGTATCTATTTTATTTTATTGTTTGCAGTGCCCCCACCCAAAGTAAAGTTTTGATGTAAATCACAAACATTAGTCATTATTCAAAAATGTAAGTTTAGCATTCTTGGTATCACAATTAATGTTATGGGCTATCAGTGCTAGTAAACAAATCATGAATGAATTTTTTAAAAAAACTTGTCTTCCACACATTATTTCCAAGTTTGGCACATGCTAAAATAATATTTCTTCACCTAGAACTAGAGACTGGATCTTTCAAAAATTACTTTACTGGTGATAAAGGCACATTTTCCAAAAATAGAAAATAGTATTTCCAGAACTTTTTAAATTTATCCTATTTATACCCTGCCTTTCTCTACCCTGAAGGGGCCTCAAGGCGGCTTAGATAGAGGCAATTATTCAATACCTTAAAACACATACAATTCAAAAATATTAAAATAACAATTAAATTAATTACCGTAATACATATTAAACATTTAAAAACATTACATTTCATATTAAAATAACGCCACAGCCAAGTTTTTACTTTTCTTCTGAAGGCTAGGAGGGAGAGGGCTGATCTGATGTCACCGGGGAAGGAGTTCCAGAGCTGAAGGGCCACCACTGAGAAGGCCCTGTCTCTCGTCCCCACTAGTCGCACTTGCAAGAAAGATAGAACTGAGAGCAGGGCCTCCCCAGATGATCTGAATCTCTGAGGTGGTTCGTAAGAGGAGATACGTTCAGACAGGAAGGCTGGGCTGGAACCATTAAGGGCTTTATAAGCTATCTATATTTTAGTAAGATGTATTTGTAGGGCTTAACCTAGTTTGATATGAACACAGTGATCACAAAGGGAAAGTGTGGTATGATTCTGTTATGACTCTTTCTGTGTTAAAAAGGGCATCACTTAAGATTCCATATTGGAAGGGTTCTTTTCTCAAAGAAAGGTGTTTCCATTTCTGCTCCAAGATTGTAGAAAGATGTTGTAGAAAGCATCTGTGGGGATTCTTTCTGCATACAGTGGTTTTATGGAATGCTGAATGTATGTATAGTAATAATTACAGTATATGTAGATAGATAGATAAATATATAGATAGATCTATACCTAAAAACATGGATGTTCGTTGTGCCTTTGGCCCTTTAATACCCAAGTTCCGCCACTTTAGCATGGCCCTCTGCTCTACAAACCTGACCTTATAAAGCCCAAGGACATTACTCTCCAATCCCTGCCACTGAATTTTGCACAAACTCAGAGCCCTCTGAACTCAACACTTTTATTTCTCCCATGGTACTGTTTACATGATGTTATGTTTTATTGCAATATGTCTCCATTTGGTATTGTTTTGTTTTTATTTTATTGCATTATGTTTTATCTCTCTGTTCTCTGGCTTGTCCCTTTGGTAGCTGCCCCATGTCCCTTTGGAGAGATGGAAGTGGGGTATAAAAATAAAGTTATTATTATATTATATGCACATCTATACGGATTCTGCATTTCAAACATTTCAACTGTACTCTGGTTCAGGCCCGGATTACCCATAAGGCCACCCTAGGCCATGGCCTCGGGTGGCACTTTTGGGGGGGGGCAGCAGATCCAGACCCCCAAATTTTTTTTAAAAAAATCACCCAATTTTTTTAATTCAATTTTTTTAAAGGGCGCATGCGCGGCCACCCCCTCCCTTTGCTCTGCTCCCCTCGGCTCTGCTTTAGGAGGGAGGGAGGATTGGCTCTTCCCCTGACTCCGCCCCTCCTCACCTCCAGCTCCGCCCCCGCCTCCTCGCCGGCGCGAAGCCGATCCTCCCTCCCTCCTAAAGCCGGCCTGAAAAGGGCGATTTCGGCCACTTCTCAGACCGGCATGGTGGCTGAGGGAGGGAGGGAGGAGCAGCCGTGGGGAGGCCCTGCATCGGCTCCTGGGGTGGGGCTTTCCTTCTTCCTCCTCCTCGCGCTGGCGAGGGAGGCGGGGAGGGGTGGAGTTGGGGGGTGGGGAAGGGTGGAGCTAGGGGAGGGGCAGAGCCGGGGGCAGGGAGGGGCGGAGGCAGACCCTTTGGCCTTGGGCAGCAAAAGGGCCTGATCCGGGCCTGCTCTGGTCCCTTACTCATCACATAAATGAGGGGATTCTGTATAGTATTTTCTTTCTAGCCAGTAGAGACACTTCCTCTGTGATAACTGTCCTACCTTCCTCTGTTTTTAAAGGTCCTTGCCTCTAAACAGTCTTCTGATCCTATAACAATATGTTTAACAAGGGACCCTGTAGCATCTTTCCAAAAGTTCCAGTATATAATGACAGCCTTTTCAGTCTACTATTCTCAGCAATATTAGTGTAATTGAGCAATTAAACCATATTACATCTAGACTAAAGTTAAGATAAATAAAGGGCAAAACTAGTATACAGTTTCAAAGTGAATATGGCTTATGTAAAGATTTAGCAAAACAACCAAAGAAATTATAGCAGCAGTCCCTGGGAGATCAGGGGATATAAAGATTTAAAACAAAGGGTATAGATTTAGCCAGGAAATCAGAGGATAGAAAAAAGATTCTGAAAACTAAAAATGTAAAATCATTTTAGTCACAACTGGAGTGGGTGAAAGATCTGTGCCAAAAGCCCTCTAATCCCTGTTAATTCTCTCCAGTTGCAATCTATTTCATACTTCTTAGAGATGTGCACACTCTTTACCTGCAGAGGCTCCATCTTCGGTGCCACGTAATGTGGCATAGCACTTGCATTCGCCTGGGGCATTCATATGACTCACCAGGCTAATGCATTTTAACCTGCAATAAACCTGGAATTAACCAGGTTTATTCCTGATTTTTTTTATTTAAAAAAATCTGCAAATGTCTGGTTCTTTCAGAAAGATCCTGACTTTTGCAGGTATGGGTCCTGTGGGAATTGCCTTCTGGAATCGCCATTCACAAATCCCACGAGGTGTTCCCACAGCTATCCCATGCCCGAGCCAGGAAAGATGGGATAGCAGTATCCGCCTCCTCTCCCTGCCCCTCCCCATTTCACCCCCAAAATAGCACAAAAGTCCTCTTAACTTGGGCACAAGGCCTGGTGTAACACTGTGGCATTGCTAAATAGCGCCAGGGACCCCTAGAAGGTGGAGGCATGGGTCGTATATATATGGTCACCTCTCCCAGGCAAAAAAGCGGAGTTTCCCCCACACATACAGACTCAAAATGTGTCACAAATCTGCACTTTAAATGCTAAGTTATGTCCCATTTTTCCCTATGTGGAAGGGCCCAGAGTGTACCTAGAATGGTAAATTGGTTAAATGTCAAGCACTTTGTATCATGGGGTGGCGACAGCAGAAACTGTGTGAGAGAGGAGGGAGAGGTATTGTCAACTGAACATTTTGTCAGAGATCCCTAGCTCTGTGGGTGGGAGTAGTATGATATGGGATACAAGGGCATGAATCTATACTATAGAATCCCCCATACTTTTGGTGGTGGATTCTTATACATGCACACACACACACACACACACACACACACACACACACTGCCATGCTCATTAAGAACACTGCAAGGTTTCCAGCTTTGAATTCTGTAAGTTCCATCAGAAAAGCAATGCTTTTTGCTTTTGTTTGAGGTAGGAAAAAAGGGAACTAATGATGCAGTGCTTCCAAGCATGTATGAAGTAATTTCATAGCAGAAAACAAAAGACCCAAAAGTTCCATGATGACACCTTTAAAACTAATTTGTTCCTGCATAAGCCTTTATAATTCCGATGTACAACCTATTCCAAAATCACTTACTATGGGTCCTTTTGCCCATGTGAGATCTAAGAGTAAAAACAAAACAAAACAACATCAAAAATCCCAAAACAGTCACACCAAAACACTTTTCCATCTTTACATTCTCCTGTTTTGACCACTGGCCAGGTATAACAAAATTCTGGTTAGCTAACACCTTTATATGCAAAGAGGATGTGGCAGGAGGTGGATGTTAGGCAAAATAATCAGTCTACTAAATTGATTCTTGTATTTTAAACATGAACATGTTTGACAGATTCCATTTATTGTATTCAGGCCAGTTTAATAATTTTTCTGGATCATATGTGACTTTCTCCAGCTTGACAGCGTGTGTGTGTGTGTGTGTGTAACCAGGTCCGTAATCCTTGCTGTAATGTTTTCTCATTAGCCGCACAGCATTGGCCACACCAGTCGCAGGGACTCAGCTCGGCAGCCTCGGGCATCACTGGAATTAATTACTAGAAGAAACACTGCTGTTTTGGAATTGTCATCTTGAATTTATCACTTGCCACTTAATGTAACTCATCTGACCTAATACCTTGTGGATGTCACTCCAGGGCTTTGGCACCAGATCCACCAGGGTAATAGCGGGGAGTTTTTGGTATGCCTAATGCTCCCATATAGCTGAGCTCACATCTGCTTGCGGCCTGCCTACAATCCTACCCTGGAGGCAAAGCATGCTAACAATGCCCCTAGCAAATTGCAGATTACCCATACGTCATGTTACATCTGAAGTCAGGAGTGATTCCGAGGTAAGAGGCAAGGAGACAGAATTTTCACTGCTCGGAGGAGATAATCTTTCATTGCACTGAGTATGTAACAAGGCTCTCCATTTGCTTCACTGATGTTAACATTGTCCCAGGAAATAATGAGAGATCTTGTTCAAATGTAAATAAATGGCTGACTTTTAGGGGTGGGGGGAAGGAGGACAATAGTTTGTGGTGTAACATCCACGACAATGTTTTTTTTTTGTTTGCTCGCTTGTATTTCTACTACAAATCATAAAGAAAACACTGCTTAAAATAATACACACAAAGAAGTACACCTCACTTGGAATTCCGTGTTCAATTTCTAGGACCCTTTTTCCTATTTTATACAAATCATTTTTAGTATTTTTGGTCCCATTTCTATCCCTGCTTCTTGAAGGAGAAAAAAAGCCCATGCCTATTATTTTACAGCCACAGCAACACAACTCAAGACTAAACACATCTTGGCTTAGATATGCAGGATCATATCCCTAAACCTTCTCAACAATAACAACGAAAGATTTCTCTAAGTAAAATCAATTCTTTGCGTAGTTGTATGTAGTGGAAAGCTGACATTTCTGCTGCCCTAATCACAAGCCTTTGATTTAAATGTTTATGGCATTATCTGAACAAAGATGAATTTTACTACTGCTGAAAAGCAGGAATGGCTCCTTTGTGAGGGAAGCCATGAATATCCTAATGATAAAAAGATAAATAAGGAACTCAGCTCAAGTTGTGTTTTAATAATGAAGATTCACCAAACATTTCCCAGGCAACCTTTCCTCCAGCTTTGCCACCTTACACACTCAGTCAGCACAGTAAAGTTAGAGAGATGTATAAGGCCATATAAACATTAATAGTTGCCCTATTGTGTTTTAGAAAGACTATTTATAGAGAAAATACGAAATGTCTCCCTGAAGTATACTTAGACGTAAGCTACCATAATCTTCCTGCTCATGCAGCAGGAAATCTAATATACCAGCACTATAAACCTGTAGGAAACAAAGATTTTATGCAGCATTAAGAGGCACAGCATTAAAATACCACAAAGTTATTTTTAAGAGCTAGGAAAATTGAGGGCCATTTTTTAACAGAATGATAATATCGTAATAGGCTAAACAGGTTGCAAAAGTTTCAGATGCCTCCTCACAATTTTGCTCTTTGGTTCAGTTTCAATCTGTGGTCTCTTTGGGATTGGAGACATAAATACGCTTTCAAAAAGATCTAAGGCTGGGGTATAAACATGACACCACAACCACAATAACCACCCACCTCTACTTCAAACAACAACATAAAAATTCTGTTTTAATGTCCTCAAGTTTAAAATGCCAATTTTGTGTGGATTTGACATGAGAGTCTCCAATAAGGAAGTGTACTTCACAGGGCCGTAGCCAGGATTTTGATTCGGGGGGGGGGGGGCTGAGACTGGGTAAAAGAGGGTCTACCCTAGCAAACCTTTTGTATTGTTATCCCAATAACCCCATTGATGTGGGATATAATGAGCATGGTGATCAGATCATGATATGAATAAACATAACAGTTTAAATAATGTACCAGTAAGGCCTTTTCGCGGACCACCCTGAGAATTTGGGGGGGGGGGGCTGAAGCCCCCTTAGCCCCTCGCCCTGGCTACATGCCTGGCACTTCATATACAAATGTGACAATTTATTTCCTATACGTTTGGGCCAACCAGGAAACTTTTAAATAAACTCCTGGGAGTTTTAAGAAGATATTTCAAGGAACACCGTATGGGATGTTAAAATACTCTTAGGTACGTCCTTGTTTCTGCCCATACACTTTTCATTCTCATTTCTTTGCTACTGCTTCTTCTCTTCTCCTGTCTTTCTCTCATTTTGTCAGATTTTGTGCATTCTTTAAGAAGCAATTGTGATGTGAGGATCTAGTAAAAATGAAAGGGGGGGGGGATAAACAAGTTGGCATGCTAAGGAACTATTCGTCTTTCAATTTTACATTCTCTTTGTATAAATCACTAAGAATATTTCTAAGATCTTGTGCTTCTCAATATGGACTTCACCCATCTCAGTTGACTACTGGGATCCATGTCACACAATTGCCAATAAGCCACATATACCTCCATCTTTATTACTTCCTTCAGTACTTAACGGCTATACAATTCCACCTTTTTCAAAAGAGAGTGGCCATGTGTCAGGGAGGGTGGGAATGTCAGCCAGCTGCTTCCTGATAGACAGGGGAATAGGCTCTCATCAATTGTAACTGCTTCATCCTGATAAGTGGGGATTGAAGGACTTTCAATCTAGCTCCTAAAGTAGTTTGAGATTGTGAATATAAAACAATCACAAATGCATAGCTCTGGGTTATGTATTCATAACTACCTGACAGAATTTTGGCTAAAATTATTTCCATTTAGGTGGCAACTCATTATTTCTGAAAATTTCTAAACATGAAACTCTGATTGCGAGAGCAAGCATAGCAGCGGTTTACTGGGCTTCACCCAGGTATGTGAAAGCTTGTTTCTAAATACTCCTGGTTTCCTTAACATCACTATATTTTATCAAATAAATAGAACTGATTTTGTGGAACTAGTATAAATGCACTGGGAAGTTATCTCTTGTATAGAGATCACTTAGGTGAGTTTGGAACCAGTTTGACAGAAACCAGTTTCACTGTGAGGATTATTAGATTGCTATTTCTGGATGTATGCAATTCTCCTGTTGTACCCTGCGTCAAGTCACAAAGGGAGGACTTATTATTATTATTATTATTATTATTATTAGGAGAGGAGGAGGAGAAGGAGGAGGATGACGACGACGACGATAATATTTACCTGTCCCAGGAGATCAATTAGCCACTTACTGCCCAGCCATGCCTTTGGGCATTTTTGGCAGTCCCCCTATTCCAAATATTACAATGTTCATCTCACATTGGATATCTGCAGAGCTGATTTCAATGTGTGCTGCGGTTTAGATTGTGACCATGCTGCAGCACATTCTGGAGCTTAATCTGGACTTTCCCATGACTTTGCTTGATGCACTTTAATCCCCTTAATGAACATTATCTAGTTTGAAGCTAGTTTTAAACCACATTATATGGTAGGGGTGCTTCCAGACAGCAGCAAAATGCAGGATTAATATGTGAAATAAACAAACCTGGGACCTCAGAGCAAGTCCCCACACAGAATTCACGGGGAGAGGATTTATGGTGGACAGGGACCTTTTAAAGTAACTTTTAGGGGGAATACAGGGGCTGGGGGAGGAGGTGGGCACCCTCTCGCACCTTTGGACTCCAGGATGTGTGGGATGTCTGTGGGGACTCATCCCCAATGTAGCGGAATGCAACCCACAGGCCCACAGGCCCAATATCTCCTCAGGCCCAGGCCTTTCAGGAAGCCGTGGATCTAATACAGCATTTAATTAATTCAGAAGAACTTGGTTTATTCGAGATTAATTTGTTTTTACCTAAGACGTTGTTTGGATACTTTCGGTAAAACCCAAAACATGTCCTGCATTTTGAAACTGTCTGGATGGATCCATAGTCTCCTCCCTCCTTTTTAAGTTTTAGAGTAGACGGTCTGTCTGTTCTTTATTACTGAGCTCATTTCAAGTTGCTGGTGTTGACCTACAAAACCTTAAACAACTTGGGGGTCAGGAAAGCTGAAAGACTGCAGTTTTCCAATAGGGCCTGCCAGAAATTGGAAACCTTCCGATAAATTCCTGTTGTATATTCCAATACCTGACGACATTAGACTAGTGGATACAGGGCTTTATCTGCAGCAGTGTATTGATTGTGGAACTCCTTACTTAATGGAAAAGTTACCAATGAGTTGTGTTGGAAGACCAAGCAAATCCCTAAATAGTATATCTCTCTGGGAATCTTAGATGCTCCAGGCAATTCTATGGTATGCTGGGATGAGAAGTAATGTAATGGCATCTGTTCTTTCCCGCAATTTCACATTATTGTGATTTGGTAAGGAATGTTTAGAGTAGAATTACCTAATCTGGCATCACCTAGGTGCCATCTGGGATGATGGTGGTTGTCAAACAACAGAATTCGAGAATACCAGTTCAGGGAGCACTTCAATAAAGAGAGCCATTTGGTAGAAGTTATGTATTCAGAAAATCTTCAGACATGAATGTAACTTTAAGCACTTGGTAGCCTGTTCTTGGAATAATTTTCATATTCTAAGTGTATGTGCACTCACACACACTCCTTCTCCTTTCCTCTCTCTTCCTTCCTCTCTTCATGAGATCCAGTTTTCTAAGGATGTTAGAAGCTAAAACTCCAAGAAATATATTCATTGCTTTCCACTATTGGCAAATAAGGCATTTGCAACTGCTAGCAGCAGGCTTTGCTCTTTCTCTATTCCATATCCGAGCATTCATCTCAGCAGTATTTTTGGAGCAAATTTATTCTTTTAGGGGGGTGGGAATCCCTCCGTCTTATAATTTGAAAAAAAAAGTCCTGCATTGATAAAAGGCCCAGTTGCAGGAAAACATACAGAAACCTAAGTGCAATTTCTTGTGTTCCTCATTATTGGCAAAAGCAGGTTTCGGCAAAGGCAGCAATTGTCATGCAAGCATTGTTTAAGTAATAATGTGGCCTTTAATGACGGAATGATGGACTTGCCAAACACTAGCTCCTGCCTTACACTGTCGGCTTTTCCCCCCTGCTGGAGAGCACAAAGATGCCCATCTGGGAGTTATTAACATATCCTCGTCAACTCACAACCGACTTTAACATAATCCATATTTGTTGGAGAAGGTCCAACATCAGCTAAAGAACAGCAGTCACGTGACACAGTGACACATTTCAAGCAGCACACATAAAGCATGCTTGGGCAGCTAAGCAATTCCAAAATGCAAATGGCAAAAGGGAGGGAGGGAAACCACTCTTCCAACTAGATAAAAAGAACAAATCCCTTTTGGCAAGATATCTTAGATATTCTTAACAATGAGTGGAAACATCAGGCGGGGGTGGGGGGAATGGACAGATCCTCTTTATTTGGAGTTACATCTCTCCTCTTTCATTTTGCCTGCTGGAGTAGGAACAAACCTTAGATACATTCACCTTAAGCTATGAAGTGTTATCACACAGATCTGTGAATCGCAGACTATCTGACGTGGCAGATCAGTATTTTTTTTCCCCTAATGTGCAATAGAGTTGTATGATATTTGTGCCCATTGGCTACTACTGTTATTTTCCCTGGAAATTTACCGCAACCAGCAATGGGTGGCTCACAAAGCAGCACCACTCCATGGGTCACCATATTGTGTAGCACTGAGATAAGATTTCTCTCACTTCAGCCCTCTCTGGTTTATTTTTATTTGAGCCATTTAACACTTTCTCCACTCATCAAATCCACTTTAATGCCCATATATGATAGCTAACAAATCACAACACAACAAAATCAGCACCATGAAGGCAACATACCCTTTCTATTCATGTATAAGTCTAAAAATTTTAGTTAAAAAACCAACCCCAAAAACTGTCGGTCGACTTATCCATGGGTTAATGTACTGTAACTTAACTCTTATTTTAAAAGGGAACCATTGACTTCTCTGAATAGAATGGCAAAATACAAGACCTTGGCCTGTCCCAAAAGAAGCACCAACCCCCTCTATTCTCTCTGCTGTGATGCCACTTCTAGCCTTTTTCAATGCCTGGGCAAGAAAATGGTGGCAGTTGGAGGGGCTGGCCCCCTGAGGTGACATTGATGCTTTCACCTCTCCATGGAATGGCCCTCGTGGGTCATATCAAAATCCATAATTTTGTCCGCCAAAGCTGCTCTTGACTTATACATGAAGTTAACTTATACTTGACTGTATACAGTATCGCTATAATGAATGCAACCAAGGCCCTCATCACATTGAGGTCCAAATCGTGGGTGATTCACCATGCAGTGTGGTGTGGTCATGCAGCATGGTGAATCCGGCAGGCAGCATGGGAATCTGTTGCCCCATGCCCTGCATCAAGATACAGTCTTGTTAGTCTGGACTGTCAGCATGCAATGGGTTCTTGTGCCAATTTTGAGAGTAACTGAAGGAACGAAGTTAATGGCATGAGTTTTTAGGGAATCAAATCTGCTTTATCAAGTACATGAAACATCCTTTTTCATACAGTCAAAAAGGTCTCTGCTCAGCCTCGCCTCACTTCTGATGGTGGAAGGGAGTTAAATCTTCCCTGTGACTATGGGTAGTTCTATACTGGCCATTGAAGTGGGGCCAACCCGGTGTCCCAGATACTGGTTTTGGCTCCCTTGCATTCTTTGGAGGTGGCAGGGAGTAACAACTGCCCAGCCACACCAAATACGGTTCAGTGCTGCTAAGCAGCCACTCTATGGGACCCTATGTTAAGAACCAGCTGTCTTAACAGGCATTAACTCAGGGGAGAACCTGAGTCTGGTGCAGGTTAGCTTAACCAGGGGGAAGGCCACAGGGGCGGTCTTTGCCATTACGCGGCCTATGCGGCCGCGTAGAGCTCCATCTTGGACGCTCCGGGGTGGGGCGCCATTGTGAGGCGCCGCAGCGTCACCCGCCGTGCTGCTGCGCTGCGCTCCGTGGTTTCGCGCGCATGCGCAGTGCCTACGGACCTCGAGAGGTCTGTAGGTACTGCGCATGTGCGCTCCGCGGTTTCGCATGCACTGCGCATGTGCGCTCCGTGGTTTCACGCTCATGCGCAGTGCCTACGGACCTGAAGAGAGGTCCGTAGGCACTGCGCATGTGCGCTCCGTGGTTTCACGCTCATGCGCAGTGCCTACGGACCTGAAGAGAGGTCCGTAGGCACTGCGCATGCGCGCGAAACCGGGGAGCGCAGCGCAGCAGCAGGGCGGGCGACGCCGCGGCGCCTCACAATGGAGCGCACATTGGGAGTGCCGGGGGGGGGCGCCAAAATAATGTTCGCTTACCCCCCTGGGAGAGCTCGGACCGCCCCTGGAAGGCCACATTAACCATTTCCCAGGGTGCTTGTTTGGGTGCTCTGCAGCAAACCGGTAGTCTTTAATTCCCTTCCTAACTTAGGCAGCAACCTTAGTATGCCTATATGCAACAATTGTTTCTTTGTATATCTTGGTGTAGCCAGGTCCGGATTAACACCTTTTTGCGCCCTAGACCACAGTTTGGAATTACGCCCTCTTTAAGCCAACCTCTACCGCACCCCCCCCCCCCACACACACACACACATCCTTTTATCCGCTCATCCCCCTTTGGGCCCCGCATCCAGCTCTTCTGGTGTGGCCCCACTAGGTCCGCCACAGGAGTTTCCCTCTCGGCAGGCACTATGGATGCAGGCATGGGGGGGAGGAGCCTCCTCCCTGATGCCGGGGCTTGAGGCACTTGGCTCCTACCCAGTATTGGGGATTGCGCATGCATTGTAGTCAGCAGCTGTACCGATGCCGTGCTTCTCCCCGATATCAGGGCTTGTCGCGTTGGGCTTCTCTCCTGTACTGGGGTTTGCGCATGTGCCGTAGCTGGCAGTTGCGCTTCTCTCTCCAGTAAGGAGGAGTCTCCTCCTTGTGTTGGAGGAGGAATAGCAGCTTTCATGGTGTTAGGGCATGTGCAGACTGCGCAATGGAGTTTCCTGTACTTGTACTGAAGGAGCCAGCAAGTGGATGCTGTCGGCATCGAGGGAATTAATTGTTCCTCCTGTCAACGATGACGCCAGTGTTGAGAGCCCCTGCACATATGCCGTTTGCGCAACAATAGCAGAGGCAGAAGCTGGTATTCAGGAAGGGGCAGGGGCGCCGCCGAAAAGGAGGACCTCCGGTATCCTTCCTTCCTCATCTCCATGCACGTTGCGTTTTTATTTGTTTCAACTTTTTTTTTGGTCCGTGATCTGCGCCCCCCCCTCGGCTTGCACCCCTAGGCCATGGCCTAGGTTGGCCTTATGGGTAATCCTGGCCTGGGTGTAGCACATGCCTAAGGACCTCATCACACGAGATAATGAATCCACTTTGAATCCAGTTTCTGCCTCCTGCAGAATTCTGGGGTTTGTAGTTTAGGGAGGACCCTTGAACAGCCTCACTAAACAACAAACCCCAGAATTTTGCAGGAAGTGAATTCATTCTCTAGTGTGATGAAGTAGTAAATCTTTATAGCCTCTCACCATGAGGCATTATTAAACTCGTAGTATTTATAAATAAAATTATATCACATGACTTTTAAAAATAATAATCAAAGAATATTAAGCCTGTTGTATTTCTCTGTTAGACTCCACGTGTGTGATGGTAGTGGTATGCAACTGACTTGTTCCTTTTCTTCTATACTAATTGTTCTGCTTGTAACAAATACCACAGACACCTACATTTCATAACAATTTAGTCACCTAGAGTCAAAAAACCCACAAACCTGACTGGGAGTAAAAACCTGGTGGTAAATAATAAAGGTCCTTTCATGACACCCCAAGTCAGCTGCCTGAAGCTGTCTAACAGTAGGGCTGGACCTGCTTAAGACTAATGTTAACAAATATGGTGGAGGATTTTTGTCTCAGAAATGCTCAGCACCAGCATGTGCTTGTGAGCCTCCAGTGACCGAGGGAGCGTTGCAGACTGAATAAATGATCAGCAATTCCACAAGGAGTGCACCCAGGCAAGAGCGTTCATATTTTCTGCTGTCCAGGGACGTGGGAAGAATACTTTATTTGAGTATTGCTTCTGTTCAGAATCTCCTGGACAGACTTCTAGAATTCTTTGGATACAAGATTTTTTCATAGTTAGTATAAAGTTTAGAGATAAGTGTGTGGCAGAAGCACAATGGGATTTACTGTTAAGCAGAGTGAGGCAAACGCCTCAGGCACCAGATTACGGTGTCATGACAGCAGACCGTAGAATGTTACATTTTTTAAAAAAATGTTAGCATTGCTATTACTTTCTTACACAAAATTAGTATTTTATTATTAGTCTTGAAGAGTAGGACATTAATAGTATGTTACTAATACATTCATGTTTTGCCACTTATTATTTTTTTTAAAAAATGTGTACATTATAATGCCCTCACCTCCAGTGTTTTAGAAGCAATGAGAAAACATTGCTAAAGAAAGCAAACAACATGACCTGATATAACTTTCCTTCACATAACATCATTATGTGTAAAATGTTCATTTCAAGCCTTGCAAAAAAGGAAAGAAAGACAGCAACATGATTTATAATAGTGTTGCCTTACCACATTCCCATTGATTCAGTAAATCTAATTGAATTGGAACATAACCACTGGATTTAATCTTACTCCTAACTGCTCTGCTCTTGAACCTGATCTAGTAGGCAACTAATCTAAGGAAGGGTTGCTCTTGGCTAAGTCCATGACTAACATTTATGAAAGAGAAGGCCAATTCCATCACTCTTCTTTTGAGGATTTCATCTCATGTCAAGTTGGATGTGTGAAAGAAGAACTGTATGAAAAATCAGGATCAGACCTATCCTCAGAAGATGCCAGCCACAGATGCAGGCAAAATGTCAGGAGAAAATGCTGCTATAACATGGCCATACAGCCTGGAAAGCACCCAACACCCCTTGATCAGACCTGTTTCTCTGACATGGGCATTATCTGACCTTCCCCCAAAATGTAGTCCTTGGGTTGGCATGTGGAGGAACCAGCACTTCTCTGCCTTGCTATTCAGGTCAACCAGAAGCTGAAGTGTCAGTTGGGGATGGAGTCATCAGAGGCCTTTTCGCTTCTTCTGACACTGCTTGCTCCTCTCATTCTCTTCCTTCCACCCCTGGCACTACTTTGTTCCTTTGCTCACTTGTGGCTCCCTTTCTGTCTCACTTGGGCCCTTTGCAGCAAGGATGGGCTAAGAATTTGAGATATCCATATTATTTTCTCTGGAATCCAAAAATTCCTCAATGAATATCATAACAATTGACCTCCAAGTCACAATAATTTGTACTGGCTCTCCCTATCACTTATTGGCCATGGGTAGGCATCTGGAGGGCTGACACCAGACATTATGCTGCCTAAAGCAGAGCACCAAAAGAAAGCCACTCACCCAAGTTAAGGTGCATGTATTCTTCATTAATCACATTTGGCAAATATACAGAATATTGAAAATTAATGAAAAAAATCATTTGATTTATTATAGGCTCATGTTTCCAGAAAGGAGTAACAAAACTAGGAATGGGAATCATGCCTTACTCTGTCAATGGGAAGGGTCGGTTTTGGGCCCATCTCCCTTCCCAATTTCCATTTCTAAAAGCAGACTGTGCAGTGGCTATCACAAAACACCAGCAGGAAAACACAAAACGAGAAAAGAAAGCCAGGCAGACTCCCGTCTGCTTGTCAGCAATAGTGAAGGAGAAAAGCACCATCAAGGTTTCCAGTTCCAGATGATGCAGGTGAAAAGAGATCAGCCTCCCCCCTCACAGGAAGAGATCATGCTGTTATCCCATGTGGGAGTTAAAATGTCGACTGCCCTCCGAGACAGGATAGTGGATCAGATGAATGAACAGCTGGATGATCCGACAAGACAGTTTCTCTAGTCCTTGGGGAGAAAACTCAGGAGCCCATTCTGAAATTCTCTGAAATATTTCCACCAACATCACCATCACTCTTCCCTCATACCCACACACCTGAATAAAAAATATGAAACACCTTGAGATCTTAAGAGATCCTGTATTGATATATTGGAAGAACCATAAGATATGTTGGATTTTTTTTCTTCATCAGCATTCTCGCCAGCTCTTTCTTTACTACAGAGGTGAACATGTACTTTGTAGGGTTTCACATGAAGTTGTGTGAGGAAACATACCTTCCTTTTGTAATAATTTCTGTTGTGGGCATCTAGAGGGAAAAATGTGTCACCTATGGTTTTGTGTCCATGCTACTGCTGTTGTGTTACTGCACCATTAGTGAGATCACCCAATGATAATTTGACAAAGTCTGCAAAAAGCAGTGAAGGGTGGCTTGGCAGCAGACAGCAGTGATTAAGGATTTGCTAGCAGACTACTCTAAAGATATAACAATAAAGGAGTGAAGCTGATGCTATGCCATTTCAATCACTAGTGAATTTTCTGTGAAATCTCACAAGTTTCATCTACCCACATCTACCAAATATGTTATATGATGGAATTTTCCAGTTCTCCAGTATGACTCTATGACAGGGGTCCCCAAACTAAGGCATGTGGGCCGAATGTGGACCTCCAAGGTAATTTACCCAGCACCCGCCCTAAACTTTAGATTTAGGATTACCCTAAGTCTGAAACATCATGAAGGCATACAATAACAAGAGTCCTAATTAACTCCACTATCTCAGCCAAACACAGGCCCACACTTCCCACCAAAATACTGGTAAGTTTATGTTGCTTAAAATTGTTCTTCATTTTAAATATTGTAATGTTCATTCATGGGGTTTTTTGCATTGCAAATAAGATATAATTAATTCATTTTTTTCTCTCAAAAAGAATTCAATCAATTTTTGACTGAATTATGAGGTTATTAAAGAACTCCAGGAACGCTGAGGAATGCGGAAGGAACAACAAGGGACGCTGAGAGATGAGGAGTGTGTCATCTCCCCCTGGTGGCCAGAGTTTGTCTCTGTTCATCTATATGTTGTATGTGGAAATGGCAGGGATTGTCTGCTAAGTATGTGTACCTGTAATCTGCTCTGAGTCCCTTTCTGGTGAGAAGAACTGAATATAAATAAAGTGTAACAATAATAATAATAATAATATTTTCCAAAATAAAGTCCAGCCCCCTAACAGTCTGAGGAATCGTAAACCGACCCTCGGGTTAAAAAGTTTGAGAACCCCTGCTCTATGGTAACTTTTGATAGAAGTCATTCATTTCAGTACAGTTCAGTATTATCCATGGGGGTTTTTTTGTTTCTGCAGTTAGTTTTGGAACATATCCCCCCAGAGTTGTACTGGAGTGTTTGTGGGTTGTTTTTTTTAACAAACTCATCATAACAACACTGGCTTCTATGCATTTGTTGTATGGATATGATCCTCAGCTTAAGAGCTTCTCCAGCCTTGTTTTAAGCACACCCCTGAACTTTGAACAGAACTAGACTATCCCTCACATATAAAAGCTAATTTCCTTGTCCACTGCAGGACAAAGAACCAGGACATCCTGCTGTTGTCATGAGATTATGATCGGTACAGTTGTCATTCTGTAGGGATACCTGGGGCAAGAAACCAAACCTTGGGCCTACTCACACTGAGAAAATATAGCACTATTATTCCTTTTTAATTTCCCCAGCTTCATCCTATATAATCCTGGCATTTCTAGTTTGAACAAAAGGAACAAGGTCTTTCAATAAAGATTCTAAAGATCCCTTTCTTATGTTATTTCAGCTTCCACAAAACCGTGGGTTCATAGCACTACATGTCAAGCTTCCAGAAGGCAAGACACAGATAGATTGAAGGAAAATCAGAGGTTTTATTCTCAATGGCAAAAAATGGTATCAGCAGAGACACTCAGCGCTCCAAGAACTGACATATTACAATTGTAAACATCCATATTTATTCATAGCACTTTGACAGCTATTCAAGACTACCACCTAGCTCCTGATTGGTCAAAAATGTGGCTGGCCAGGAACCGCTCCCTGTTTGGTCTGGGACTCTGTTTGATGTCATCGCTGGTTGCTCCTGGCCATGGTGGGAAACTTCAATAAACTCTCATTTGATTGTTTTGTACATATTTGTCTGTTTATTGATACACCCAGGAGAAGGGCACTATTGGACAGAAATGTGGTGGAACATGAGATAATGGGCTGAAATGGGTTTTGATATCTCAGCTCCAGTTAATGCAATGGATGCCAGTCAGGTAAACAAAAAGGTGCTCAGGATGTTAGCAATTTCTATGGCAGCTCTAGGAGGGGGCCCAATTTGGTGGAAGAGAAAAGGACACATTCCAGGAATAATCCAGATCATATCAGGAAAAAGAAGAAAAGACACAGAGGCTCTTGTGTAAGCCCATTGTATGTTCCTTATGTCTTAATTGGGTATTGTAAGGCAGTCTTTCTCAACCAGTGTGCCGTGGCACACTAGTGTGCCGTGACGGACCTCCTGCTGTGCCACGAGAAAAGCTCTCTGCCCCCCTTCCTCCCCCCCTCCTGCTGAACTCCTGCTGCTTGGGGGAGGAGGAAGGGCCGGGCAGTGGTGAAGAAAAAGAAGAAGGGACCGAGGCGCCGCTTCCTTCGGCCGTTTCCCCAGCCAGCCTCCAATCCGCCATGACTCCCACCATGACTCTTGCCCCTCGCTCGCTGAAGCCGCGTGGAGGAGCCCCACCCACTGAAGCTCATTCACCGCTCATGCTCCTCCTCTGTAGGAGAGCTGAAGCTGGGGGGAGGGGGCGAGGTATGGCGCGGCCTGGCTCTGCCCCCTCCCCCGGCTTCGGCACTCCCAGCAGCTGCTCCAGCCTTGAGGGGACAGTGCCAAGCCAGCATTGTGCTGGCTCTGGCACCGCTGGCTTGGCCCTACCCCTCAAGGCTGGAGCAGCTGCTGGGAGAAGTGAAGCCGGGGTAGGGGCGGGCATGGCACAGCCTGGCTCAACCCCCTCCCGGCTTTGGCACTCCCAGCAGCTGCCCCCCCAGCCGTTCTTTACTATGTTAGAGTGTCATTTTGGTTGGTGGTGTGCCCCCGGATTTTTTTAATGTTAAAAGTGTGCCGCAGCTCAAAAAAGGTTGGGAAACACTGTTGTAAGGTGTTGCCATCTTTATTTATTTATTTATTTCAGGAGTTTACCCCGCTCTTCTCAACCCCCGAGGGGGGACTCAGAGCGGCTTACAGCACGGCACAATTCGATGCCACATCAACAGCGGAAAACCCCAAACCCCACAACACATTAAAATACAACACATTAAAATACATTAAGACATTAAAATACAAATGTCTGAGGTTTAAGGTTTTTACAGTTTCTATGCAGCATTCATTTGGGGGGGGGGGGGGGTAATAAAAATAACTGTGAAACTAGGAATGAGGTCCACATGGGCACCCTAATTCATCCGTGAGGCTGCGGACTATGGGGTTCATAATTTTAAGGTCCAGTTTTTGATAACACTTTCATAAAATGCTCCTTCCAAGATTCCATAGAACGGGACCATGGCAGCTAAAGTGGAATTAGTGACATACTTTTTCAGTTCCCTAACTCAGTCTTTCCCAACCAGTGTGCCATGGCACACTAGTGTGCCGTGAGCGATCATCAGGTGTGCCGTGGGAAATTGGAGATAGGAGAGAGAGAGAGAGAGAGAGAGAGAGAGAGAGCGCGCGCCCTCCTGTCCTACCGGGAAGCCCTAGCTGGGGCTCGATCCCTTGCCTGAGTCCCGCAAACACAGCCTCCTTTTGGGAAGCCTTGTGCCGCTGGACTCACCACTTGCCTTCTTGGGCTTCCTCCTCCCCTCCACTCCTTCCTCGGTCTCGGAAGGGTTTGAGCCTAAAGGCAGGGACTGCATCAGGCGGAAAGAGCCGCGCAGAGAGAGAGAACATCCTGGGATGGGACTTCCCCAGGTCCCCTGGCTGCCTGGGGGCAGATCTACACCGTATCATTCATAAAGTGAGGCATCCCTTGGTATTCCAGGGCTCAAGGCTGGGGAATCCTGGGATTTGTAGTTTGGGGAGGCTCAGGATGATGTCAAACTACCACTCCTGTGATTCCCTCGCACTCAGCCAAGGGGCGTTCAGGACACAGGGTTAAGGCACCTTTAAGCAGGGGCCGAAAACTAACAGGGTTTGCTCACTTAAGGCTGGTGTGGGCCAACTTGGGCCATCCCTCCAGG
Source organism: Anolis apletophallus (assembly GCA_030556195.1). NCBI lineage: Eukaryota > Metazoa > Chordata > Lepidosauria > Squamata > Anolidae > Anolis > Anolis apletophallus. Next base: position 159,312,869 of record JARBWK010000002.1, read on the forward strand.
TGTTTTGGCCTACAACTCCCACCATTCACACACACACACACACACACACACACATATATATATATATATAGACACACACACACACACACTGTATAAATTTATTAGCTGTACCCGCCACAAATTGCTGTGGCCAACCTTCCCTCCCTCTTTCTCTCCTTCCCTCCCTCTTGCCTTCCTTCCCTTTTTCTTTTCCTTCTTCTTTCCCTTTTTTTCTTTCTTCCTTCTATACCTGTTTCTTTCCTTCCTTTCTTTGCTCTTTGGTTCCATTCTTCCTTCTCTCTTCCCTTCCTTCATTCCCTCCCTCTTTCCTTCCTTCCCTCTTTTTCTTTTCCTTCTTCTTTCCCCTTTTCTTTCTTCCTTCTCAACCTGTTTCTTTCCTCCCTTTCTTTGCTCTTTCTTTGCGTTATAGTATATTTTTGTTTTTGTTTTGTTTTTTGGTTTTTTAAGTCTCTTTTGCTGTGTTTTTCAATGTTTTTATGAGTGATGGTCACTTGTTGCCCTGAGAAGTGTATTGTGTCCAGATTTGGTGTCAATTCATCAAGTGCTTTTTGAGTTATGTTAATCCCACAAACAAACATATGTGTGTTATAAATTGTTTTACCACAGATACATATTATTCAAAACGACCTATAAGAACACAGAGAGAGACTGACAGCTGTTGCGGAAGACCATGTGTGTCTTTCTGCCATTCCTGCCAGGATATCTATGTTGTGTGAAACAGGTCCAGGTTTCACACTGAGTGTATAAATACATTTAAAAACATATTAACTATATGTATTACTGTGTTAGCGTGTCATTTTGTGTCATTTTGGTTGGTGGTGTGCCCCAGGATTTTGTAAATGTAAAAAATGTGCCGCGGCTCAAAAAAGGTTGAAAAACACTGCCCTAACTGATGTAGGTTTCACATTTACCCTCACAACTTGGTCTATTCATAGCATTATTATTGCTCAGTAAGATATTATGATGGACAAACAAATATTAAGAAAGACTGAGGAAAATAACTGGGGCATGAAAAAAATTGAGGATCTAAGACAAACAAACACAAACTTGACATGGCTCAACTATCACCAGATACATCAAGTATTCCAAAAAGATAGAGCATTAGGCTTTATGGAGGAGAAAGATCACTGGGACCGAATAATAGAAAGGAAGGATAAAAACATCAGTCTAATTTATAAACACCTATTGAATTGGGCAACAGAAGAGGAGGTGGTGAAGGAATGCCATATAAAATGGGCTAAAGATCTGAAACATACTATCCAGTTGAGTCAGTGGGAGGAAGTGTGGGGAAAAAAATTAAAATATACAGGGGCAACCGATGTAAAAGAAAACTGGTTGAAATTACAATATAGATGGCACCTTTGCCCAGATAAGTTATCCAGGTTCAATAAAAGCATTTCCAACAAGTGTTGGAAATGCAATAAGGAACCAGGAACATTTATACATCAATGGTGGGAATGTAAAAAAATTCAAAAATTCTGGCAAGAAATACATAAGGAAACACAAAAAATTATTAAAGCAAAATACAAATTGGACCCCCAAATATATCTATTGGGTTTTACCGCACCACACACAAATAAAAATCAGGATAGGATGCTCTTTCTATTGAATACAGGTGCCCGCCTGCTGCTGGGAAGACAATGGAAGCAGAAGGATACCCCGAGTCTGGACGACTGGATGTGGAAATCTATGGACATGATCCAATTGGACTTACTATCCCAGAAGCTGAACGAGAGGAGAGAAAAAACTGATTGGTCTGGCTTCAGGGATACATGAAGAACAAAGGAATACCTTTTTAATTAACACACAGGAAGTGTAACAACTACCATAAATATCTTTACTCGCTGCCTAACACAGCCTTCCCCCCCGCATCCGCTTTTCGCCCTATTATAGGGCAGAGAGAACGGGGTAATCTATAGGGCAACCTATAGCAACAAGTCATAAAGGAACCTGAGAGGGTATTGGGAAGTCGGCTTTTAGGTGTATTCCCCCCTCCTTTCCTTTTTGTGTGCAATCCCCATAGCCCCCACACCCCAACCCCACCCCCAAAGACCCACCCCACCACCCTCATTGTGGACGGATTTACTTTCTTCTGTCATAGCACAAAAATTCAATAAAGATAATTAAAAAAATATTATGATGGATTTTTGTATTAAATGCTCTCTCTGTACCCTGGGAATGTAAACAACTAGTAGAGTACTGGGTTTCAGGGGTGCTAGTTTACTATCTTGACCTCTCTCCTGGCTGGAAAACCAGCTGCTGGGGTTGAGTCTGTGTCTGAACATGAAATGTAGAATGTGTCCTGTACATTAGCTTTCATTCCTGCATTCAATATCCAAAGCATATAACTTACCTTGGAATGTTTAGCATTTCCCTCCTCAGTTTGAAATGGAGTGCAGACGGTCGAGCAGGTGTTCCAGTTTCAAACATGTAATGACATAATAAATATACAATATTTTATTATGTATTTTTTTCAATCTTCAAGGATAATGTGATGTATCATGGTGTCACTTACCTTCCCCCCCCCCCTCCCCGGTTTCCTGGAAAACAGGTGTGGGGTTAAACTAGGGCTGCTACTTCAATGTAGAATGGTGTTATGAATGGACATACCAACTTGCCTTCCTCTGAGTCAGCTAACAAAGGAAAAATCAGACTGTGATTTCCCCCCCATTTTTATTTATTTATTTCTCGCATTTGTATCCCGTCATTTCTCAACCCCTGAAGGGGGACTCAGGACGGCATTACAATTAAGCCCCATTAGAGGCTATTATAAAAATTACAATAATAAAATCACATATTAAACATCACATAATAAAACAATATATAGTTAAAAACCATACAAAGATGGAGCAATAAAAACCAGTCTCGTCAGTCATATCACAATTTGTCCCTTAAAGTGCTGCTTACATCTATTGCCCAAAAGCCTGGTCCCAAAACCATGCCTTTAATTTCTTTCAGAAAACCAGGAGGGAGGGGACGATCTTAATTCAGTTGGCAGAGTGTTCCATAGTCAGGGAGCCACCACCGAGAAGGCCCTGGGGTTTTATAGTGTGGGGGGGGGGACTTTAACTTTTAACTTTTAACTGTTAAAAGTTAAAAAGTTAAAAGTCCCCCACACACACACACACACTATAAAACCCCAGGGCCTTCTCGGGTGTGGCTCCCTGACTATGGGACACTCTGACTATGGAACACTCTGTTTTAACTGTTTTTAGCTGTTTTATAATGTCACTTTTATGTGTTTTAATTGGTTCTGTTTGCATGCTGTAAACCGCCCTGAGCTTCAGATAGGGCGGTCTATCAAGCCGAAACAATAAATAAATAAATAAATAAATTCCCACAGGTGCATTTGAGCTGTTGACGGAAGCGAGAGCAGGGCCTCCCCAGACGATCTTAGATTTCGAAGTGGGACGTAGGGGTGGATGTGTTCAGACAAGTAAGCGGAGCCAGAACCGTTTAGAGCTTTATAGGTCAAAACCAGCACTTTGAATTGGGCTTGGAGATGGACCGCCAGCCAGTGGAGCTGACACAACAGGGGGGTGGTATGCTCCCTGTATGTCGCCCCAGCCATTGTAATAACTGAAGTTTCTGAACCGTCTTCAAAGGCATCCCCACATAGAGCGTGTTGCAGTAATCTATACGGGATGTAATCAGAGCATGGACAACCATGGCCAAGTCATTTTCAATTACTCTCAGGAAAAAGAAAGGAATGGGACAGGACATAAAGGTAAATGAACATTTGGAATATTGTGGGAACATTTGTCTAATGAGGAAATTATGGCTGTGCTGAGGCTGGCCAGAAGGGTACAAAAATATAACTAAACAAGAAAAATAAATGCAGCATTCTCCCAAACCTGCTAGCTTCTAAGTAAGAATACCAAAGAATTGCATGGAGGCCCTAGTAAATTCCTAGAGAGATCACTGCTCCCCTAGATGCAGGTAAGTGAAACCACAGTTATGGGGTCTGTAATTATGGGGGTCTTATTGTATAAGATATTGTAAAACTGATATCATAGATGAACTCTCATACTGCCTGCCTGCCTCACATTCTATTCAGCAAGATTAGCATGAAGTGATTCCCTGTTTAGAATTGTACTGTTTGTGTTATATACCATATCGTGTTTTCAAATGCACCACTTGAAATCTGTCATGTAGAATTGTGATGCTTAAAATATGTCTCAAAAACAATTTGTAATGTTTGAGAGAGAGAGGGATGTCACAATTGTCTGTGACTTGATCTAAACTTCCAAATAATACAATTTGAAACTTTATTATATGGTCAGTATAGACCCATATAATACAGTTCAATGCAGTTAAACTGCATTATATTGCAGTGCATATCCAGCCTATGTTACACAGGCATGATCTGAATTTGTGAGTTTTCTTTTAAAACTTAAGATGTCTCGTATACTACAAGAACTTTTGAATGCAATATTTTTACACATGAATGTAAAATCTCTAAATAAAGAAATACCTTCCAAGGGTTTATTCTATGTAACCATTTCTCATCATTTGACAGAGAAAGGATTTAATGTGTCCATGATGCCACTGTCATTATTCTCAGACGGCCACAAAGCTCTATGGCAGGACTGCCCAGGAAGTCGATCGCGATCGACTGGTCAATCCCGGGACCGAAGGAGGTTGATCCCAGCTGGATGGGGCGCTTCTCAGAGGGGGCGGAGCCATGCTGCACCAAGCCCCGCTCCCTCCCTGGCTTCAGCGCTACCACAGCTTCTCCAGGATTGAGGAGGGTAGTGCCAAGCCAGTAGTGGCTATCTATGTCACCACTGGCTTGGCATTACCCTCCTCTAGCCTGGAGAAGTTGTGGTAGCGCTAAAGCCAGAGGGGGAGGGGCAGAGCCAGGCTGCGCCAAGCCCCGCTCCCTCCCCCAGCTACAGCTCTACCACAGCTTCTTCAGCCTTGAGGAGGGTAGTGCCAAGCCAGTAGTGGCTACTAGCTATGCCACTACTGGCTTGGCACTACCCTCCTCAAGCCTGGAGAAGCTGTGGTAGAGCTCAAGCCAGAGAGGGGTGGAGCCAGGCCACGCCAAGCCCCACCCCCTCCCCCTGTTCTGCCCTGCTTCTCTCTCGGTAGATCTTTCTGACTTGGTTTTATTATAAGTAGCTCGCATCCTGAAAAAGTGTGGGCACCCCTGCTCTATGGGAATTCCTGGTTGTTGCAAGTGCAGGTAGTCGTGATCAAACATCCACTTCCACACACCAACATCCCCCATCACACTCCAGTCAATATTTACTCTACTCATTTATTAGCCTAAACTTTTATTTTAGACAAAAACAACTCTCAAACAGCAAGTCAACTCATCCACAGGTCAATGTGAATACTGTACCTTCTCATAGAAGAAAAGAGACAGTCCTATTCTGTGAGTGGAGTAGTGAAAGACAAGACCTTAGCCAGTGGTTCTCAACCTGTGGGTCCCCAGGTGTTTTGGCCTACAACTCCCAGAAATCCCAGCCAGTTTACCAGCTGTTAAGATTTCTAGGAGTTGAAGGCCAAAACACCTGGGGACCCACAGGTTGAGAACCACTAGCTTAGGCCATTCCAAGAGGACCTAAAAGAAGCACTAATACCTTCTGGTCTATATGTTGTGCTGCTCCTTCTACATAAGAACATAAGAACATAAGAAGAGCCATGCTGAATCGGACCTCAGCCCATCTAGTCCAGCATTCTGTATCACACAGTGGCCCACCAGTTGTACACGGGGATCTCGAGCAGAAGGGAGGGCAAAACCCTGACCTGCTCCCGACCCCCCACTGCCCTTTATGATTTCATGGATGAGGAAATGCATGGATGGGTGGTGGCATGAGTGGTTGGCCTCCTGTGGCAGCATTAGTGCTTTCTCCTCTCCGTAGGACAACCTTTGACTTATCCGTGGGTTATATCAAAATCCATATTTTGGCCCCAAATCCTGTCCTCAACAACCTGTCCTCAACTCATCCATAAGTGTACATGATAATTAGGTTTTTTTTAAAAAAAAACATTTCATTTTGAAGAAGATTAAGTACTATGAACACTAATTGGACTCTACACATTTCAGCATATAGAATTCTGCAGTATCAAGTAAATGCCTTTCTAAATCTCCAATTTAATACAATGGAACATTCCAGAAATATATAAACCTCACTTGCCTGGTTTCCAACATACCTCACAACCTCTGAGGATGCCCGCCACAGATGTGGCCAAAATGTCAGGAGAGAATGCTTCTGGAACATGGTCATACAGCCCGGAAAATTCACAGCAAACCAGTGATTCTGGCTATGAAAGCTTTCGTCAACACATTTCTGGGCAACTGTTCACAGGTCGGAAACATAACTTTCTAGACAACTGGGCATTTTAGTGTTGAAAACCAATTTTTCCAATTGTGATAATGAGTGACTACAGATATCTTGGGTTTATTTATTTATTTATTAGCTTCATTTATACCCCGCAACCATCTCCCCAAGGGGACTCGGTGCGGCTTACATGAGGCCAAGCGCAATAACACATAATGGGTTGTGTCCATCTCTGCTTGTCAGCAAAATGGTATAATGCATTGTCACTTTCTGCCTCACAGTCTTCATTTCTCCCAAATCTGGCCCAGAATCCCCCCTTTTAAAGCAGATTTGGAAGACACGTGGAAGCTGCAAATGGGAGGAGGGGAAGGGGTGATCATGTTCAACAATATGAAGCCCAGTCAGGCAAGGTATGGAATAACCATTTTCCAACATTTTCTCATGTGTGAGCATGTGTGCATGCTTAAAAATCTGATTTTATGATTTTGGGAACTCCCTCCCACACAGATAATGTATGACCTTTCAAGACCTGTTGGAAGAGATTCTCCTGATTCCCCCTTCAATCTATGCCTGTGCATTGGGAAGGAGGTTGGAAGTTAGTGTAAACAAGGCTTGGCCATTAAACTTTAGCTTAGCATTAAGACTGCTGTCCAAAGATTACATTTAAACATAACAAAAGTGTTACTATACTCCTCTGTGTAGTTCAGTCATGACCCTAATTAATATGTCTAAGTTAGACATGTATTTCTTCAAGTAATGGGTGGCTTTGTTTGGACAATTAGGCAGAGCTGACAAGGAAATTTTCCATCAAACTAGGTCATAAAAAGTACATTATTCAGCATTATTATGAGAAAAGCAGTATTTATTACCTGAACTTTACAATACACCATTATCAATCATTACCTGCCATTAAGGTATGTTAATATGAGATCAAAGGGATGGAGCCAACTTAAACAAACAGAGATACATGGAAGAGCTTTCTCAAATGGCTCATTTCATGGGAAGCAAATGTTGCTAAAGGAATTGTTTGATCACAGCTCCTGTTAACAAAAAAAAATTGTTAAGACCAAAGGGAGTTACTGCTTTTATTATATCCATTTGTTTTGAGTTTTTAAAAATGTAAACTCGGATAGCATTACAACTTGTACAAACCTTGTCTTGAAAAGAAAGGAAACAGGGGAAAAACATCCAACTCAGTAGTTTGCCACTTCATTGACAAGCACACTGGAAATGTTTCTATCACATGGAAACCTCTTCTACATTAGATTTTTTTGTAAAATATTTCCATAATATTTAGGCAGGGATGTTAATTTTGGAAAGTTGCTGACAAAACCATTGGATAGTCTGAATTTCACACCTACCCAAATCTAATTGGCTTCCATGAAAGTGAGAATGCATTAAACCTTTGTACAACCATTATAGTATGTGTCTCTCTGTGTGTATATACCTTCAAGTCACCTGTCATCTCATAGCAACCACATGAATTTTGTAAGGTTTCCACAGTCAAAGAATACTCAGAGGTGATTTTCCTTGCCTCTTCCTCTGCAATAAACCATACAGAACTTGGTATTTGTTGGTGGTTTTGCATCCAAGACTAATCAGTGCTGACCCTCTTTAGTTTCCAAGATCAGATAGGATCTAGTACTTTTAGGTAGGGCAATTACACCAGCCCCTGGAATATATAGATTAGGAGGCAGAACAAGGCTGGATGGCTGGGAATACTACAGCCCAGGGGTCATCCCATCCCATCATTTGATGTCTTCCCTGCTCCAACATTTTTTACCTCCTCAAAGGATAATTGCTGCTTTCAGAACTCTTCAGTATCAGGAAGTACGCTTTACAAAGAGTTATCCCAGGCCTTGCTTCCCTTCACACATATACACACCCCAATGGGATTTAATGGGGAGCAAAGGAAATCCTTGAATCAGATCTTTGCCTAGTCGCCTCCTATGTCAACAAAGTGAATTCCAAAGGCTTGCTCTTTCCTATTGCTGGAAGAGAATGCTTCTTTTAAACCTGTTTTATTGTGTCAGCTAACCTGAGAACCTTTTTATTGTGGAGAGGCATATAAATATCATAGCTAAATAAAAATAAAATCATGGGCTGGCCTTGTGTTCTTGTCTTCTAGTACTGGGTTTTAGAGCAACAATCCCCACAGCAGCCATATCCACCTCAGGTCAGCAGAGGCAATACAAACATAAAGACTCGTTAAAAAATATATAAAACAGTAAGTTGGAGCCAAGCGCCAAACCCTGGCTCTTTCATCCCTGTGTACAGGTTGCCAAGTCCAAGTATGGGCTATAGCTCTATGCAGGGACTCAAAAGGAAAGTACAAAGAGGGCAGGAGGGCCAACCTATGGAAGTCTGCTTCACCAACATCCACGTGGGAGGGAGTTTCACACCTTGTGTGTGTGTGTGTGTGTGTGTGTGTCAGGAGTGACTTGAGAAACTGCAAGTCACTTCTGGTGTGAGAGAATTAGCCGTCTCCAAGGATGTTGCCCAGGGGACGCCCAGATGTTTGATGATTTACCATCCTTGTAGGAAGCTTCTCTCATGTCCTGCACTGAATTGAATCATATTTTGCACTTCTCTGAGCGCTATCTAGGAACGATAGCATATTGCCTGATCCCTCCATACTCAGCACCTAATCTTTCAGCCATTATACTGTTTTTAAAAATGTGCACTGGTGTTTGTAACTCTTTTTCTGATGTTGTTGTTGATTTTAATCTGTTCTCATTTTATTTTATTGTGTATGTTTTATTTTATTGTATATATTTTTGGGCTTGTTCCCTTGTAAGCCGCCCTGAGTCCTTTTGGGGAGATGGTGGCGAAGTATAAAAATAAAGTTATTATTATTATTATTAAATAGGAGCCCTTCATTATTGGAGTAATTACTATCGTTATTGATGATCCTACTGGCCTAAATGCAACTGAATGCCAGTGGAGCAAAAACTGCCTCCAATGTAATTATACGAGATTGCATTGTAATGGTCTCTGTTCTGTAATCACAGAAATGATTTTAAAAAACGCTTTATGCAATGAGATATGTGATGCTAGATTTCAAGCAATTTGATAGGTCAATTATTATTATTGATGGTGATAAATGGAGGGATGTGTTACTACTGCTAGTGAGACCAATCGGAGTGGGGCTTCCTGCTGCATCAAGATGAACACATCTGAAAGAACTTTGTTTCACCCAATGGTGTTGAAAGTGCAATGAAGTCTCATGCTGTCTGGGTCTTCATGGAGATACAGCCCCAAAATAAAATTGCCCAGCTCTGTGTTGACTTTTATTCAGGAAAACTTTCCTTAAAACTTTAACCATCAGCAAATAGGCTGAAAAAAATTGTCAAGTTAGTTTTTCTTGGCCAGTTTAGAAATCCATTAGTTATCTAGCCCAGTATTTTTCAACCTTTTTTGAGCCGCGGCACATTTTTTACATTTACAAAATCCTGGGGCACACCACCAACCAAAATCCAGAGAGCACTGTGGACTCAAACAATGTTGGATCAGGACCAAACTTGGCATGAATACTCAATATGCCCAAATGTGAACACAGATGGAGTTTGGGGAAATTAGGCCTTGACATTTGGGAGTTACGGTTTCTGGGGTTTATAGTTAAAACACAATCAAAGAGCATCCTGAACTCTTGCAACAATGGAATTGAACCAAACTTGGCATATTGAACTCTCATTATCAACAGAAAGTACTGAAAGGGTTTGCTTGGGAATTGACCTTGAGTTTGGAAGTTGTAGTTCACCTACACCCAGAGAGCACTGTGGACTCAAACAATGTTCTGTTATGTTGTTGTTTGTTTTCTATCCAGAATCACAATGTTGGAAGGAGGCTCACCACTTTAAGGTCCCTAAAACAGGCATGGAAAAACTTTGGCCCTCTGGGTGATTTGGACTTCAACTCCCACCATTCCTAACAGCCTGAGGCCCTTTCCTGCTTAAGTGGCTGAGGGGGGGGGGAAGGGCCTGAGGCTGCTAGGAATGGTGGGAGTTGGAGTCCAAAACACCTGGAAGGTCCAAGTTTGCCCATGCCAGCTTTCGGCAGAGACCTCTTCCTCCCCCTTCCCCTTCGCGCCCTTTCTTCCCCCTCCTGCCGAACACTTACTTTTTCTTCTCCACTTGGGCTCCCTTCTTCCCAGCCTCGCTCTGCTCACTTTGCCTCGCTTTGCTCATGCTGCCTCTTCTGCCGCCATTTTGATCCGAGGGGGCAGCATGAGCATGTTCAAGAGGGGAAGGGGGAGGGAGGAAGACGTGGGCCGAGTCTACGCAGTAGCATCCAGACGGGTCATGTCTTCCTCCCTCCCCCCCTCCCCTCCTGAACACGCAAGCAGAGCGAGGCTGGGAAGAAGGGAGCCCGAGTAGAGAAGAAAAAGTGTTCAGCAGGAGGAGGGGGGGAAGGGTATTGGAGGTTCCAATTTCCCAAGGCACACCTGATGATCGCTCACGGCACACTAGCGTGCCATGGCACACTGGTTGGGAAACACTGATCTAGCCTATAAGTGGTCTTTAAAAACCCTATTTCCTCCTCAAATACAGTATATCCGTCAATTTTTTTGACCTAATCAGCTTGCCTAGTTTGGAACATGTCACAAAGATGGTTTTTAAGTACATTTACCTTCTTCAGTCTTGTTTCCAACTAGAGTTTGCATATCTTGACAGAATTTTCAAAAGGGAAACTTGGAGGCAGGGGGAGATCATACTTACAAAATGCCTTGTTAGAATCCACCTGCAGCAGTTATATTACCTGAATCAGTGTCATCATCAAAATGCAGCACCTTCTTTTAAAAAAAGAGTCTGGAATAGGAATCGTCCCTAGAGCAAAGATATAATAGAATTACAAACGCAAAGTATAGTTCCCAACTGTATTAAAAAGACTCTTTTCCAATTGCCAAATGATCTTTCAAAGTGTATAGTGAGCATGCTATCTTTCTCTTATATGAAATGGAATGTGAAAAGTTTGGGGTTGGCGGGGGAGGTATTTGTCTAAACATAATGACTTATCTTGCAGATGGAACCCAAGTTTAAACATGAAATTGAGGTTTCATATACACCTATACACATGATCTGAAGATAATTTTATATACAACATTAATAATTTTATGCATGAAATACATTTTGTATACAATTGAATCATCAGAAAGCAAAAGTGTCACTATCTCAGCCACTCATTCGAGCACTTTTGGATTTTGGAGCATTTCAAATTTCCAGGTAAGGGATACTCAAGCTATATTAGTGAGGGGAATGATGAACTTGGGCCTTATCACATTGGGATATGCTCATTTATATCAGTATGCAACCCATACTTTTTAAGGACTGGATGCGTACTGTATTCAGAAGGGATACATACACTTTAATAATACACTTTATTTATATTCTGCTCTTCTCACCCCAAAGGGGACTCAGAGCGGATTACATTACACATATGGCAGACAGTCCCTGCGGACTGACGTACAATTACAATACATTGTACAGACAAACGTGCAGACAAACGTGCTATTAGAAGGATATTTTTTCTCTTCTGGCTGCGTCGCGGTTGCGGTTGCTCCATTACGTCACAAGGGGGTGCTGTTGCTTCATCCTCAGACGAGAGCCTCTGGTTCTGCATTCCACCTCCAGCAGCTGATCTTCCTTATTTTTATTCAGGTGTTGTAAAGTCCTTATAAAAATCCTTCCCCACTGAGCGGTCCCTAGTTCATCTACTCACAGCTGGCTTGTTTTCGATCTGTTAGGTGGACAGTGGACAGGGCTCACAGCTGGGTGTCCAGACCAGCCCGGGAATCGAACACGCAACCTTCTGATTGCATCATTACTGATCCCATCATACCCAACATTTACATTTTGAAAATAATGTGCTTTGAGTCATCACACCATGGAAGGCTGGCTTCCCTTAATCTGTTCCAATGCTTCCTTATGTCCAAGGCTTTCATGGCTGGAATCACTGGGTTGTTGTGTGTTTTCTGGACTCTATGGCTATGTTCTAGAAGCATTCTCTCCTGATATTTCGCCTGCATCTATGACAGGCAGTCTCAGAGGTAGTGACCTCACAACCACTGAGGGTGTCTGCCATAGATGCTGGTGAAACATCAGGAGACAATGCTTTTAGAACAGGGCTGTCCAACTGCCAGCCCTGCAGGTGTTTTGGACTTCAACTCCCAGAAATCCTAGCCAGTTTACCAGCTGTTAGGATTTCTGGGATTTGAAGTCCAAAACACCTGCAGGGCAGGCAGTTGGACAACTCTGTTCTAGAACATGGCCATACAGTCCGGAAAACCTACAACAACCCTTCCTTATGTCATTCCCTCCCTCAGTATTGTGTAATGACATAGCCTAGAAGTCTCAAACTACCATTCTCATAATATTTCAGGTATGAGAATTCATCCTGATTACAATCACACATAAAAACAGTGCCTCAGAACCATATTAAATAAATGAATTTTTAAAATTTGGTAGACGAATTCCAATGGATTACTGACTGAATGAGACAAATGTCATATGATATCCATTCAGAATGCCATTCAGAATCGCATGTAAAGAGTCCCAGAAATGGAGTATATCCCAATGTGATAAAGCTAAAGTGAATTCAAAAGATCTATCCTGCTGTACAAACAGTCTGGAAGAGCAGAACTATATTTCACCTGGTACCTTTATCACATCCATAAGGCCCTGAAATAGAGTTGGCAACCAAATGTTATAAGAGATGTTGACATAAGTAAAGGTAAACGGTAAAGGTTTTCCCTTGATATTAAGTTTAATCGAGTCTGACTCTTCAGGGTGGTGCTCGTCTCCATTTCTAATCCGAAGAGACGGCATTGTCCATAGATGTCTCCAAGATCATGTGGCCAGCATGAGTGCACGGAGCACCGTTACCTTCCCATCGAAACAGTGCCTATTGATCTACCCAGATTTGCATGTTTTCAAACTGCTAGGTTGGTTGTGTTGACATAACCAGCATTAATTCAACTACTGGTGAAGAAAGGTGGGCAACTATTTTTTTGGGAGTGGAGTTCCCATAATCCTTCACCAATTCTAGTAAGGAGTTAGGGAATTGAAGGTTAAAAGTTTGGAGTGAGGCAGTTGCCTCAGGTAGCTGATCCTAGGTGGCATGAAAAGGAAAGAAATTGTTAGCCACTGAATTTATTAATATTGTCTTTTTGAGATGGGTAGAGGTGGAGGATGCTCTGCCATTACCAAAATAATTTGATAAATAGTCTTAGCTGGCAGGGAATATCCTTGACTGTTCTGCTTCTGGTCCTGGATGTGATTGAAAGCTGAAGAAAAATATAATGTTAAAAATTATGTTGAGCCATCTTGGACAGAAAACATGTATACATTTCTCTCCTTTTCCTTATAAGAGAAAATACTACAAAATATCTAACAATGAGTTGATTAAACATGATAACCTGTCTGAGACACACAAAACCGAGCTCTCAATATGGTTCATGGATCAGCAGGGGCCATTTTAGGACTTAACAGCACCATTTGGCGCTATGATCCAACTCAGTGCAAAGAGTCAAGGCCACAGTGTAATAGTGCAATAAATAAGAAAAAGAAATGCTGTGAATTGTTTTGACGTGTCTGAAGTATCAAGATAACTGTCTTTTAAGGGTCCCTTCCCCCCATTTCACTGCTCTGAATATAAATAGCCGAGTTTTTGTCATGTTCGGTTGCTCTGGTCACATTTTATTCCTAGCTGGCATTTGAAACAGCTTGGGGAATACATTTTGCTACGGGACAAAGCATTTTCCTAGGTCTTTGGTCCCCTTATAGCCAATGATACCTTTCCATGGTCTGCCAACCTGGTGAAATCCTTGCTAAGAAGAAATCCTTGTCCTTTTTAGCAATGCTGGCTGACGCTAATTCAAGAGAGAGCTAGTCAAGCAGCCTGTGTGTGTTAGTCAGAGATGATGAGACTGTCTCGAAAATATACCATCTGTTCCCGAGGCATTACTAATACTTATTGATTGCTAACAGCTTTTGGTCAACAGGGCCATGAAAGAATCTTAATACACTTTATGCGCTTTGTAATTGTGTCCTTGGGAGTTATGTGATGAGTACCAAAACGATGTCAACCATGAACAGAAACTGTCTAATAACATTGCAAAGCATCGGCAACAGCAAGCCTATCTAAGCAAGCGATGATAAAAATGTCAACTTCATTTCCTAGAACTCTTTTCCGGGGACAGTTCATATGACAATTGTCTCTTTTTCATGGAAAGTTCTACAGCAAATACAACCCTATGGAGTGAGCTCATCTCGTATTATAGGTCTACCAAGTCGCTATGGATACCAACGTTCAATTGAACCAGGCAGAGTGGCCTGCTTCGATCATGAGGTAGAATGAAGCAGCAATGTGGAGTGTCATAAAAGAGAAACAAATAGTTATTGTTATTTGTGGTGGGTGGACATGGCATTCCAAAAAACTGAACCCAACACAGAAAAGGCTCTGTCCCTGGTGCTTGCAATCTTACAGTTCTTACTAGTGAACTAAGGCAAAGGGCTTCACATACTGCTCACATTTTCATTTCTGATGGTTCAGTGTGCTCAAACTTTGTTTTTTCTCCACAGGTAAAGTAAATGTTTCCCCTGACATAAGGTCCAGTTGTGTCCTACTCTGGGGATTGGTGCTCTTTTCCATTTCTAAGCCAAAGAGCTGCTGTTGTCTGTAGGTACCTCCAAGGTCATGTGGCCGGCATGACTGCATAGAGCACTGTTACCTTCCCGCCGGAGCGATACCTATTGATCTACTCACATTTGCATGTTTTCGAACTGCTAGGTTGGCAGAAGCTGGGCCTAACAGCGGGAGCTCACGCTGCTCCCCAGATTCAAATCTGCAACCTTTCGATCAGCAAGTTCAGCAGCTCAGCGTTTTAACCCACTGCGCCACTGGGGGCTCCATACAATTACTAAAAACATTATGCATAAAGTTACCTTTAGGCTATGTGTGTAAAGTGCATAGGAAACAAAAATGCATTTCTTGTTTAGACTTGGATCCCATTTTCATGATACCGCATTATGTCCACATTCTCAGGGGTTAGGTGCATCAAATCCCCACAAATGTGGAAAAACTGTTAATATCTCTAAGGGAGCTGGCAGCAACTAGAGAGTGCTGCTGCTGTGCCTTTTCTCGCTGCCCCCCTTTGAAGGGGAACCGCTGATTCCGTCCCCCTCAGTAAAAAGCCTTGGTGTTATCCTGGACTCCAAATTGTCGATGGAGGCCCAGGTTGCCTCCACGAGCAAAAGGGCCTTCTTCCACCTGTGCCAAGCGAGACAATTGGCACCCTATCTTCCGACGGAAGCGCTAGCTACAGTAATCCATTCCACGGTTACATCAAGGCTGGATTACTGTAACGCTTTGTATGTAGGTCTACCCCGGTCACTAACTCGCAGGCTCCAGACCGTGTAGAACGCGGCCGCCAGGCTTCTCACAGGAACATCGATGAGATGCCACATTACACCATCTCTGCAGCGCCTGCACTGGCTGCCCGTTGAGTATAGAGCCTTACACAAGACCTTGACCTTGGCTTTCAAAGCCCTACGGGCCGGGGCCAACATACCTAAAAGACCGCTTGCTGATGCCTGCTTACTCAAGGACCCCGCGCCAGCAAACAAGAACCTTCTTCACATACCAGGCTTGAAAGAGGCCCACCTGGAGACCACGAGACGGAGATCGTTCTCCGTTGTGGCCCCCGTTCTTTGGAACTCGATGCCACCGGACCAGAGAGCCTCCCTCAACCTGCCCCAGTTCCTGACCGCTCTAAAGACCTGGCTATTTAGGAAAGCCCATGGTTAATGCAGAACCAGGAACTCAAATACCGAGCCTGGCCCCTGCATTTAACCACTGAATATTTTAATCTAGTTTTAAATACTCTATTTTAATTGTGGAATTTGTTGTGTGTAAGTCACCCGGAGCACTAACGTGGAGGGCGACTCAGAAATAATAAAGTCAGTCAGTCAGTCAGTCAGTCAGTAGAGATGATTTCAGTCACCAACTACCCCCTGCCAAAGTCCACAAAGAACAGACTTTGGGGGGGGGGGGGAATACGCCACCACCACCCCCACCCCCACAGAAGTCTACTGGTTTGTATACTTAGAGGATTGTTAGCAAGCCATGACAAATAGGGGGAGAAAACATGGAGACATTGACAGACGTATTTCTAGTTGCAAAGACTACTGCAGATGGCAGCCAGGAAATCAGATGACGTTTACTTCTTGGGAGGAGAGCAATGACCAATCTCGATAAAATAGTGAAGAAAAGAGACATTACACTGGCAACAAAGATCCGCATAGTTAAAGCAATGATATTCCCCATAGTAACCTATGGATGCAAGAGCTGGACCATAAGGAAGGCTGAGCGAAGAAAGATAGATGCTTTCGAACTGTGGTTCTGGAAGAAAATTCTGAGAGTGCCTTGAAGAGAAGATCAAACCAGTCTACTCTCTAGGAAATTTTATGCCTTATCAAAATGAAGGATACACATCACCAATACATGAGGAGAAGAGGAACATATAATTTACATATGCACTTGGGGAAATAACTAGTGTCAGTTAAAGTTCTCCCTGCTGAGGATTTAAACTGACCTGGTTTGGCCAGACCTTCAAATTGGGGGCAATCTCCTCACGGCTTTGCAAATAAGTAATTGTCCTTTGAAATGTTGAGTGCATGGAAAACAAGCAAAGTGGGTGTGGTGGGCAAGTGTGATGGGAACGGGGGTAAGTCTTAAAGAATTAAATGGCACTCTGCCTGAACTGATTTGTGAACCATAGCTATACTAAACTACGTATCCACACAGCTTGCTTTCTCTTCTAACTAGCTGTTTGTTGATTGTCCTCAACCTGATCCACTCCCTTATTTTTATCTACACAATATTACCTTTACAGCTCATTTTTAATTGCACGTCACTACTAACCTCCTTGGGAAGAGACAGGGCTCAGCCATTTCTACTAATTATCCAAATCACCAGTCATCGTTTGTATGTGTGTGGCCTTGCTGAAAGCTTTTAACCACAAGCAATGTCACTAAATCAAAGCAAGTTCCTGTAGTGGAATGACTTACCAATAAATGCTACCTGACATTCCTTTCAGGCCAATTGGAAGCATTGTTTCCAAGATTACAGTTATTTAAATGGTGCGATTAATTTTGTTGGAAGATAAATAATAAAGACCAGAAGGGTATACTGAGGTGAAAACAGCAGTAACAGTAATTGCTTTTTCCAGCCTAGATTCAAGGGCTTTCAGAACTCAATGGAAATACGAAGTCTAGCAAAAAAAAATGTAGTTTTACACAACTGTCACTGCAACACAATTGTTAGAGGTGGCAGAGATGAAGCAAAGCAACTCATTTTTTGAGAAATATTAACAGAACATCTATAAGTAGTAGACCAGCTGTTATCAAACAAAGAGTCTTGTGCCAAAGATTTCAGGTGGTTACAGAAGCCATATTAATTATGCCGTTTACTTGGCTGTGTAACTGATTCAGCTAAATCCTAAATAATAAAGCAAACTGATTGGAATGACCAGAGTCTCTTCCAGAGCAGAATAGGCACAGCCTTTGGAATGATGAAGATCTGGACATCAAAAATAAGATGGCCAAACCCAATCAGTACATCTCCATGATCCTATGAGAAAGAAAGTAGTATGATTCGGAGAAACATGGGAGAGATAGGCTTTGCTTATTGACAGCTCTATCATGTTGTCTAAGGCAAGAATCTTATCAGATTCAGTACAGTGCTCACATGACCGGTATGTGAAAGGTTGTTATTGTGCACATTCAAGTTATTTTTCACTTAAGGCAACCTTAGGGTGAACCTATCACAAGATTTTCAGGGTAAGATTTCTTCAGATGGGGTTTACCTTTGCTGTCCTCTGAGGCTGAGAAAGTATAACTTGTCCAGTGTCACACAGTGGGTTTCCATTTTAACTTTGGTAGTAGATTGTGAAAGATTTGTGGGAACTGTTGTGAAAGATTTGTTGTTGATTGGTTCTGTGATGCTGAAATCACAGATGAAAATCTGTAGGTTAGCTAGCCCTATCTGTTTTCTTAGGCCCTTTCTACTCTGCCATATATCTGCTTTGAACTGGATTATCTGGCAGTGTAGACGGGCCCCCAGACAAAGAATACTCTGAGGTAGGTTAAACCAGTTCACTATTCTGAAACGTAGCCTATTCCACCTGGTGCTCATTTGTAATATACTATCCATGTACTAATGAGGACTGATCCGGCTTAGATTCCAAAATCAGATGGGACCTGGTGCCTTTAGGCTAGAGTTGATCAGTTGAATCATTTGTTGAGTGATTCAACCACTCTGAGTCTCTTTGGGGGAGATAGAGTGGTATATTATTATTATTATTTTACTGGCACAAAAACAAAGTATGTCACAGCAAATGAGATCTATATGCTGGATTTCGTATCACAAAATCACAAGTCATTTAGGACTATGTGATATATTTTCGAATGATACATGGCCTTTTGCAGTTGACAGATCGTGATTTTGTCAAAATTTATTGTTTCCAAATGGTGGCTGAGATCTTTCAGCATGGCACCCAGTGTGCCGATGACCTCTGGGACCACCTGTACTGGTTTATGCCAGAGCCTTTGCAGTTGCGAAAAGACAACTTTGTGAGAACTCCAGCTTGGAATGGAATTATTATTATTATTATTATTATTGAGTGTCAAGTCAAGATAGATAAATCCATTTTAATCAATGTTTCCAAAATACTGAAGGAACTTTCTGGCTATCTGAATGATTTGCCATCACTAGTGAGAAATTTGGGCGAACAGACACGTCAAAGGACTTGAGAAAGTCAAACATAGTCCCTCTCTTCAAAAAAAGAAAAAATAAAATAAAAAGGCAAAAAAAATTTGCAGGAAACTACAGGCCAGTCAACCCAACCTCAATATCATTTTTTAAAAATTAGAATGAATTATACAGGAGTCCGTTTGCTAGGATCCTCATGGCAATGCAGTGATCTTTTTGGAGCCAACAAGGGTTTGTCAAAAAAAAATATAGCAAATTAATCTTATATCTTTTTTTCAAACCAATCACTAGTTTAATGAATAGTGGACATACTGTAGATGTCATTTAAGTGGATTTCAGTAAAGCATTTGATAATGTATTAACAAACTATAATTAAATATGGAGTGAATGGGAACACTGACAAATAGGCTGTCATAATTGGCTGGAAAACCATGCTCAAAGAGCTGTTGTCAATGGCTGCACTTCAAACTGAAGGAGGTCTTTTGTGGAGTGCTGCAGAGTTTTCTCCTGGGGCCTTTACTCTTCAGTATTTTATCAATGTCTAAGATGGCAGGCTGGAGGGAGTCCAAATCAAGTTTGTGCATGACATTTGTTAAACCTGTAAAACTTGTCTTTATCCCACCCTTCTTTGGAATAATCAAATTTGCGTATTTTATCAATGTCTAAGATGGCAGGCTGGAGGGAGTCCAAATCAAGTTTGTGCATGACATACTGTAAAACTAGAAAGCGTTGGTGAAGTACTTTGGCCACATAGTGAGAAGACAGGAAAGCTTAGAGAAGACAATTATGCTGGGGGAAATGGAAGGAAAAGGGAAGAGGGGTCAACCAAGGGTAAGATGGATAGATGGTATCATCAAAGTGACTGGCTTGTCTCTGAAGGAGCTGGGGTGGCCACAGCCAACAGGGAGCTCTGGCGTGGGCTGGTCCATGAGGTCACAAAGAGTCAGAAGCAACTGAATGAATAAACAACAACAAAGAAAGGGTGGAAATGAACAAAAATTGGGAAAATTCACCAGGGATTAAAATGAAAGCCAACAGAGACAAGATGGTGGGATCTCTTTCTTTGGATGTTTTCAAAAAGGCTACACAACTATCTGCTGGAGATACTTTAGCTGGAGACCCTCCATTAAGCAGGAGGTTGGACTAGATGGCCCATGAAGTGCATTCAAATTTTATGACACTGTGACATCTCAAGGGCCAAAGTTTGTACTCTCGCTGAGTAACTTATTCAACATAACTGAGATCTTGTTTTGCATTTGCTCACCAATAAATATAGGCTGTCCCAGGCTGAACCTATGAAGCCACTATTTTGCACATTAGTTTAGGTAATGGATATCTTGCAAAATTATTTAAACCTCAAAAGACAAGCAAAAAATGAGTCACAAAACTTTCCAAGCATAATTGTATACCTAAAATACACACAGACACACATATTGTCTTTCTCACACCTGTTTTGGCATTCTTTGGCAACTCTAATAATGTTTGCAAGCACATACCACTAAGTGTATTTAAAATGCAATTATTCTGAGTCAAAATAGAAAGAAAAAGATGAATTCCTTACTAATCTCATCAGTCTCAACCGTTGGCGCATATGATATATTGACAGCAGTTGCAACAGCAACTGTTCTAATGTCAGTGGGATAGTGAATTTTGAGGATAAAGTTCAGCACACTGGATAACTCCTTTAAAGGTCTAACTAAAAGCCAGAGGGCATTCACCACCCTAGAGACACGGAAGCCACCAGATCCCAGTGGAGAGCAGCAACCGACAGAGGCTGAAGTGAAGATATCCTTGCAGAATTGATTCAAAACCTCAACATTCTCTGTGTTTGCCCTTTCTAGTCAATGCCAAGACATTTTTATACTCTATATTTAATAAACTCTGTTTGAACAGCCCTCAGTCTCCCATTGTTCTTTTTAGTTTGGTTATTTTACACCAGGGAATTTAAACCTGAAATATTTCTAACACCATGCTATGTTCTATGTGAAAATCTTTAGCATTTATGGTCTGTTATTGATCCATTAAATGGGATTAATTCAACACAAACTGATATACAGTTGGCCCACTGTATTTGAACGTTTGACTTTGTGGATTTGATTCTCAGATATGGCTAAAATATTCTCTCTGTGAATCTCTAGTGAGATCTCTAGTACAACTCTATAGTTACCATACAGTCATGCTACATAATCCAGTTTGGATTACTGCAACGCACTCTATGTGGGGCTGTCTTTGAAGACGGCCCAGAAACTGCAGCTGGTTCAAAGATCAGCTCTTCTGTTTAAACAGCTTCACTGGCTGCCAATAAGTTTCCGCTCCCAATTTAAGGTGAAGGTGATCACCTATAAAGCCTTGAATGGTTCAGGACCTGCCTATCTTTGAGATCGCATCTTCCCCTATGAACTAGCATGTACTTTAAGATCAACTGGGGAGGCTCTGCTCTCACTTCTGCCGCCATCTCAAGCTTTTCCATCTGCAGCTTTGAATTGTGTATTTGGTCTTTATATGGGCCATACAGTGATTTCCATGCGTAAAACCTCTTGAGCTTCTTGAAGAAACAATTGGCCTTGCAAAATGCAGTCACTCTCTTGCTTCATTTCTTGATCCTAGGCCAAATTTTTCTACAGCAGGGGTCCTCAAACTAAGGCCCGCGGGCCAGATGCGGCCCTCCAAGGTAATTTATCTGTCCTCTGCCCTAAACGTTAGACTTAGGTTTGCCCTAAGTCTGAAATTACTTGAAGGCACACAACAACCCTAATTAACTTGACTATTTCATCATCCAAAAGTAGGCCCACACTTCCCATTGAAAGATGGGTAAGTTTATGTTGGTGAAAATTGTTCTTCATTTAAAATATTGATTTCTTTTTCTTTATTTCTTTCTATTTGCATTACAGATAAGATATGTGCAGTGTGTATAGGAAACAGTTCATTTTTTCCATACTATAGTTCACCTCCCAAAAATCTGAGGAACCGTGAACCGGCCTCCCACTTAAAAAGTTTGAGGACCTCTGTCCTACAGTCTTTACTTCTCTGTCCTACAGTTCCTTACTTTCAGATTCCAATTGTCTTTAACAGCACTGTTTTGATGTATGGTCCATTTCCATCTGGAATCCAACACATAATATTTCCCTTCCTCCTTCTTTTGTCTCTCTGAGTGGCAGCAGCCAGATTAATAACTGGAGCGACATACAGGGAGCATACCACCCACTTATTGTGTCAGCTCCACTGGCTGCCGGTCCACTTCTGAACTCAATTCAAAAGCTGGTCTTGACCTATAAAGCCCTATACAGTTCTGACCCAGCTTACTTGTCCGAACGCATCTCCCTCTATGCCCCGCCTTGCAGTTTAAGATCATCCGGGGAGGCCCTGCTCTCGCTCCCATCAGTGTCGCAAATGTGCCTGACAGGGACAGGAGACAGGGCCTTCTCGGCTGTGGCTCCCCGCCTGTGGAACATGCTTCCCAATGAGATAAGATCAGCTTCATCCCTCCTGTCTTTTAGGAAGAAATTGAAATCGTGGCTTTTGCACAGCAGGCATACTAGCACTTTGGATGTGGAATCCGACTGGAATTGTGAAACAGCTGCCAATACTGTTTTTATTGTTTTAATTAATGTGCTATTTATTGCTTTTAATTGTTTGTTATATGTAGTGGCATCGAATTGTTGCCAAGTGTAAGCTGTCCTGAGTCTCCCGTCGGCAGTTGAGAAGGACGGGGTAGAAATTCTGGAAATAAAATAAAGAGGCACTGGTTGTTGCTTATGATGCTTGTTATATTATTGTTATAATGTTGATTTATGCTGTTTTATATTATTGTTTATATTTTATATGCTTTGTTTTTAACTCTGTGTGGTTGGGCTTGGCCCCATGTAAGCCGCCCCAAGTCCCTTCGGGGAGATGGAGGCAGGGTATAAAAAATAAAGTTATCATTATAACATAAACATGTATTATGGTTATATTGATGGGTTTTCCCTGAAGCCATATCAACAGTCAGACCATGTATTATATCCTTTGACTGCTTTTGCAACATCTCTCATCACTATTAATGTCATCCCATTTATTCTTAGATTTTCATTTCCTGAGTCAAACTGTGTGTCATTATCTGATGCAAAATAGACGATCCACTTTAGCTCATTCACCTCACTCCACTGATCCACGCTTCTCACACTCCATGTTCTTGTCTCTGAATAATGTGTTGTGCAGTTTTGGACTTCCCTTTAATCTCTGAGCATGTTCTCAACTGAATATCATTTTGGCCTGGGCCCAGTTGCATCATTAGCCAAGGCTTCACCTGTAGTTTTCACTTGCTGTAGCCCAATAGTTTGCAGAGAGTCATCCAAACTGAGAGTCTCATCTTCTGGTCCATAGTTATCCTCTGCTCTATCCCAGGAGCATATTGAGGGCCACCTGACTTGGGAGTTGCATTCCTTGTTTCATTTTGGATTGTCTCTCCATAGGAGTTCCATGGTCAAAAACATTCAGGAAGGGTTTATCATGTCTCTTTCTGTGCAATGCGATGGTGTTTCTGCTGTTGTTTCTGAAAGATCTTCTGCCAGTGTCACCCCAGACTATTGCTGGCTCCTGGACAGTGAGGAGCCAAGGATGCTTTGAAGATCACTTACAAGTTAACTGAGGAGACCTATGAATGTAATAATATGGAACATTTTAAAACCCATAAATGCTCCCATGCATGCTGAAATGGACTAATGTGCTGGGTGTGCCAGACAGAAACAATAACAAATATATTAAGCAAAAGGCTGGCAATCCTCTTTCTTTCTTTTGTGTGCTTCATTAAGTTTATGCCAGAAGAAACCAGAGCCAAATGTTAATATTTTGTATCCAAATTGTCGTTCAGTTCCAATTTGGATGAGGCTGTAATACAACAACCGTATCCTTTGCTTATTAATGTTTAGCAGTGGATGCCCAGGGGAAAGCTATTTACTTTCAGAAAAAATAATTTCATGTTTGGTACTGAGGCTTTAGATTTAGGCACAATGTCTGCAAAAATAGAAATGGTTTTGATCAGGCCCATGTCAGTAGCTGGGTGTGGTCTGAAAGGGAAGCCCAAAAACTGGTGTGTGTGTGTGTGTGTGTGTGTGTGTGTGTGTGTGTGTAAGAGAGAGAGATGTGAATAAACTCACAAAAGCCAGGTATTGTCTGAAAATCCAGTCTTAGTCATAAGTATAAGAAACTGCCTTACAGCAAGTCAGACTCTTGGTCCATCTAAGCCAGGACTCTGACTGGCAGGAGCCCCTCAGGACTCCAGGCAGCTTTTCTAGAGCCCCATGATATTGCTTGGTGGTGGGCTTCCACCAAAGTATAAGCTAGGCCCACCTGTACTTAGCTTTCAACTTTAGTGTGTTCAGGTAGCATTTTTTTAAAACACAATGAAAACAATCTGGGCACAATGAAGCAGTGTAAGTGCCCCATCTTGATAGTTTCAATTATCCCACATAGGCTACTACAACACACTCTACATGGGGTTGCCTCTGGAGACTGCTCGGAAGCTTCAGCTAGTCCGACGCTCAGTAGCCAGGTTGCTCACGGCAGCGGGGTACAGGGAGTGTACAACTCTCCTGTTACGCCAGCTCCACTGGCTGCCTATTAGCTTCCGGGCACAATTTAAAGTGCTGGTCTTAGCCTATAAAACCCTAAATGGTTCCAGCCCAGTTTACCTGTCCAAACGTATCTCCCTCTATGAACCACCAAGGACCTTAAGATCATCCAGTGAGGCCCTGCTTTTGGTCCCACCGCCTTCGCAGTTGCGTTTGGTGGGGACGAGAGACAGGGCCTTCTCTGTGGTGGCCCCTCAGCTGTGGATCTCCCTCCCTTATGAGATCAAATCTCCCTCCTGATTTTCTGGAAGAAACTCATATCCTGGCTGTGTGGGATCAAGCATTTGCAGAATACACTGATTTTCTGGTGAAGATAAAGTTTTGCAATGGACTGATTTGGATGATGATTTGAACCAGCAAACTGTTTTAATGTATATTTATAACTGTGTTTAATGTATGCTTATTGTAATTTGTGTTTTGTTATGATATTGTGTCGCCATCAAATAGTTGCCAGTTGGAAGCCGTCCTGAATCCCTCTTCGGAGGTCAAGAAGGATGGGGTATAAATGTTCTGAATAAATAAATAAATAAATAAATACATTCTCTGTTACCCCATTTTCTTAACATTGCCCAGTATGCATCTACACTGTAGACTTATTTCAGTTTGACTCCACTTTAGCTGTGATGGCTCAGTGCTATGGATTCATACGAACTGTAGTTTTACAAGGTCTTTAGCCTTCTCTACCAGAGTACTAGTACCTCAGCAAACTACAAATTCCAGGATTGAGCATTGAGCCATAAGAACATAAGAAGAGCCATGCTGAATCGGACCTCAGCCCATCTAGTCCAGCATTCTGTATCACACAGTGGCCCACCAGTTGTACACGGGGATCTCGAGCAGAAGGGAGGGCAAAACCCTGACCTGCTCCCGACCCCCCACAACCAGTACCCAGGGAAATCCTGCCTACCTCAATCAACTCCGAGGTGGCACTTGAATGTCCTTTTCAGTAACTACCGATACACTTGGTATCCATGAATCTGTCTAATCCTGCCTTGAAGTTGTTCAGGCTGACAGCTGTCACAACCTCTTCTGGAAGTGAGTTCCATAACCCAATGACCCTCTGGGTGAAGAAATATTTCCCTTTATTAGTCCTAATTTTCCTACCTTGGAGCTTCAGGGAGTGCCCTCTAGTCCTAGTGTTTTGTGACAAAGAAAACAGTTTTTCTTTATTCACCTTTTCTATCCCATGCATGATTTTATACACTTCGATCAAGTCACCTCTTAAACGCCGTATTTCAAGGCTGAAAAGACAAGGCGTTGCAACCTGGTTTCATAAGGGAGCTGCTCCATCCCTTGGATCATTCTTGCTGCCCTTTTCTGTACCTTTTCCAGTTCCGTTATATCCTTCTTAAGGTGCGGAGACCAGAATTGTACACAGTACTCCAAATGTGGCCTTACCATCGATTTGTAGAGAGGTAATACAACATTTGCTGACCTATTTTCGATTCCCTTTCTGATCATGCCTAGCATAGAATTTGCTTTTTTCACTGCTGCTGCGCACTGGGTTGTCATCTTCATTGAGCTGTCCACCAAGACCCCAAGATCCCTTTCCTGGTTTGTCTCGGAAAGCTTTGACCCCATCAGTTTATAAGTGTATTTGGGGTTCTTTGCCCTGATGTGCATGACTTTACACTTGTTTAGGTTAAAATGCATTTGCCACTTCATTGCCCATTCACTCAATTTCGAGAGATCTTTCTGGAGCTCTTTACAATCAGTTTCATTTTTAACTACCCTGAACAATTTAGTGTCGTCTGCAAACTTTGCTACCTCAGAATTCACTCCTACATCCAGATCATTAATGAATAAATTAAAAAGTAACGGACCCAAAACTGAACCTTGGGGTACGCCACTTCTCAGCTCTTTCCACCCAGAGAAATGTCCATTTATTACCACCCTTTGTTTCCTACAGTTTAGCCAGGTTCCAATCCAGGACAAGACCTGTCCTCTGATTCCATGGCTGAAGAGCTTATTTAGGAGCCTTTGGTGAGGACTTTGTCAAAAGCCTTTTGAAAGTCAAGGTAAACAATATCAATTGGGTCCCCTTTATCTATGTGTTTATTTACACCCTCAAAGAATTCTAACAAGTTAGTAAGACATGATTTGCCTTTGCAGAAACCATGTTGATTTTCTTTCAGCAATGCCTGTTCTTCTATGTGCCTAGTAATATTTTCTTTAATAATGGTTTCCATCACTTTGCCTGGAACTGAGGTTAAACTGACTGGTCTATAATTTCCTGGATCACCTCTGGATCCTTTCTTGAAGATCGGTGTTACATTTGCCTCCCTCCAGTCCTCGGTACAGTGCCTGATCTTAGAGAAAGGTTATATATCTTAGCTAGAAGTTCAGCAATTTCACACTTGAGTTCCTTAAGAACTCTGGGGTGGATGCCGTCTGGACCTGGTGATTTGTTGACATTTAGTTTAGTAAGGCATATGAGAACATCCTCCTTGTTTATCTCTATCTGTTTTAATTCTTTTAATTCCCTCCCTGAAAAAACTGACTCAGCTGCAAGCATATGTTGTCTGTCCTCCTGTGTGAAGACGGAGGCAAAGAAGTCATTTAGCCGCTCAGCAATCTCCTTGTCTTCGCTGATTTTCCCTTTCTGACCATTGTCGTTGAGTGGCCCAACTGCTTTTCTAGTTGGGTTCCTGCTTCTGATGTACTTAAAGAAGTTTTGTTTGCTTTCCTGACTGTTGCTTTGCATTTAGTTTGCCAGAGCTTGTGTTCCTTTCTGTTCTCCTCGGTAGGAAGAGCCTTCCATTTCTTAAATGAGTTTTTCTTCTTTCCAATCACATGTTTTACTTCATTTGTAAGCCATACAGGTGTCTTTTTGTACATTCCATGCTTCTTTCTTTTATATGGAATGCATTTTACTTCGGCCTGTTTTTAAGAATTTTTAAACAGTTTCCAAGCATTTTGGAGGGTTTTGATTTTTTTACTGCTCCTTTTAGTTTGTTCTTTACAATTTTTCTCATTTTGGTGAAATTCCCTTGTGAAAGTTTAATGTCTCCGTGTTAGTTTTTCACTGACAGTTTGCTATCAAACTTATGTTGAAGGTTATTGTGTTATGGTCACTGGTACCTATGGGCTCAGTTACAAGGACATCTTGAACGAGATCTTGTTCATTAGTTAGCACCAAGTCCAGGATCCCCTTTCCCTGGTTGGTTCCATGACCATCTGCTCAAGGGAATAATCAGCTAGCATGTCGAGGAACCTTGTCTCTCTTTCATGCGTAGAACAAGAATTTGGCCAATCTATTTGGGGATAGTTGAAGTCCCCATTATGACTAATGTATTTCTTTTTGAGGCCTGTTTAACTTCGTTTTCCAGATAGCAGTCTGCCTCTGGAGTTTGGTTGGGAGGGATAGCAGATCCCTAGTGCTAGATTAGTTTTTTGTCCTGGGACTTTTATCCACAATGTTTCTGTAGGTGAGTTTGAAATTTCTTGAAGTTCTAATTCATGAGATTTATGTACAGGGCCACACCGCCACCATTTTCCCCTCTCCTGTCTTTCCTGTACAGTTTATAACCTGGAATCTTTGTGTCCCATTTGTTTTCCTCCGTCCACCAGGTTTCTGTTATGCCAATAATATCAATATTTTTTTTTTTTGCCAAATATTCCAACTCCCCTATTTTTTTGTTCGAAGGCTTCTAGCGTTTGCGTACAGACATTTATATTTATTTCTCTGGTGCACTTTCAACTTTGGCTGTTTGTGAGAATTTGTAGAAGGCCTACCATGTCCTACCTCTCGACTACTACTATCTATCTTTTCTGTTGACTCAGCCATATGTGTATGGATTTCATCCTCCATACTTGGCATTTCACCCTCTCGAACCGGAAGCTGCCCAGCTCCTGTCGACTTTCCCCTAGGAATCAGTTTTAAAGCTGCTCTGAACTCTTTGTAATATTAGTCGCCAGCAGTCTGGTTCCATTTTCGTTCAAGTGTAACCCGTCCCTTTTGTACAGATCTGGCTTTCCTGAAAATGTTCCCCAGTTCCTAACAAATCTAAAACCTTCCTCTCGACACCACTGCCTCATCCACGCATTGAAGCTCCTGAGCTCTGCCTGTCTGGCTGTCCCTGCGCGTGGAACAGGTAGCATTTCCGAGAATGCTACCTTTGAGGTCCTGGACCTTAACCTTCTAATCTTCTAGCCATCACAGTTAAAGTGATGTAAAGCCACACTAGATGTACCCCCAGTTTCACTCTCTTTCTCCAATTTCCCTCTTTGTCTGCAACTTCCTTCAACTGGTGCAAACATGCGAAAGAAATGTGAACTTATTTCAGCAAGCAGGCATAAAACTGGTGGGGTAGAGTCTTGCAAAAGCAGGCAAATCAAACCGCTGCATCCTTTTCTAGCTTGTCTGTTCTTCTCCATTCATAAACTTGACCACATTCTGATGTTGCTTGGCCACATATGTCCTGATTTTTGTCTGTGAAATGTTGGACAGTATGGCTAGATGTGAGGATAGAAGTGCAGAATGTGAACTAGATAGATAGATAGATAGATAGATAGATAATGCTTGTAAGTTCAATATCACATTGAAGGTACAGTATATTGTGTTGACTTGGAAGCAATGGTTCCATACTCCAGGTCTTGGGCCAAATGGCAGAGTTATGGAAGGCATTTTGTACATGTTCAGAAGCACTTCATTTATTTGACAGCTGCCTTCTGGCACTGAAAGTAGGACTGTCATCTGAGCCTTGGGAAACTGTAGTGCCAGACAGGGCCGTAGCCAAGAATTTGATTTGGGGGATGGAGTTTGATTGGGGGGCTGAGGCTGAGTGAGAGAGGGTCTACCCTAGCAAACTTTTTGTATCATTATCCCAATACCCCCATGCATATCAGATATATTGAGCATAGTGATCAGATCATGATATGAATACACATAACAGTTCAAATAATGTACCAGTAAGGCC
The DNA here is from genome assembly GCA_030556195.1 of Anolis apletophallus. NCBI lineage: Eukaryota > Metazoa > Chordata > Lepidosauria > Squamata > Anolidae > Anolis > Anolis apletophallus. The sequence continues at coordinate 159,342,455 of JARBWK010000002.1, forward strand.
TTCTTGTGGACCACCCTGAGAATTTCGGGGGGATTCAGCTCCTCCAGCCCCCCCCCTCCCCCCTGGCTACATGCCTGGTGCCAGGTAAACCTTGCCTTGCATGAATTTCTGTTTTAGAAAATGCCTCTTATAGTTAGGGTCTCCTGAAAGGTTATAAAATGTGGCAAAAATAATGTTCATGCATCCTTTGGTGAAATGGAAGCAAAATTGAATTTTTAGTCTAGCTATTGGTAAGAAATTTTGTTTCCTGGGATGTTTTCAAACTTCTTTTATATTGATTTTGGTAACAAGGAAGAATACAGGTGATATGAGGCTTATGTTAAACCCCAGAGGAGGTCTATAGAAGATTTAGGCATTAGACTCATAGCATTTTGCTTCAACAGTAAGACAGGCCTTTCTTAGCTAGTTTGTATATATCTTGTCAATAATTCCCCCCAAATAATCTCTGGATGGCCTTTGTGGCCATTATGAACTTGCTCTGAAGGCTTTGGAAGTCAATGAGAAGAATCTCGCAGATTCTTAATGGCTTTTTGAATCCAATCTCTTGAAAGAATTTCATAATGCAAGATAGGAAAGCAACATTTCATGCCACCCTCCCCCTTTAGCCCATAAGTATCGATCATCAAAATATCAAATATAGAAATGTGCTTTTTGTCAGCTTATATCAGTTTATTTACTTAGTTCATATATTCATATAGTAGGTTCTCTCCTTTGCCATTCCCCTTTTCTTATTCCTTTTCCATTCTGTTCTGACTTACATATAAATCCATCTTAAGAACAAACCTACAGAACCTATCTTGTTCATAGCTTGGGCAATGCCTGTATTTATAGAAAAGCTTTAGGCTCTCAGAAATAATAACACATGTCACTTGGGGCAAAATTCAATTAAAAACAAAGCTGTTCATGTGTTGTGCATTCATCTGCTTACATCCTACATATGAGTGTCATGTATGGACAGACTGACCCTAGGCCCAGAAAGTATCTCAAAACATTTTTTGTCTTGTAGAACAGAACCTTGACTTTTTGACAGTGAGCGGTAGAAGCGAGGAAATCATTTTTCAGGATTTTGGTTTGATGGCAGCTTCCCTGATGGGCCTGGGGGGAGATACTGCATGCAGCCAATGTCTAGCGTGACTCCTTCCTGATTTGGTTGTGCGCTAGTCTATTTTCCTGCTGAATACCATTGCTAATTGCAATCGCCAGTTGCAATTTGTCAGCACTGGGCCTGTCTTGCTCTTTGTTTTACTTCCGCGGCATCCGTTTCATTGGCACTGAAGATCAGTTCCCACGTGTAATATTTTTATGGCTTCTCATCTATTTATAATTGCTTCTTGAGAAGTAGAAAATTGTGTTTGTGCCCTACTTTTTCCAACCTACATTATCCCTCTGACTGAAGTAATAACCTGTCATGCTTAAACAATTAGTGTAATGCAGAGGACACAGGGGCCTACTGCATGCTGCTAATGGAACATCAAACGTGGCTTTAGAAAGTCTGATAAAAATATGCTTTATATGGCCAAGGCTAGACATTATTCAACTATCCCTGGACATTCTCCTTTAAAGAACCTTACTAAGATTATTTTTCCCATTGTTCCTGAATTTTTCATTCACTGCTGTCAGTAATTCCATGGATATTATATTAGTCCTATGATGAGTCTCTCTCATTATTTTAGTTGGGACATACTAGTAGTAGCAATAGTCCTGCAAAGAAACCTAACGAAGGGTACCAATTATTATGCTTTATTTTACTGCACGGGCTGCTTCATTGGGGTTAGGATTACAGCAGGATAACTGAGGCCAGGATCTAGTAGATGAAGGATGGAAGAACCTCAACAAAAAGACTTGGTACTTTCTGCAGTCCTTAGAGGATAGAAACTCAGTGTGAAAACACTGTCTTTGAAAAAAGTGTGTATGTGTATTCTCCGGTGTTAGACCTGAGGGTATTTTTTTTAAATAAATAAATACATGCGTACTCTCTCCAATGACATCAACAGAGCCAGCCCTTTGGTAACATCACTTCTATGACATGGTGAGGGTCCACTTCCCGTGACATTACCAAGTGTGGTCTCTTGGTGTCAATTGTGGGCTTGAAATCTCAGGACTTGGAAGGGTGTATATATCTGGCAACTTTAGTATGTAGGTTGAAAATGCAGTACTGTATAGCCTTCATATATAGAAAATATATGAAGGGCTATACAGTCCTCTAAAGGCATCATATCCTATCTGACATTGGAGGCTAGGCAGGATCAGTCTTGGCTAGGACTTGGATGGGTGACTGACAACGAGTATCGGGTGCTGTAGGTTCTATTTCAAAGACAAGAACTGACAAAACCACCTATGAGTATTCCTTGCCTGAGAAAATCTTATGATTTTCATAGGGTTGCCATAAGACTACAGGAAAATTGAAAACATATACATGCAGTCCAATAATATATATATTTAAAAACACAGTTTATGTTTTAATGACATTTCTCCATTTATTTCCAAATATTATGAAGGCATAAGAGAGAGAAATAAAAGTTTTCTCCAAAGTAAACATATGAATGTACATCTTGCTTGCTGCTCTGGGATCTTTAGCTAGAGTGTAGGATGTAAGTATTTAAATTACATTGAATAATTACATTAAATTAATGTCAAAAAAATCTCCTTTCTGGGTGAGCAGGTTGCTGATTATATTATTTCTTCTTCTCCCCCACCCTCCTCCTCCTTCTTTGCCAGCCATCAAAGGTATATGGAAAGAGAGCAAAGAGGATGCCCATCTAACTTCTCTATTAGAGTTTAAGAGTGTGTGAGCAGACACTGAGAATGTCATTTACTATTTTCCCATCAGATGCACCTGTGAGGCTAGTAGGGAAGACAACGGGGTCTTTCTAGAAGACCTCAGATCACAGGCATGCTTTTATGGGATAATGTCATCTTTTAATTAACCTGGATCCAAGCCATATATGGCATTATAGGTCATAACCAAAACTTTGAATTGTGCCTGAAATAGGACTCACAGATAGTGGAAATGTTGCAATGACGGAACTGTATGTTTGGATCAACCATACAACTGAAGCTCTTTAGATCAGCTGAAGTTTCTGAACACTTTTCAATCATAGCCCAAGTTGAGGAGCACTGTATAAATTCAGATGGACTGTAACTAAGGCATGTTCCACCAGAGTCAAATCTTACACCACAAGAGATAACTGTGACACACTTATTTGTGCAATTCCAAAACTGTGCAGGTATCCAACTGTAGAAATATACTCCTGGCCCCTTTTAAAACCCGAGCTTCTAAGTTCAAAACTGAATCCAGGACCACACCTAAGCTGTAAACTTGTGTTTTCAGTACAAGCTGAATCTCTATATCCTGAGTTGCCTTTTGACTGGCCAGAAACATCTCTGTAGCGTCTGGATGAAATTTCAATTTGTTCACCCACATGCAATCCACTATTGATGATAGGCACCAGTTTAGAAATGTGGAAAGGAATACCAAGAGTTGCACGTCATCGGCATAGTGATGGCACCAGATCCTAAAATTCTAAACAACCTCTCCCAGAACTTTCATGAATATGTTAAATAACATGGAGGACACTGCCAAAGCCTAAAGACCTCACAGGCCAACAGCCAAGAAATCAAACCCTGCACCACTTTCTGGATTTGATCCTCCAGGAAGGAAAGGGGCCACTGTAAAACAAGTCCCATACCAGCATGTTAGTTCTGAAGGATAACTTGGTCAATGGTATTGAAATCTTCTGAGTGGTTAAGCAGAAGCAGCAGGGACACGGGACTTCATCATAAGGAAGTTTTCCACTGTTTTATCTCCATTTTAGCATGCTGGAAAAACGGAGGCCATCCCATGATGCATGGCCACTTCCGATGTCCGCCCATGGGAATCCGTCTTGCCAGCATGCTAAAACAGAGAGAAGACTCCCTTTTTCAGGAGTTGGGTGTTACCCAATTGCTGATTCAAGAAAGCCGGAGGAGGGGCAGGAAGAAGATGGGAAAGGATGTGGGCTGCCTGGCCATCCCCGAAGATGGACCTTTCCAGGAGCAAACAGGGTAAGATGGACCCCCCACTCTTCCCAACACTTTTCCTTACTTCCCTCTCACTCGCCTGAGGAAGTCCACAGTCCCCCTATCCAGTTCCATTATGGTCAAAACTGTCTCCAATGCAAAGCCAGAACTAAAAACAGACAGACATGGATGGGGTAGCCAACATATGTTCCAATAGCTTGCCCAAAAATGGTCTGTTAGAAACTGGCTGGTAGTTGTCTGGTACAATGAGAAAGGCTTTATCAACAATTGACTTATAAGTGCCTCCTTTAGGCAGGATGGAATCTGCATTGTTTTAATGAGACTAACAAACTCATCAGATGGAACTGAAATTTTTAGGCACAAGCAATCGGATTAAGTGCCTAAAAATTTTTCTATGTATATTTATGCTCAGAAGTAACACTGACACTCTTGACAGGCTTTTATAAATGTGTATAGGTTTACAGCCTAAAGCTGTTGTGTAAATACAATGCAGATTGAGACCACCATATATGGGTAGGAAGGGTTTAAACATCCACATCCACCACCATTTCTACCCTTAAAATCACTTGCTCTTGCTCTTTCCTTGTAAGGAGTAATAAATGAGGGCCTCTACTGATCCCAATAAGCCTCCTTTTTAGCCCCTGCACAAGGTTAGCCCCTGCAAATTTGTGGGGGGAGGGGTGAATTGGCTAGATGTAGGAAAATGAGACTTAGCAACATGCTTATAATGTAGCATGGAGTATCATCCTGCTGTGCAAGGAAGAGGAGATAGAAAAATCATGGAAAGTTGAATATGTATGTAACCTAGGACACAACGCCATTGAACATTTAATGTGAAGGGATCCTGAATTACCTCCACAATGGCCAAACTACACATGGAGCTGATCTGGGGTAGCGTGGGGCAAGGCCACTTTAATATAGTTTTGATCTGTGTTAACCCAAGTCATGTGTTGTTATGAATTCCACTCCATCTGCAACTGTTCGTACAGTTATCCCGTGTTTCCCAGGCTTGAATGGTGCAGGGACATAGGAAGACGCTTACCGTCCCCTTCTATTTTCCTTGTCGTGGTGGCTCTGAATATGGATCCTGCCGGTCAACCATCACCTGCAGTGATGTTGACCAGGGCAACAAAGAGCTCGGGAAAGGGAGGAGGACAGCCGGGGTGGTTCCTCTTCTTCCTTGTCACCTCATCATCCCAACCAGTCAATGCAGTTTTCAACGAACTGGAAAGACCTACATTGCACCTGGAGATCACCACAAACATGGAGAATGAGAAGGGCCAGGATGTTGGAGTAAACTATCTGGGACTGACCTGACATGCATCATGCCAGATCAGCCCCAGGATAACATGTTGGTGCAGATCTGCCCACAATTTATAAGAAACCCACAACCAGAGTCATCCAAATAGTTCCTAGACTTGGAAATAGATCTGAAATCAAGTCAGGATATCTCCCACACTGTCAAAAGAGATACAGTCCTTGGCTATTTACCAGGACAGATCAGCACCATATATTCTGATATGATATGATTTCACAAGAAAACTGATATTGCTGAGCCCTCTCTCTGAGGATTCACATGCCTGTATCCCAACTCAAGACACAGAGTCATGGGAGCTTTTGGGAAACAACCCCAGATGCTTAGCAATCCAGGGAGATGCTCAGAGCATGCTGCTAATAAAGAGACTGAAATGACCTCCCACCAGTCTAGCCTTCCCTGACCTGCTAAGGTGCTGACACCATGAAGATTTCCTCCTCTTCCTCTTCTTCATCTTGGACCCCTTAGAGCAAAATCTTTCAGGCTAGCAGGAACTGGGAAAATGGCTCCTGCCAGCAAACACATATTAGGATGGACACACACATACACAGATAAGTCCCAGGTTACAGAGAAGTTTAAAGGCCCCAGTGCAAAGAAAGATAATGAACACTTCACTCTAGGAAACTCTAGGAATGCCACATTAAAAAAATAGCAAGTCTGACCTTCATATTAGACAGAGTAGCACAGATGTTCAGTGTCATGAAAGGGGATCAAGGTGTTGTTTATTTTGTTGGTTATTATTTTTCCCACTGCCAGGTTTATGGATAAATAGGTTTTTGTTTCCTTCATGTGCCAAAATGGCTTGCCTGGCTTTGGGTATTAAAACTTTTATTGGGGTGGCTGAGAAGAAAGGGGATGCTATATGACACTCTGACTCAGGCCGCAAAAAGTGGGCTGAATCTGCCCTAAATTTGACCTTTCTAATCACAGTAGGGCCAAATTCAAAATGCAGGCTGAGCATCCTTTATCTGGAATTCCAACATACTCCAAAATCCAAAATTGTCCACATGGGTGGGTGATGGTTCAATATGCATATGGTTCAATATACTGGTGGTTCAACATACGTAAACTTTGTCCTATGCAAAATAATTTGAAATATTTTGTATAAAATGTGTATGAAATATATACACATTTCATGTTTAGACTTGACTCCCATCTCCAAGATATCTCATTCTGTACTTACATACAAATACAGGTATTCTAAAATCAGGGAAAAAATGAAATCCAAAACAGCAATCAGCCAGGCTTTGAAGCTACAAGGCCATTAAATACTAATCAAGGTGGTCAATCGCAACATTCACACTTGCATCAAGCAGACAATAACTCTTTCTCCCACCCTGGACTTTCCACAGATATATTAACCCCATTTGCCTGGTTTCCAACAGACCCATGGATGTGGGTGAAACGTCAGGAGAGAATGCTTCAGGAACCTGGCCATACAGCCCGAAAAACTCACAGCAACCCAGAAAACCAAAACACTTAAGCATTTTGGATAAGGGATACCCAACCTATATGACTGCGGTTTGAATTGTCTGAGCTATCACAAATATCTTTTAAAGTTCCGCATATCAATGACTATCTTATGAATAAACCCCACTGTGAGTAAACAGGATGGTTCCTGCAATACCACAAAATCCTAATGTAAGCAGCCGAATTTCCTTTCAGCTCCTCCTTGATTCTCAGTTATGGATTATTTATAACTACAGATTGTTACAAAAATAAAAGGCACGCAGGTCAGCCAGCATGGTTCTGAGAACATTCTATTTTTTTTCCTTTCTGTAAAAAAAAGTCATGATTATTCTTATTTAGAGAAGCCAAGGGTCAATCTGACCTTATTTGCTTATGCTTTTCATTAAGAGGGCTTTCACTGCAGCAACACACTTCCTAGTACTTCTCTTTGAATTCACAGAGGATTTATGCTTCATGTCTGCATGTATTAAGAATGCAGCCATAGCAACTACTAGCATTAATGAACTATTTGCTTATGCAGTAATAATTAACTTCCATTACATTACTTTGTGTGATTACTTTCTTAATTGCCTGAATTATGCATCCATTTAATATTTAATAACCATTCTCAGAAATCAGACACTGGTAAGAAAAAAAATTGCTCACAGTTTCTTTGCAATAATTAAGCTAACAAGAATAAATTGAACATTTTTTTAAAAAAAAATGAACGTCTGGCGTTTACATCCTTGCATACAGAACAAGATCCTAAATTAGCTGTGTATTAAGTTTAAATTTAAAGACCAAACAGTACATTTTTCACAAACGCCCAGGGAAATAAGCCTAGATGCTACCTGATATCAGCAGCAGAATTAAATGTCATGTATTTTCTTTGAGAGTCACAGATTATTCATTAGTACTAACACATTATGAAACATAAAAGAAGGGCCGTGGGAGGGGGGTCTTCAACACGTTCCTTTCTGGAAATAAGCTCAACAATAACAAAGATTCAGGAAATATACAGACAATGTAAATGTAATACACAGGCTTGGGTCGGATTTGCTAAAGGGAACAAAAATGCATTGTCGTGTATGAAAATAATGTTTACAATCAAGCCCAAGCGCAATGATCCACTTGTTTCTGCATGTTGTCAGCTGTCTGTCTCCGAGCCCTTGTGCCCCGCTGGCACCCAAGCAAAGCCACACACTGATCTGCAAAGTAATCATGCCACAGCATTGCTGCCTATCAGCCCCAGTTCCCAGTGGCCTGAAAAGAAGTCACTTGCTTAACAAATACAGTGTGTTTCTATTTTATTTCAGACTCTGTTGCCAGAGAGTGCCTACTGAATCCAGACAAGGCAGCCAGATTCCTCCATCCCCGATCTTACTAATTTGAGTTGCTTTGGCAAAAATTGCTCTGCCAGTCCATGTTGCTTGTGGAAGCCCTGTTGAGAAACAATTCTCTGAAGGACAAGGACATTAACCAGTTGGACAAATGGGCATCCTCTTTCTATCACTGTGCTCAGCAAATGTTAATGTGCAGAAAATATATGGATGTGGGGAGACATGAGGAGCGGCTGCATTGGGGATATTGTTCACCCAGTAAATCCCACTCAGTACGGTTAAAGCAACCAAAAGCGTCTATACTAGATGTGTCAGGGAAACAACATAAGCATGACCTCTCTTCATTACCACCCCAATACGAGCACACAGACCACACACACAAGAGAAAGAGACAAGCATGCCAAGGAAGAACAAAGAAAGTTTAGGGTGTCTTTGATTCCGCAGCGTCGGTGATTCTGAGTTTGTACACTGAAGCTAAATTGATGCCAATCTCCCAGGCTCCTTGTTACTGTGGGCAGCATCATTAGGATTTGCTTTTTAAATGATCTCTCAGCCTGTAAGCCTGGGAGCTTCTTGCAAGGCGAGGTTAGAAAAAAAAATGATGGCAGCACGTTGATGCTTCACAGACCTCATGATAGTTTCCGTCTGTCATTATTTACGTCTGACTAGATGCGTCATGTCAGTTACCTAGAAGGCACTTTAATGTGCAGCTCTTGTGTTGTGTGCTATGTGGGGTTGCTCCCCCTTCCTTCTCTCTCTCTCTCTCTCACCCCCCCTGCTTTTTTTACACATCCATACTGGATACTATTATTTTCCTTGCACCACTACACTTAGGTGAAGCTTGCTTCAATCTTTTCATAATGACATACAAAGAAGAAAGCATTGTCTTACTCATAGGAGCACGCATTGTTTATAAAGAGACCAGTTCAATATTCTTTTTTTCCAAAGTGGTAAGTCTAAATCAATAAACAGACTTCCATCAAAAGCCCACTTAATTTTAATTCCCTCTCCTCCCTTTACTTTGTCAATGTGGTAACAATATATATATATATTTAAAGCACTGTATAAATAATACATTTTGGAATTGGAATCTATAATTTAAGACTGTGTTCCTATGTGAAATTAGGATGCTTCACTCTGACAGCAATTGGAATAATCTTTTAGGTTATTTTTTAGTCAGACTCCATGTAGACATTGCTGCTGTTGATACAAAATCATGAATGTTTCAAAGTGCTTCATCGTTTTCATTGTATTTGTTCATATATCAATATATGAAATTGTTTGATATTTATTTTTCATCTCAAAGATACTGGGTTGGATCAGCTGGACCAAGAAATGGTAGCAAAATGGTAAATTCGCTGTCTCATCCCAAGAGTCATAACAGAAGATAGAATGTGAAATGTTCCACTATTCGAGGGTGGCATATCTGAGGAGATCCATAGCGTTTATCCAACAGATCCAAGGTGGATGGCATCCTTCGTACTGCCTCTTATCAATTGGGGGACTATCTCTTGGAAGTGACAATATTTTGGGGCCTTTCATCAAATTTTGATAGAAGCTTATAATGTATCAATGGAAGTTTTCCTCCAATAGTGTGCGTGTGTGTGTGTGTGCATGTAAAAAAAATTGGGGCAGCCATGGTGAGAGGAGCTCCTCTTCCACTGCAAGCAACCCTTCTCTCCACTGGAGGAACTTACCTCCAGACAGTCACAAGTTCTTTCAGAAAGAGCTGGTTAGAAAGTTTATAATGTGCCTTGCGTAAATTACAACTTCAATGGAACACATTACACCTGATCAAATGAGATCAAAAGTCACTGTTACATCTCCTGTGTTCCCAAAGCTAAGAGAAGTTCAGATGAGTCTTTGATCACACTATTACCCTGTATCATTCACTTGCTTAAGTTGCTTCCCTCCTTTATTTCTCTACCTTTTCTTCCATCTTTGAGTGAAAAATAAACCTCACTTATATTTAATGTAAAATTCACAGGCCATTTCTTATTATTCAAAAATATTAATACAAACACCAAATACTGCACTCTTTTATTTTACATCTATTGTACTGTCCATTAAATTCCAACCAATTCCCAACTTTGACTCTCATCTTGTGGATTTTGTTAAAGATCAGAAGCGTTCAATACATGTACCTCACAGTGAGAAACTGCAAAGCTTCAGGCAATTGTTGCATTATAAGGATGAGTTAGAAATATTTAGCCCTCCCAGATTGAGTGGAATATGTTTCGAATTTATGTACATCATCTTACAGATGGAAGAAGTACCCTTTTAAATAAGTGAGGTGCACACAAGACTATATGACAAAGGATCACTATCACTTTCTTACCATTACACACTTCCACTGACAGTTAGCCCTAGTACTATTTCTATCCTCCTAAAAAGTGAATGTGGAGGAAGAGGGGAAATCAAGAAGGGAAAAAGCTTGCTTGTGATATGGATACTGCAAGACAAAATGTTGGAATCCCGACTGAAAGCAAGTAGAGGCATCAGCAGGCAAGCTGGGGCAAAATGAAAAGTTGCCCACCCCCAAGTTAGTTTTCTATCTAACCTTTCCCAGCTTGGCGGGCCTGTGATTTCCATGGTTCCTTCCAGTACTGCTCAGGAATTATGAGAGCTGTAGGCTCTCCTCATTGAAGATCATTTGATTTGGAGTGAATACTACAACATAGAGTCTAAGGTGTGCAAACTGGACTGAATGAAGACCTTGGGCTCCAAACTATGGCCCTGGAATCCCTCCAAAAGCCACCTCAAAGCTCCCAGATTCATTTTTTCCATTTTTGAGGGGCATTTTCCTTGCCCAGCCACTCTAGCTCAAAAGTGCTGCAAAACACAGCCAGTCAAGTGAGCCACAGGGACAAATCTCCCTCTAACCCAGTGGTTCTCAACCTGTGGGTCCCCAGATGTTTTGGCCTTCAACTACCAGAAATCCTAACAGCTGGTAAACTGGTTGGGATTTCTGGGTGTTATGGGCCAAAACACCTGGGGACCCACAGGTTGAGAACCACTGCTCTAACCACTCTGCAGTTGCCTGTTCCTGATATAGACATGTTACAAGGAACAAAGCAGGGGCTTGAGACCTGCCAGTTCTCTGTTGATCCCTGCTTAACTTGTATATTCTGATGTATGGGCTTTACAACTATGGCTTGCTTGCAGAGTTATAGTCAAGCACTCAAAATCATTACACCATGTTGGCTCTCTTTTTCTAAATACCTTGAGTCCCTAGGGACCCTTCTACTCTCCCCTAAAACCAGGGAGGAAGTGGATTAAAATAACCCCTTCCTCCTGGGTTTCAGATCCCAAACCCTGGGCTTTCCCTTGAAACCCAGTTTTCTCCACATTAATTCATTTTTGCCTGAGGCATCATTTGGACACCTCTGGTAAAAGCGAGACAGGTTCTGCATTTTGGGCCCATCTGGAAGGGCCCTATATCAGGAGAAAAACAAGTAAAAGAACAATTTCTTCCTCGAACTTATCTATTAAATAATTTCTATCTCACCTGCCAAGGTGTTCTAAAATCATGGTTCAATAAACAGCTAAGCGTCCTTCTGGAATGTTGGGGCTGTTCTGCCCATACGCTATCTTCTCGGTGGTGGCCCCCCGCCTGTGGAATGCGCTCCCTATGGAGGTACGGTCCACCTCATCCCTCCTGGCATTCAGGAACAAGGTAAAATCCTGGCTCTGGGACCAGGCGTTCCCACATCAGCACTAAGCAGCATGTTAGATGGGGATTTTAATGGAAGGAGGAAGAGGGTCAATGCTTTTATGGATCGAATATTGTTTTTTAATGTATCTTAATGTGTTGTGGGGTTTGGGGTTTTACGCTGTTTCATGTGGCATCGAATTGTGCCGTGCTGTAAGCCGCTCTGAGTCCCCCCTCGGGGGTTGAGAAGAGCGGGGTAAAATCCTGAAATAAAAATAAAAATAAATGAGCTACTTCGAAGGTGAACTGACTGCACAGGGAACAGATCAGAGACTATATAATTGAATCAAAACAATAATTTATAAAGTGACAAGAATTTTAGACTTTCTTGCCTCCTGGTTTCACTACAAAGTCTTTATGAGGCAAGGTAAAGGTCTTTGAGAGATAGACACAGTTCTGGCTGAACTGAAGTTCTTGAATCTATTTCTTCTTATTTTCTCTTTCTTGTATGGTGTTCAACTGTCTCTAAGATGGTCTCAATATTTAACTCTGACTGGACTTTAATACAGTTCATATAGCTTCAACTAGACGTGTTATTTTGTAGACACAGAAGTGCCTTGCCTGTGGCTCTGCCCCTGAGGGGATTCTTAAAGGGACAGGGCAATGGAGGCTTCAAATGCAAAAACAGGCTGTCAATACTGACCCCCGAGAAACTGTGAATAAAATATTAATCCCTTTACTTGGGGTAAACAATGAGGGTCTTCATGGGCCACAACAGAGGCACTGCAGCTTGGTGTTGTTTCACTTGCATGGAGGTGCTTGATTTTATTTATTTATTTATTTATTTATTGGCTTACTTTTTTCATTCTCTGCTGCAAATAGTATTCTGTAGCTTACTCTATGGTTAATATTTTAAAATATAAAACAGAATTTGAAACATAAAAATAACCAGGAAATAAATCATACCTACCACTTAAACTACATGCCCATACTTGAGCAAAAGGAGGGGCATGATAACATTAAAGTGGTAACTCACTGAACCAAATTAGACTCTGGCGCTGCCCAGTTTGCAGGCCTTCCATGTAGAGAAGATTAAAGGTGGCCCAGGGCATGTTTCAGCAGGAGCTCTGCAGAGAGTCCTGGCAAAACCCCAAAGATGTGAAAGTATTACACAATAAGGCTTGATCAGATATAAAATATATATTATAGTATTATCAGAACTAGAGAAGAGCAATATAACATAAAGGACATACTATAGCCGACATAGGATACAGGTGAGTAGCGTCGTGGTATATCAAAGGATTCAATGTCCGTTAATTCACAAAGGAAATACTTCGGGTGTAATGTCCACAAATAAAGTCCACAACATAAGCAGTTCCCAATATAAGTTCAATTCAATGTCTCTAATTCAAAACTTGGCGAAATAATCCAAATGATATAAGGACCCAAAAGAAGTCTGGAATGAGCTCCTAGATGAGGCGTTTAAAGTGAGGCCAATGGGATGGCGATGCCAGCGATGTTCGGGCCACTTGTCCTTCGTTTCGCCCCTGGGCGGGGCTTTATCAAGGCCTCTGTATACACAAAACCCCAAAGATGCCAGGTGTTGGCACCAACCCTGAGAATACCTTCCTGTTACAGGAAAAGCTGCTAAAATCACACATTTATTTTATGTATTTATTTATTGTATTTTGTATGCAGCTGGCCCTCTATATGTACAGATTCTGTATCCATGGAATCAACCATCCATGGCTTGAAAATATTTCTTTCCCATTCACAATTTCCCTCCAAAAAGCAAACCTTGAATATTCCATTTTAAATAAGGAACATCATTTTACTACACCACTGTATATAATGGGACTTGAGGATCCATAGATGTTCACATCAACAGAGGGTCCTGGAACCAAACTCCAGCTGATACAAAGGGCCCACTATACTCCTTTTTCCAAACAAAGCCTCATACAAGTGCTTTATAGATGTGAAACCAATAAGAGATATAACAGGAACAGCAGAATTAAAAATAACAGTAAGAGTTGATTTAAATGAAATATCCAAGTCTCTGAGATATGCTCTGGTTGGTTGGGGGTTTTTTTTCAACCTAACTCCTGCAAGTCACTAGACAGCTCAATTCTGCTCCAGGTTCTTCCATTCTGCTGTTTGAAAGAATGGAAGACCATCTTGACTAAATTACATCTTGGCTCAATTACAATCAGCTTTCCACATTTTCTGAGGTTGGGGGCACAGGACCCCATGAAACCAAAGAATGTGAATAAAGAAATTGCTATTTTACCCGAGAGAACAGCTCTCTGGGGTCTTCCAGATTTATCCTGCGGTGAACATTTGCTGGAAGCTGACCACAGAATTACACTGGAGGATTTAGAGATTCCTAGAGAGAAGTTGTTCCCAGAAATCTCTAGGTCCTCCAGCATGACAGAGTCATGCTGGTCACAGAGTCTCAGTGTAGGACTTAAGAGATTCCTAGAACAAGCATTTTAATTAAATCCGCTAAAGTCAAAACCACAAATGTGGAGATACAAGTGCATTTTTCCAATGGAATGTTCACATTATCAGACAGAGCAGAATTGAAAAGAATACCCCCATCTTTCTCTGTGTTAGTCTAAACATCTCCTAGCATCCCTGGTTGTAGTCCTTCTCTAAAAGGCTCCTGATAGACTGGAGACTGGTGTTTTAGATATTAAGCTTCCCCACTTTTTATGGATTTCCCTTTTTCTTGTGATAGTTTGTGCCAAAAGCCTTTTGTGTTATCTCTAGTGAACCCCTGGATTATTTGTAGTGAGGGAGGGCAAAAATTTGACTCAAACGTTCATTATAATCCCTGAAGCTCAAATGTCAACAGCGCTAGGCAGCGGCAGCAGCTTTATGACCACCAATAAAACTCTTGTTAAAAGCTATTGAAACAAGCTGCACAGCCAGTTCCTTGGATCTTTGCTAGTTGTGCCCTTAAGAAGGATGTTAGGTATCCTTCCTGGCTCAAGTTATCCAGATATCCAAGATATAGCTGACTAGGGGCCCTCAAAAGACCTTGCTGGGAGGGAAACTAATATTCCCCATCTCTTCCATCTTTATTGTAATGGGAATGATAACATTACTCATGAGTAATTACAAAGACTGGAAAAAATATAATTTATTTCTATTAGTGGTTGGTCATTTTCACAAAGAAAAGAAAACAAAGAAGCTGCTCTGGTTGTGCACAAATAAATAGTCCAATATTCCCATTACAAAACCAACTTGATAGGGACCAGTCATAATTTTGGGGAGCTGCTACAGACATTTAATTCGGGATCCCTTCCTACACTGTCATCACCTCACTCCATGCGTACAATGTCATGAAGCATTTTTTTAAAGGTTGTTTTAATTTTGAACTTGCAATTATATATTATACATTTTTGGAAAACTGCCTTTGCAACATCTGATTACTAATAACAGCCTGAGAGTGCTTTCCATTTGTGAACTATATTACAAATCTTTGGTCATTGATAATGGCATTATCCTATCAATGTTTTGATTTTTCTCCCTTTATGCTACAGAACCAACCTGGATGCAAACATTAGGCCAATTAACCTCAAGGCTTTATATTCTGATCTTTTTCATTGACAAAGCATGAATTGGCTCTTCTCTTAGTCAATATGCCTTGGAGAGTCACCCTACATATGCAAGATGGTAGCAAAATAATTGAGTGTTTGCAATTTATGGATACCTTGCTGAAAGCTTAATTACTGTTAAGGCACCAGATCTAATCTGATTTTGGAATCTAAGCAGAGTGAACCCTGGTGAGAATTTGGATGAGAGACCATCAACAAATACCAGGTATTGTTGGCTGTATTTCAGAAGAAAGAACTGGCTAATGGCTAATGAACTTCTGAATATTCCTGGCTTAAGAAAACCATATGAAATCCACAGAATCACCATAAGCTGACTGGTATGTAACTTGAAGGCATATGCACATGCATGTACGCGCACACACGTTTCTTGCTGAAACTTCTTTACCTTCTGCTATACTAATAGTACATTACAAAAAAAACATCCATAGGGCTATGTACATTTCACTGATGATTAATTACAGTTGTCCCTTGCATACTTTATGTAATAATATAAGTAGAGGAAGTTTATATTCTTTCTCAAAACAACTTATTCATCAAGTACAATGTACCCTAACTGAAATTCCCAGAAAGGTATGTGAAGTGGTCACTGAGTAACTTTGTTCAGTTCCCCAGGATCTGGTGTCATGTATTTTAATATTGAATGGATATAAAACTGTTATTGTTTGCTTTGAAGCTGTTCTGCAACTGGCGGGTAGAATTGTACACAGATGCATCAAAATTGGATGAAACGCCAACTCAGAAATGTCGTATCTAACCAGAGCAAGCATGACTTGTTCTCAGTTTCTAATGTTGTTTTGAATGCCATTCACACTAGCCATCTCGCCTATCTATTCACAAAGATCTCCAGGAAGTGTTCTTCTTGATATAATAGATTGTTCTAATCCTCTTTCTGATTGGTTCAGCAAAGCTCAGAAGGTCTGGGTGGTTGTTGTTATGTGCTTTCAAGTAATTTCTGCTAAGATGGAGCTATCACACAGTTTCTTGGCAGAATTTTTAAGGAAGGAGTCTATCCATGGCTTTCTTTGAGTATGACCAAGAGTTAAGTGGGGATTCAAACCTTGGTCTTCAGAGTCTTTGTCCAATGATCAATCACTATGCCACAATGGCTCCCCATCTGGATGGTGGATACATAGATGTAATAATTTGCTGCGTGTCTTCAAGATATTTCTGTTTTCTAGTGACTCTAAAGTGAACCTATCTCAGAGTTTGCTTGGCAAGAATTGTCCAGAGGGTAAGAGCGTGTCCACGGTCACACAAAGGGTTTCCATGACTAAACAGGAATTTGAATCCTGTTTCCTAGTTCAATGCTCAAATTGCTACATCACACTGGCGCTTGGATATAATAATATATTTTATTAATAGTCTCAAACATTATTTATCATTTTATTTCTCATTTTGCCTTTATAGTAATGGGATTTGCAGTCTGTACCAGGCCTTTCTGGCTCTCAGTAAAGTGTAGCATGTGGAGGTTATGTACTTGAGTGAAGGAGCCACTTTAGTATTCTATGCACACCCAATGGTCTTATTTTTGATCATTCTAGTCCATCTTGTTGGACAGAGTTTGTTGCAGGACTGCAGCTCCCATCAGCCCCGTCCAGAATAGACCATGATGAGAGACTATGGGAGTTGCAGTTCCAGAAATTGTCTTCACAACCACAGACTTATACACTAGATCAGTGGTTTTCAACTTGTGGGTCCCTAGATGTTGGCCTTCAACTCCCTTCAACTCCCCAGATGTTGGCCTTCAAATCCTAACAGCTGGGAAATTGACTGGGATTTCTGGAGGTTGTAGGCCAAAACACCTGGAGACCCAGAGGTTGAGAACCACTGCACTAGCCTATTGTACTATTCTGTATTGCAGAATTCATTGAGTACCGGTAAGCATAGTTAGACTCAGTCTGCTAGCCTCATGTGTGAAGAATGAAGAGCTATCATGTTCTACCACAACACATAGGAAGACAATTTTATATGAACAGAACTGGTGACATACCCGTTAGGGTAGACACTTATGTATCACCCAAAAAAGAGAATGAGGAAAAAAAGCTCCACAAAAATTGCACATGCTAAAAAAATATGTAGAAATTTAAACAGAGAAATAATTGCTACCATTTACATGAGAGCACCATACATCTCAACATACAGGGAAAGTTTTTGTTCCCATGACTAATGCCCTCAGCCTGGAGCTTAATCAACTTTATTTATATTCCACCTTATCTCCCCGTGGGGACTCATGTGTTAACATAATAGTAAGAGTTAAGAAAAAAATTACGTATGCTTTTGGTGGTTTCTTTGCATTAATAAATACAGTTTGTAGGTTATTGTGTGCCTTCAGATTGTTTCTGACTTATTGTGAGCGTACCATGGAGTTTTCTTCACAAGAGATATTCAGAGGGGAGTTGTTTCTGTAGCTGAGAGAGTGTGACTTCCCTAAGGTCTTCCAGTATCTGAGTCCAATGCTCAAACCACAAGACTATGCTTATTCTCACAGTGAGGGAGCTGAATATATAAAATGGAGAGCTGAAATTTTTGAAATAATTGCTATAATTAGAATAGAAATAACAGTAGGCACACATATATTCATAGACATATGTGTGCCTTCTCAATCTGCTTCTCAGACACCAAGAGTGATTAGCAATGTCAAGATGTCTACATGGCTCTTCCTAGGCTTTCTTTGCCTTTACAGTAAATCTGATCTGGGCAGCCTTTCAAATGGACTACCGTATATCTTGAGGACACAAACTTGCCCATATTTGGGTCAGAACGTCCCCAGGTGACTTGGAATACAGCAAAATATTATCAAAAAAAGAAGCCACTTGCATTTATTGAGTTTGAGATGTTCAAATACAGTTCAATGCAAAGAAAATGACACAGGAGGAAAAAAAATATATTTCTGGAACAAGCAAGTGCAGCTGAGGCCTGACCAGTAAAATAAAATATGTACTCAAGTGAACAGTAGGTGGCAGCCAAACCACTGAGCTATGTTTATGGCTTTATAGCTCTGAGCCTGAGCACTGTAAAAGCGGTAAAAGGAGCCCATTTGTCTGTTTTGAAGGCACCCAAGCTATACCAAGTAAATAAACGATGATAAGAAAGAAAAGTTCAAGACACAAATAGTTTAATTCTCAAGCCTTGTGTATTTTGTAGGAAGGGAGTTGTGAGCACGGTGCTGATGGGACTGTTTTTATTGGCTTTAAAAAGCATGCTACGTTCCACTGCAAAGGACATTACAGGATGCATCACTGCTACCATCCAAGACTATGTCTGTCCATATCTGAAGAATCTGTGTTACTTCTGAAAGCACATAGCCTCAATATATAGGCCTCAGAGACAGGTTTTCTTTTCATTTCCTCCCATTTATGCCACCCTATACTGATTGGATACATACAATATAAGGATGTGCAATTCGGGTAAATCCCATACTACTTTCAGCATCCAATTTCTGGGCACCCCAGTTCTGTTTTTTCGGGAATTGCCCGAATTCAGGAGGGCAAAATGGCGTTTATCAATCCGTCAGCCGGAAGTTCCGTTTTCACTCCAGGAAGATCCAGCCCATTGGCAACAATGGAAAGATGTCAAAGACTCCCCCTTCTGTCATTTTTAGGGCCATTGGGATGAAAATAGTCACACTTGGAGGGCACATTTATCACCAAGCCCACCAAGTTTCAGAACGTTTGGGTCATCCACTGATTTTTAGGAAATTCTTCAAGTTTCTAGAAATAACATCCCATTTACAAAAAAAACCCCACAAGGTATCTCCACAGCAACAGTATATGCACAGCAGCAAGGCATCAGTCCTTCCAACTTTCATAAAGATCCACACATCCCACAATTTATAGGAATTTTTCAAAGTTTTTTTTACTAATAAAATACTGTTCCTAAGCTCTTGCATTTCTACATGGTTGTCAAGCCAGGTGAACTGGGGCAGGAGTACACACAAGTCAAAAGGCAGGGAAGGGCAGGGCAGGGGAATAAATGACCCAGTCAAAGGGATGAACAAGAAGAAAAAAGGCATTTTTGTAATTAAAATTTGGGGGGGGGGTAGAAGGAAGGTGCATGACAGAGTACAGAAGTAAGATGTTAGATAGGACTAAGGAGGGATTGAATTCTCCCCGTGGGGACTCAAGGGAATCAGACTATCCCCTCCATTTCCAAAACCACCCACCCTCACCAAGATAAAAAAAATTAAACACCTTCCCCCCAAAAATGCCCTTTCCCAGCCACCTCCAAACACATGCCCACCCTCATTTCCCTAGCAAAATATTTAAAAGTAGAAGGACTGAAAGATCTTAAATTAAGAAAATTTAATTAAATTGCCAAATAAAAACATTGGCATTGAGTCCAAAAGCAAGCGATCCTAAGCAGCGGTGACAGAGATAGATCTAGCTTTCTTGTTTTGAATGGCTCAGGCAAATGGCTACCCTTATATATATAGACCAGCTTGGTGAAAAGACATGCGATCCACTTTCTTGTTTTGAATGGCTCAGGCAAGGCTAAGTGGGGGGACCCTGTCCACGCAGTTGCTGCTATGGCGCAACCGAAAGCAACAATTTGCAGCAGCCACGTGATCTGTTTCGGTCAAGT
Source organism: Anolis apletophallus (assembly GCA_030556195.1). Taxonomy (NCBI): domain Eukaryota; kingdom Metazoa; phylum Chordata; class Lepidosauria; order Squamata; family Anolidae; genus Anolis; species Anolis apletophallus. The sequence goes on from JARBWK010000002.1 coordinate 159,362,432, forward strand.
GAAACTAAGCCCCACTTCCCATTTCATTTCTGGGGATTCAGTTTCCGAAACGGCCAGATTTCCCAGATCCCCCTTTTTAAAACGGCACCATGTACACCCCTAAAACACTGTGATCCCTGTCACTGCAGGACCGGACCTGACAGTTTCATTTATCCATGTCCAACAAAATATGTCCTCTCTGGGCACTTAGATCTTCTAGTCCTTCATTTCAATAGGGTTCTCTATTATGCATGATTTCGCATATCCACACAACTTCCGGGAACGTATCCTCCAGGGATACAAGGGTCATACTGTAGTTACTTCATTCATTCATGGTGTTACTTTACTTCACTTGGGTGCTATTCCCATGACATATGAGGTGATCATGTTGACTGAATGCTAAAGGGAGCCTGGCACACAATAATCAGAACGTACTACTCACATCCCATACTACAGCTGACTATGTTGCAGAACTGCTCTGATAGGAGAGGTGAGCCTAAGAGGATCTCAGACCATCTATGATCTGTAAATAGAAGGTCAGCTGCTGTCCTCACCTTTTTGCCTTGTCTTTTACTCGTGTTGTATTTTGAAATGGTGATATGACTGGAATTAATGTTATTATTGTTATTATTATTATCACAGCTAAGTTGCAGAACTTCTCTGATAGGATAGGTGAGCCAAAGAGGATCCCAGACCATCTATGAGCAAGAGACCATATATCCCAGAATAAGAGAGGGCAGGGTTGTCTTGAAATTCCCTAAATCAAGGTTGGGATTGCCGAGTCTATCTGGAAAGATCTGGCAAAATTGGACCATCAAGACTCTTATGCCATACAAGATTCTCAGAAATTATCATTCAAAAGTACATAAAATAACCAAGCAATAAGACATTAATATTATTACGAGCACAACATCTACTTAGAAGTGCCCTAAATGTTTTCAGTGTATCTTATACACAAGTGGGTGTCCCCAGGATAGCATTTCCAACTTATGGTAACTCTAAGGTGTGTCCATATCATGGGCTTTTCTTGCCAAGATTTTTTCCAGATGAAGTTTACTTTTGTCTTCCTGTGAGGCCAAGGGAGCATCTATTCTACACCATAGAATTTATTTATTTATTTATGTATTATTTCGATTTGTATACCATCCTTTCCAGCTGGCTCAGGATGGTTTACAGTATATCAAACTACAAACAAAAGGCATAAAACATAAAAAATTAAAACGGTACCACATTATTAGGCTTTTAGTGCCATGCAACAGTACTTTTGTCCTCCAAGACTTTTAATGATATTTCAGTGTACAGTTTTTAATGAACTTTTATTACATTTTCTTTCTGCCCATTGCCATATTTGTATAAGCCATCATGGAAGCTTTGCTGAGGAGTAATTATAAAGTTTTTAGGTGATACCAGCAAATAAAATAAAGATAAAAGTATATTGTTATAACTCATTCTCTTCTCAATGGGAGGAGAAACTCCCAACTTATTTTTGTACAGAATTATCAGTGTGCATGATACTTTACAAAGTTTAAGGGAGGGATTCCCTGTCTTGCAATACCTATAATGTAATAATCCACAGATGAAAAACAAAAAAGAAGGAGGAGAGGGATGGAGTGAAAGTAAGAGCAACAAGAAAAATGAGAACTTATTTCAGATCCCTATGATGAGGTTAACAGCAGTGGGATATGGACACCAGAGGGGGAAATGGTGAGACATTATTTGAAATGATTGGCAATTGTAAGGCTGCTCTGAGTCTCCTTTGGGGTGAGATGGGCGGGATATAAATACAGCAAATAAATATATAAATTTCAAAGATGGAAATGCATGCTTTATTATGTCCGTTGATAATCAGAGGAATATACGAATTTAAATTCGGGATGACAACAAGACAGTACATCAAGCATAATACTGATAATCTGCCACCCAAACAGGACACATACTGACTATTTTTATAGTTTGATAGCAGGAGCATGGAAGGTAAACTATAATGTTTTTAATAAAAGCAGAAACACAGTAGATACTGCAAGAACCCAGGAAACCCTGTGTCTGGCTAAATGGCTAGACTGCACAGGGACAGGAAGAGTGTTCCAGTTTTATGGCTTGTAAATAAAGAAACAAAAGAGGTTTGCAGCAGCTTCCAAGAACTCACACAGAAATGATGTCTCCAAAATACATATAGAAAGTCAGTGTGCAAATATCGTTTACTGGCCACTGTGGAAGTACCACTTCTCAGCCAATAAAGAGGAAAAGCTCTAAAGTGAAGCTGAAAGCAAAAACGCCAGCCAGAGAGACATATGAATGTTTTCAGAAATGTTTGTGCTTACTGACGAGTTGCATGGACAGGATTAAGTGCTTGGGTTAATAGCATTAATAGATTAATCATAGCTACCTAACACCAAAGAGCCAGGAGAGTAAAATGCTCATTTCTGTGGTATGAGTCATTCTAAGATCAATTTCATGTAAAATAAGTTTAAACATGTGAACAGTACATTTGTAAAGCAAAAAAAAAAGATAAGCAGAAAACACATGCAGAATAAGTAAACCCACAGATCTGTTAACATTCTCAAACTTCGTGGTCTTGCTCCGTCACATCAAACTACTCTGGAACAAAATAAGGATTAATTCAGAACAGTTAACTACTATTCATGTTAGGTGAACAAGAAGAAAACTTTCCTTCCTTCCTCCTCATCATCATCATCGTGCCTGGCAGAAAAGTATTTACTTACTGGCAAAAAGTAAGTAGGTAGAGTGCCAGCCTTACTTCTCTGGGACAGGAGTATCAGAACCTGGGGACGGTAATTGAGAATGCCTTCTCCTCCTCAACAGAAGGACCTGTAAGGGTGACAGGACAGAGAGAAGGACTTATGTATGTATGTATGTATTTATTTATTTAAAAATTTTGTACCCTGACCTTCTCACCTCCATGGAGGGACTCAGACCAGCTTACAGCAAAATTCAATGCCATACAAATTTAAAACATCTTAAAACAGCATATTAAAATACATAAAAACAGAGATACATAAAAACCACATTGCAATTAAAACGAATGACTTGATAACAAAGCAAGAGCTGGTTCATAATGAGAATACAGCCTTTCGGATAACTTAGACCTGAGCCACGGGCTAGCATCCAGTTGAGCTCTTGCAACAAGGAAGTTCTGTATTCCTGGTAGCCAGCCCCAGTTAACAACCTGGACTAGTTGAAGATTATCAATCCCTATTCAAAAGTACCCCATGTAGCTGTGTGTTAGAGTAATCCAGCTAAAAAATATATCACTCTGGTTAGATCTGATTTCTCAAGGAAATGATACAGCTGACACACAAACCCCAAAACCACATATGTATGAAACCTCTTAGTGGAGTACCGAAATGAGTCTTGAGGCTAATGGCACCTTATGGGCCGGCCTCTACAGGAAACAATGGAACCATATAAAACAGTGCCTCCAAATCCCATTTCATCAAGACAACCCAGAAGGATACAATGGTTGATAGTACTGAAAGCCTCTGAGAATTCGAATAGAACCTAGTTTCTCCCCAAGGTAAAAAAAAAACAACAAAAACCCATGTATGTCCCATAACCAAGACTGAAAACAGATAATCTGTTTCGTTTTAGAGCTTTGAGGCCATCACACATTCCAAAACCTTGTTTAGTAATGGAATATTAGAAAGTGGTTAATGATTATCCAGAATGGTGGGATTCAGAGATAGGTTTTTAAGAATGTTTTTTGTTTTGTTTTATAACACTCCCTCTCCTTTCAGGCAAGCTAATTCTGCTTTGCTTTAGCAAGGCATTGACTATTCTAGGCACTTGCACACAGGCCCAAAATCCATGCCAAAACGGGATTCCCATTCCCAATTCCACGAGAGAAAAAAACTGGCTTTACCAGGGGGTGGGGTGGCTACATGCCATACCATCCTGATTACAATTGGGTTGGCATGCAGCCACCCTGAAGCCCCCCAAATTTCTCTGTAAAAAGTAAATGAGACTTATCTGGCTGCCATAAAGTTCCTCCTTGCACCCTCCTGGTGTAAGGAAATGACCAGGGGGAGGCTAGGAGGACCCCCCCCCCCCGGTGCATAACATCCTCACAGTTTCCTAGTGTGATAAGGAACATTAAGGTTTTTTTTTACTTTTTACAGGGAATTTAGGATTTGGGGGGAGAGTGGGTGCATTCTTGTTTTTTCAAGATCCTGGAACCTGAAAAACTGAGATGGCTGTGTACATTGAGCCTGAGAATTGTGTGATGCAGTCCCCAGGTCCAATCCACACAGGCCCAATGCCTAGTAAGACCCGGATTTTATCATAAGATCTGGATCTACCAGGTGTTTAATTAATTCAGAACAAAGCAGGGAAATACTTTTGTTTTAATAATTTTGAACTGACGCTAATGACTTTCTTGTCATCTTTCATTGCTCCTACACAATAGACAATAAATTAAAAATATACAGCTGAAACACAAATAACTCTAAACTACAAAATTGTCAATGATGTCCTTGGAACTGCAATCCATAGTTTGGGCTATAAACTGTGGCTACAAGAAACCATTGTCCTTTAATTGAGATATTCTCTGTTTCATTCAGTGTGATTTAAAAAAAGGCACATACAGTATGTATCACACCAAAACCTTACGTGAATATTGAACAAAGTCAGATTAAATGAGCTGGTGACCTGTTTGTTCTAAGACAAAAAAGTGAAAGGGAAGATTATTTTATTTTTAAACCTTGTTAATGGAGAATTGCATCAGTGATGGTGCAGCTGGCATGGTGTACTGTATATTTCCATTTATTGTTGCTTTGGTAGTGTGTTTTACTATGAGGAAAACTTTGTTCAAGCTTGTCATTCTCCATGCCTAAACAATATTTTTCTTTAGAAGTCATTATAGAAAAAATCATGTGAAATACGAAGTATGTGAAGTCAAAGCCAGATTCTTAGCTTCTCTCAGTGGAGCACAGTAAGGGGTAACTACCTGTCAGGGTCTGGAAGCCAATTACGAGTTCTCAATTCTGCATCTATTCTGTTCCTGTAGTAACTGGCAAGGGTCCCTAAGGAACTGTCTGCTGAAATTCATACGCTAGTTTCTTTCTGCTCCCCCTCCCTCTTCCCCCTTTTTTGCATTGATGGGCTCCAACATGCTAGAGTAGAAGATACATTAGAGCTCGAGACACTAACTAGATCAGTCTCTCCCTCAACCTGGTGACCTCTAGATGATTTGCACTACAATCTCCATCTCCCAGTTAGAAAACAGAGGCAACATTTGCTAAAGAGTGAAGAAGCTATGGTAATGGCAGCCTGGCTGTGGATTGTCTTCCCTTTAGATGTCCGGTATCAACTTTTCATTAAAACATCTTAAAACCTGGCTTTTGAATAAAGCCTAGGGATGGGGAAAATTTATTTATTTATTTATTTATTTAGGACATTTATATCCCATCCTATCTGAACCTCCGCAGAGGGAAAGAAGGATTAACTATTCTAGCTTGCCTGTACATAGTTCCATTAACTTTTAAATTTTGTTTTAAAGTATTCTCCTATTTAGTATGCTTTTTTGAACCATCAGTGATCTTTATTTATTTTTATTTATTTATTTATTTATTTCCTTAGGCTTATATGCCGCTAACTCCATACGGCTCGCAGCGGCTTACAAAATTAGGAAACAACAATACAAAATATAAAAAAGACAGAATAGACAATACACAACACAAGGAATAGGGGAGAGCAAGGACGTAGCCCGATCTGTGGGGTTGCTGGCCTTCTTCTGCTGTGGACTTAGGAGAGAGGGCTTCCGTTGCCTGAAGCCCGGACCCCAAAAAGTTCTGACCCGCAACGGGTTCCAGGACTTGGGCTCGGGCGAGGCAGGTCTCCCTTCTCTCAGGCGGGCAGTGAAAAACGTCCCGGGGGCGGGGGGCCTGCTGTTCTTCGGCCTCCAACGCCGCCTTCTCCGGCGGCCACCTGGCCTCCATGCTGGACGCCCCCCGGGACTCGCCGGTTCCGGGGCTATATTGGCCGGGCTCGATGGACCTGTCAGCCCCCGGCCGTCAAAGGAAGGCGGGGCGGGGGGGGATTGTAGTCCGGTCGCCAACGAGGGGGCGGCTGACAGCTGGCAAGCTCGGCGCCGGGGCCGCGCCTCCGGAGCCTTTGCAAGAATTCCGGAGATATCGAGCACCTCCGGAGGGGGCACCGATGGCAGCTGCCGCTTCGGCCCGTCTGTCGGAGAGGACGAGGGTTGGACCCCCAGGCCGTGCAGGGCCGCGGCCGCAGTCCCTGAGGAGTGAGCGGGGGGCGGGGCCAGGGATGCCGGGCAGCTCGGGGTCGCCGCCATCTTGTTACCCCTGGTCACCGCCTCGTCCTGCGGGCCCCGGGGAGCCTCGCAGCCAAGAGCCCCCCAGGGGCTTCGCCAGGGCGTCACCGCTGCGCCAGTCGTCCCCCAAGATCTCTCCTCGAGGTGGGGGGGCCCTCCGCCACAGGCCCGGGGCCCACTCCCCTCCCCTTCGTCGCCTGACTCCTCCTCAATCTCCATGTCCATATGGCTTGGGTGGTTGCCCGGGGGGCCAGGCCTCGCTCCCTCGCCGCACATCCTGCGCCGCTCGCCCCCACAGTCCTCCGGGCCCGACCCGCAAGAATCCCGTCGCTGGCGCCGTTGGCCTGGCTCTCTCGGGGCTGGGGCGTCCCGGAGCCCAGGGGCGGGGTCGGGGTGGCAGTAGGGCCCCCCATTGCAGCAGCAGCAACGGTAACAATGGGGCTCCCGCTGAGGAGCCGCTGCGGTCACCCCCCTCACCCTCTCCAGTCCGTCCTCTCCTTGTCCGTCACCATAGGGCCCTGCTGCTCCTCTCTCTGTCCTCCCCAGGCCGCTGGAGTTGCAGAAAGACGCCAGCGCCGGCCCCAGTCTGTCCAGCTCTCCCAACCAGGCGGCCAGCCGCTCGGCCAGCTGGCCGAGATGGCGGAGGAGGCCTGCAAGGTCAGGCAGCGCGTCCCGGTCGGCCCCGCGTTGCTCGTCGGCGTCCCCTCGGATGGAGTTGGGGGGGATGGAAGTCCCGGCCTCCTCCAGGCCTGGCCATGGAACCGGAGACCAGGTCAGGCCTCTCTGGGAGGAGACCATGGTCGCTGCGGCCCCCGCCAAGCCAGGGGGCCTACCGTAGGCCCCCAAAAGTGGCCGAGGGTCCCCTCTGAGACCAGCAGATCCAGTAGGTCGTCCTCGCGACCCCCTCAGTCGCGGGGTGCTGTACAGGGAGGTTGTCAAGGTCATCAAAGGCTCGGCGGAGCTCGGCGTTCGGACGCCTGCTCGACGCGGCCATCTTCGGCCATTCTTTAGCAGCATTATGAGAACTACCACTCCTCTTGGCGTCCCCCAGCAACAGCAAGGGTATCCTTCTGGGCTGTTAAACCAGGAAATCCCAACTGGATGGCTCCCTACAAGGATCTTCCTCCAGGGTCAAACCAATAATGGGCAACATGAAAGTCCCTGAACAGACTCAGAAGTGGAGTGGGCAGATCAAAATACAACCTGGCAAAATGGCCCTGCCCAAAAGAATGCCATACCTTGTGTGATTGTGAAGCAGAACAGACAACTCTGCTTCTGTATGCTTGTCCACTGTGCCCTGCCTCATGTACAGAGGAGGAATTGTTGGAGGCTACAGATAATGCCTTTGCCGTTGCTTGTTTTTAGTCAAAAGATATCTAGCCGCCTGCGCACCTTCTATTTTTATCAGTTTTATACTAATTTATGCAATGCTTTTGATACGAAATAATAAAAGCAGCTTTAACATTTCAAATTGCTTTCACTTTATTTTAATGCTTGTTTGTTTGACTTATGCTTTTCTCCTAATGAGAGGGCATGCTTAGTTTTATAATACATTCCTTATTGGATTTTGGATAAATGGTGGGATGTAAAACTGAATACTAGTTTTGGGTGGGGAAGCTGTATATAAGTAAAGTGATGTATATAAGTAAAGTAAAGTTCAATAGATAGCAAGCTTAAACCAGTGGAGTCTGATCAGGGATGGTGAATGTAAGGCCCTCTAAATGTTGTTTGAACTGATTTTCCCAACGTTCATCAACAAGTGATACATTTCTGAGAACAACGGTGCAAATTGTCCTTTTCCATTATAAGTTTGTCCCTCAGAACTTAGACAACTTCACACAGCAAATAGTAGCTTCAGGTGTGAATCGAAAATAGGTCGGCAAATGTTGTATTGCCTCTCTACAAATCTATGGTGAGGCCACATCTGGAGTACTGTGTACAATTCTGGTCACCGCACCTCAAGAAGGATATAACGGAACTGGAAAAGGTACAAAGAAGGGCAACAAAAATGATCCAAGGGATGGAGCAGCTCCCTTATGAAATCAGGTTGCAACACCTTGGTCTTTTCAGCCTTGAAAGACGGCGTTTAAGAGGTGACTTGATCGAAGTGTATAAAATCATGCATGGGATAGAAAAGGTGACTAAAGAAAAAATATTTTCTCTGTCACCCAACACTAGGACTAGGGGGCACTCCCTAAAGCTCCAAGGTAGGAAAGTTAGGACTAATAAAGGGAAATATTTCTTCACCCAGAGGGTCATTGGGTTATGGAATTCACTTCCAGAGGAGGTTGTAATCAGTAGTTACTGAAAAGGACATCCAAGTGCCACCTCTGTGTTGATGGAGGCAGACAGGATTTTCCCCGGGTACTGGTTGTGGGGGGTCGGGAGAAGGTGAGGGTTTTGCCCTCCTTTCTGCTAGAGATCCCTGTGTACAACTGGTGACACAGAATGCTGGACTAGATGGGCTGAGGCCCGATTCAGCATGGCTCTTCTTATGTTCTTATGTTCTTATGTGTAGAAGGGAAAAAGACTCCACCCCTATGTGCCATCACCCCAATATTTATTCTACCCCCAGGAAGGTGTTACTTCTGAGGGTAGGAGCTATCGGAGATGGTCATATATGACACTATCCCACAGGCAGGCTGGAAGGGCAGGGGGAAGCAGAAGAAAGTGTGGGAAAGCATCCTGAAGATTGGGGCCTGTCTTACCTTGGCAAGGTTCGTCTTCAGAGATGGCCAGCCATCCCATGGCATTTCCCCATCTTCTGCCAGCTTTCTTCTGCTTCCCACTGCTTTCTTCTATCAGGATTTGAGGGACATGGGCAGCCACCAGAAATGATTGTGCTTCATGGGATGACCTCCATGGGACTCTGTTTTGTCAGTATACAGGGATGGTAAGAAAACAGGAGCGAGTTAAGGTGGGATAACATCCATAGTAAGCATAATGGATTAAATTCAGATCTTAGTTTCTATTACACCAGAAACTGGATCAATTGGAGGTGTATAACTGTAGCATAACATGTTTCATACATTCAATATATTTTCCATGTGTTTTGGTCCAATATCTAGTCTGGGAATAAAAGGAGAATATTGCCAAGGAAAAATTATACAGTTTGAATTTTTGTCCACAAATACATGCCAAAGAACATTTAAACGTTTTGACTTATTTGGAAAAAAAACCTAGGAGGAGAAACAGAATTATACATACAAATTAGTAGCCCAGGATTAATATGCGGGATAAAAAAAACTCTGGACCTCAGAGCAGGTCCCCACACAGACCTGCCAGTCTTGGGCTTTCTTCCCCCACCATCTTCACAGCCCTTCTGTGTCCCAGGGTAAAATGGAGGGTGGACGGGGGACATCTGCCAAAAGTTTTTTAAAATCACTCAATTATGTGCTGATACTTATATGTGAACATGCAAATGTCCTAATAGAAATATGGAGATAATATGGAGAAAAAATGCTGCTGGGTTTTCCCTCTTTCCTCAATTGTTTATTTAATATTATAAAGTTTAAAATAAGCACTTTCGGAGATCTTTATTGGCTCCCTGCTTCTCCTCTCTTGAAACCAGCTGGAAATCAGCTATGTCTGTGGCAGCCCGAACAGCTGATCAGCTGTTTCGGGCTTTTTAAAACAAGGACGGACAGGAAGCAGTCTCCACAGGGGGTAAAGAGGGAAATTTCAAACTTTTCATGACTGCAGGGTCACATAGACATGGCAAATCCACTGGGATAAAGGAGGACCTTTTTTAATTGGGTTTACCCTCAGTTGCTGCGATTGAGTGCATATTTAGCACAAGTGTCATCTGGTCATCCCCTCTCCTTTTTAACTTGCTCTCTCCTGTGCCAGTCCCAGCAGAACATCTGGACACCCACCCCAGAAAGCACACACTTTCTGGTGTGTGTGTGTGTGTGTGTGTGTGTGTGTGTAGACAGGCTCCTAGGAACATACACGTTTTTTAAACGCAGATGATTCTGGGATAAAGACCTGTCTGGAACTGCCCTCTGATGTTACTCTGTTGTCAATTAAGATAGTCCAACGGGATCTCAATGTAGGCAAAAGCCACTCGTCTTCTTGGCCATGCAAAGACTAGGGATAACGGGCAGTAAAACAACAGGTAATACAATTTCAACTGTATTAGCACTAGTGCTCCTTATTCCAGAATATCAGACCATGAATTGCTGAGAAGTGAAACAAACTAGGTTTGGGAAGAGGCAAGCAAACTCTGGAGCATTTTCCCACATACAGAATAAACTTTAGGAAGCGCAAACACTAATTTGCTTAGATATCAGATCCCAGAGTACAATTCACCCAGAAGCAATAGTCAGAACAATCTGAACAGAACAGACAAAAAATCTTTTATATCAAGAATCTAACGACTTTCCATCACCTTTTGAAAAAAGTAGCCTTGAACTACAGATCTAGGATCAAGCATTATGCAAACATTATTTCAGAGGCATCTTTACTAGACAGTTGAAAGTCTTATTTCATTAAACTTCATTTCAGAGCAAACATGAGTAAAATATTTATAGCAACAAGAGTGGCTTAAAGTAGCCGTGATTGTGTGGCAAGAAAAACAAAGAGTCTGGTGGCACCTTACAGGCTTGCAAGTTTTCTTTGGCACGGCCATTTGCAGACTGCAGCCTACTTCATTTGATGGCTCAGTCCACAAATTCTTGTGCCAAATAAAACCGATTAGTCCTTAATGTGCCAAAGAATTATTGTTGCTTTTGCTGAAACAGAGTAGCATGGCTAAAGCCCTGGAAAATATGATTAGGCCAAGCTGCTGTTTTCAAGCCCATTGCTGAAAAAGACTTATGTTAGTAGTGCAAAGTACTGTAGAGCAAGGCTTCTTAAACCTTTTCCACTTCCAACCTCACTTTCATGGAGAAATGTTTGCATTACTCCAGGCATATAGGTATGTAAAATAGGTATACAATTCAAGCATTTACTGACAATAAATCATAAAGAATTTTATTTTAAACAGTTATTTGGTAGATATATAATTTTACCATTTATTAACGATGAAAACCCATTTGCATACTACTGAGATGGATATGCTTGTTTATTTTTACACAAAGAATTAAATCTTGGCTAAATACCTAATGCTGCAAGATATAGAGCAAAAAAATTCAAGCTATGATAGAATGCTTGGCTTGCAACCCTAGCAGGCCCGGATTATCCATCAGGCCACCCTAGGCCACGGCCTAGGGCGGCGGATTTTGGGGGCAGCGGATTCGGCCACCCGAAAACTAATTTTTTAAAAAAATGCCCCCTCGCAGCGCTCTCCCCCCGCCCTCTCCGAGAGAGTCATCATACCTCGGAGAGGGCGCGGGAGAGCGCCGCGGGGGCAGGGAGGAGGAATGGCGCCTCCCTCGCCATTGCCCACCTGGGCCGCTCCCTTGCAAAGGAAGGAGGCGGCGGCGCGCGAGGAGGAGGAAGGGAAGCCCCCCCCGCTGGCGGGCATGCATGCATGCATGCCAGTGGGCTTCCCTTCCTCCTCCTCCTCCTGGCCGCCTCCTTCCTTTGCAAAGGGGCAGCCCAGGCGGCGAGGAGGAGGAGGGCGGGACTTCCCTTCCTCCTCCTCACACCTTCCTTTCGGTCACGGGAGGAGGAGGCGGACGGAAGCCGCACGGCACTGGTCATGGGGCTTCCGTTCGCCACCCCTCCTCCTCCCGCGACCGAAAGGAGGGCGCGAGGAGGTGGACGGAAGCTGCACGGCCGGGGCCGGTAATGTGCGGCTTCCATCGCCTTTCAGTCGCAGGGGGAGGAGGCAGCGGAAGGGAGGAGAGGCGCCGGTGCGAGCGAGGCGGCGGCGGGGAAAGCCGCGTCAGTCACCCCAGGGACGGGACTTCCCCCGGCTCCTCCCTCATGCCAGTTCCATCCCTCCTCCCTTCACTGAAGGGAGGAGGGGCGGAGCTGCTGCCGGCGTGAGGGACAAAGCGTCAGGGGAAGTCCCGCCCCTAGGGCAACTGACGCAGCTTTCCCCACCGCTGCCGCCACCTCGCTCGCCAATGCCCCAAACACGAGCGAGGAGGCGACGGGGCGGGGGAAAGCCGCGTCAGTCACCCAAGGGGCGGGACTTCCCCCTGGCTCCTTGTCCCTCATGCCAGCCCTGCCCCCCGCACCCAGGGGGCGGCATTTAGACAAGGGGGCCTAGGGCGGCACAGTCCGCTAATCCGGGCCTGAACCCTAGTGGCAGAAAATATTCTGATGGTTTTTCTTTTTCTCCTGAATTGGGGGACCACAATGTGGTCTTTTGGGGGTCCATACCTCTAATCCAGTATTTCTCAACCTGGGGGTTAGGACTCCTATGGGGGTCACAAGGGGGTTTCAGAGGGCTTGCCAAAATATTCCTAAGACCATATATTTCTGATGGTCTTAGGAACCCCTTTGGCAGAGAAGGCTGAAGATCTCTCCACCTGTCCTTCCTTTTTGGAAACAGATAGTGAATCCTCCCACCTAAAGCCCTCCTCCGTTGTAATTGGCTGCCCCCTCAGCCAAGAGGAGAGCTGTTTCTGATATTCCAAGCAGGGAGGGAAGAGCCGGTATGCTCGGCACATAGCAGCATGGCGTGCATGTGCGTGCAAAGGAGAGTGTGTGAGGCTGGAGGGAGGTTTGCACCAGAGAGTCCCTTTAAGGCATGGGGGTACTGTGTGGGAAGTTTGGTCCAATTGTATCATTTGTGGAGTTCAAAATTCTCTTTGATTGTAGATGAACTATAAATCCCAGCAATTACAACTCCCAAATGTCAAGGTCTATTTTCTCTAAACTCCACCAGTGTTCATATTTGGGCATATTGAATATTTGTGCCAAGTTTGATCCAGATCCATCATTGTTTGAGTCCACAGTGCTCTCTGGATGTAGGTGAATTCCAACTCCAAAACTCAAGGTCAATGCCCACCAAACCCTTCCAATATTTTCTGTTGGTCATGGGAATTCTGTGTGCCAAGTTTGCTTCAATTCCATCATTGGTGGAGTTCAGAATGCTCTTTGATTGAACGTTAACTATAAATCCCAGCAACTACAACTCCCAAATGACAAAATCAACCCCCCACCCCCACCCCCACCAGTATTCAAAGGTAGGAGTATCAGATATTTGTGCCAAATTTGTTCCAATGAATGAAAATACATCCTGCATATCAGATATTTACATTACGATTCATAAGAGTAGCAAAATTACAGTTCTGAAGTATCAATGAAAATAATTTTATGGTTGAGGGTCACCACAACATGAGGAGCTGTATTAAGGGATCACAGCATCAGGAAGGTTGAGAACCATTGCTCTAACCTAAAAGGTCCCAGGTTGCAGAGTGAGCCATGTATCTGAAATGGGCCCATATCCACAAGATTAGGTTATGGAACCCCAAATGGAGTCAGGACCCCAGGTTTAAGGAGCTCTGCTGTAGAGGAGTGAAGACATTATTATAAATACTACAAATTAACAGCAAACTGTTTAGACATCTCTGTACAGTGTTCCCTTGCTACTTTGCGGTTCGCTTATTGCAGACTCACTGTTTCGCGGATTTCAAAAAATATTAATTTAAAATATATATCATGGTATTTTCACAGTTTTATGGGGGTTTTGCCACCACCTCGCTCCAAGGCGCTTTCCCTCCTCAGTCCTCCCTTCCTCCCTTCAGCCTTGAAGGACCTTTCCTTCACTTTATTTTAAGTTTATAAAGACTTAAAATAGTGAATAACTACTAAAATAATATATAAATATTGAAATAAATAGAGCATCCCTATGCGGCTTTTCACTTATTGTGAGAGGTCCTGGAACCTAACCCCAGCAATAAGTGAGGGAACACTGTATTTTGATACTGTATTCTTTTTCCTGTAAACCAAAGTAATGTGCCCAGAAAGGGTGCCATACAGGCTTTGAAAACCACCCAAAGGAAAGCATTGTATCCTGATGAGTAGCACTGTAGATCTTAATTTCCCCCTCTCTGAAATTACAAATAGCCATTGCAATTTTGTGCAGGCAAGAGAGATTTCAACTGTACAGAGTTATAGCAGTTTGAGCACACTTTTAACTATCATGGTTTCATCCAACAGAACCTTGGGAGCTGTAGATTGGTGAAGTACTTTTCTGATCAAGAGCTCTTGTTCATCCTGCCAATTAGAACTCTATAGCAATGAATTCTTAAGGATCTCACAACACCACAAATCCTGACATTGCTTAGGATGGTGTTGTGGAAGTGGCATCAACAAGCTATAATTCTGTAGTGTGGATGCACCCTAGGAGCAATACAAAGATATTTTTAGCTAAGGTTGTCCCTCTGGTTGGAGGGATTTGCGATAAATGTATACATGTGGAGCAGGGAGAAAGAAGCAGAAGGACAGCAAGGAATACCACAAAGCAGGAAAAGTGTTTCTACCCTTTTAAAGCTACAGGTCTACCCATTTTTGGTTTCCATGCCTTCTACCAAGTGTATGTAGCACCTAAACTGTTTTCCCTCTTGGGAAATGCGGGCTTTGATTTAGGGCTGATTACTAAGCTTCCTTCTACACTACCATGTAAAATCCAGATTATCTGCTTTGAACTGGATTATATGACTGTGTAGACTCATATAATCCAGTTCAAAGCAAATAATGTCAGTTATCTGCTTTAATAATCTGGATTATATAGTAGTGTAGAAGGGTCCCAAATAACCAAAGAGTTGTTGTGGCGTCCCGCCAGGGCCAAAAAGGGGACTTAAAAAGGATGGACGAGCTATATAGCCCCTGGGGTTCACGCTCTAGTGCTCCCATGTACAAGAGACCTGGAGGTTCTCTAAGCAATGAGTTCAGGACTCAAAAAGGGTGAACTCAAAACAAGTTTATTTAATAACAGCCAGTAAAAGTGCTGGTGGCCCAAAAGGCTTGCTGTTGGTTGCTAGAAAAGGTCCTTTGAGAAAAGGGATTGCATTCACTTGCCTTTTGCAGAGTGAAGGTTCCTTTCTTTAGTTCCAGGCAGGCATGTAGCCCTCTGGTTGGAGGGATTTCCACCCTGGAAATTCTCAGGGTGGTCCGCGAAAAGGCCTTACTGGTACATTATTTAAACTGTTATGTTTATTCATATCATGATCTGATCACCATGCTCATTATATCCCACATTAATGGGGTTATTGGGATAACAATACAAAAGGTTTGCTAGGGTAGACCCTCTTCTGCCCAGTCTCAGCCCCCCCCGACCAAACTCAGCCCCCCCCAATCAAAATCCTGGCTACGGCCCTGGTTCCAGGTTTCCTGTTGCTCCTCAAATGGTCCTCTGGCACACAAAGTCCGTGGGTCCCCAGAGATTACAGTCTTTGGGTGAAGGGCTGGCCTTCCTATTGCTCTAATCTTGGCTTGAGAGCGTTGGATAGGCTATACGTTAATGAAGGTGCACAGTCCGAGCGATGGCTCCAGATTTCCATCTGCTTCGTCCATGTGCTCTTTGCTGAATCTTCCCAGGTAAACTCAGGAAGGGAGGTGTTCGTGGTGGATGCCAGGTTGGCACCAAACGCAACTCCTCCCATCACAGTCCACATGGCTGAACAATGGAACAAAGGCCCATGCAGGTGAAGGGCAAACAGGTACACAGTACAAGTACAAAACAAGCCCCAGGGGGCGCAATAGGTGTAAATATGCAGTGATTGCAAACAGGGGGGGAAAGGCTCCAAGAAGTGATCATGGGTTTCCTGCTGAGAGATGGCCTTTGAGCTGGTAGCCCAACAATGCCAATTCCTGACATCAGTTCTTAGCAAACTGCATTAGAAAGAAAAATAAATAAACTTGTAATTTTGAATGAAGACTCCATTCTTTCCTCTGTTCCAAAAAGTGAAGGAAGGAGAAACTGCGGGCATCTAGAATTAGGTAAATTGTATATTCACCTGGATGGGTGAGCTATTTGACCCCTAACAACATACACACAAAGTACCTAAAATTGTCAAGAAGTTCCATGCCTGAATAAATGTGTCTAATCTTATTCAATATGCTATGAGACAGCATGAGTGAAACCTGAACATTTCAACACATGACCAATGTTGAAGGCACAAGAGGGTTTTATAGAGAATTGAAGGAAAACGGCTGGGTATGTACTTCTGAATTAAGAAGCAAGGAACTTCTATGCAACCTTTAACTAGTGGAGAGGTTAAACATTGATTTGACATTAAACTCGACTGCTGTACTTCATGAGTTGCACCTACATTGCCTATAGTCTAAATACAAACATAAATCTTCACAAGTAGATCTGCCCAAGCAGCACATGCTAGGCAATGAATTACAGTTAATGTCCGAGTCATATTTTGCTGGCAGGCTCAGGCCTAGTTTAAGAATTTCTTCCTTGGTATGAAGCACTTTATCTTGATTACTAAGAACAGATTGTCCAGTACATTGTTACTCAGATAGCATCCTGAACTTAGGAAAGACATTCAGTTCAAGCTATTCGGAAGGCAACAGACAAGGTGGTGCTTTATCCCTGCCAGTGTTTTCTAATATTACTATATTATTTGGGGGCAGGGGGGGGGATAGGGGAGAGGAAGAACATACCATAAATATCATGATTCTTTTTCTTAAATAGTCTCTTGCAGAACTTGGAAACTCATTCCAACAAGGAGAGTCACAATCAATTCTTTGTTGTCCTACTTTTTCAACTACTCTTACAATGTTTTAGTTTCTCTCTCCTCTCTCCACTTCCTCCCTTCAATTGCTGCAAACTGAGTGGAGAGGATAAGAGGAGGTACAGTGTTTCCAAAAAATAAGACACTGTCTTATATTTATTTTTTCTCAAGAAGACACACTATGGCTTATTTTCAGGGTATGTCTTATTTTTTATTAAGTATAGGACAACAATCTGCAGTTATGGGATGATTTATTTATTTATTTATCACATTTCTATACCGCCCCTCTCAGCCCAAAGGCGACTTACACAAGGCAATCTCTGCCCTCCATTCAAAACACGACCAAAACAAACAAAACAATAACCATATAACACAACAAGTAGCAATTAAAAACATACAATTACAGTTCTCAGTGTCACGTCATGTTGAAATCACTTTCCGTCACATCGTCGTCATTCCATAGATCTAATTAAACCATTATATTTCATCAGCAAAAGCCTGCTCAAACAGCCAGGTCTTGACTTTCTTGAGAAATGTCAGGAGGGAGGGGTCCAATCTGATGCCACTAGGGAGGGCTTTCCAAAGCCGAGGAGCCAACACTGAAAAGGCCCTGTCTTTCGTCCCCGCCAATCACGCCTGCGAAGAAGGCGGGACCGAGAGCAGGGCCTCTCTGGATGATCTTAAACATCTCGATGTTTCATAGGGAGAGATGCGTTCGGACAGGTAAGTTGGGCCAGAACCGTTTAGGGCTTTAAAGGCTAAAGCCAGCACTTTGATCTCTCTGGACTCAGTAGCAGAGTGCTTGCTGAAGCTTTTCCCCTATCCCCTGGTGTTTTGGGGGGTGAGAGACTGTTGCTGGTCAGTGCTGGGGAGCAGCAGTTTTACTGGTGTTTGTATGGGGTGAGAGAGACCCACAGACGGTTGCTGGTCTGTGCTGGGGAGCAGCAACATTACTGGTGTTGGTGCGGGGTGAGAGATGGCAAGCTATTTATCGGACAGATGGCAAGCTATTTAACCTCAGCAGACTGAAAGCCAAAACCAAGGTCACAACAACATCTGTTCCAGAACTCCAATGTGCTGATGGCTATGTCATCTGTGCATATTCAGAAAAAGACCTACACGCCACTCTAAACACCTTTACCGAAGCATACGAGAAGCTCGGCCTCTCATTGAACATTGAGAAAACCAAAGTGCTCTTCCAACAGTCACCAGCCAATCCCTCTCCAATGCCAGAAATACAGCTTAATGGTGTAACATTAGAAAATGTTGGCCATTTCCGCAACCTTGGCAGTCACCTCTCCACAAAAGTAAACATTGCCGCTGAAATACAACACCGCCTGAGCTCTGCAAGTGCAGCCTTCTTCCAAATGAAGCAGAGAGTGTTTGAGGACTGGGACATCTGTAGGGATACCAAGGTGCTTGTTTATAAAGCCATTGTCCTCCCAACTCTGCTATACGCCTTCAAAACGTGAACTGTCTACAGATGTCATACGCAACTTCTGGAATGATTCCACCACCACTGCCTCCGAAAAATCCTGTGAATTTCTTAGGAAGACAGGCGGACAAATGTCAGCATGCTGGAAGAAGCAAAGACTACCAGCATTGAAGTGATGGTCCTCTGCCATCAACTCCGCTGGACTGGCCATGTTGTCCGAATGCCCGATCACTGTTTCCCAAAGCAGTTACTCTACTCCGAACTCAAGAACAGAAAATGGAATGTTGGAGAACAGGAAAAGATATTTAAAGATGGGCTTAAATCCAACCTCAAAAACTGAGAACTGGGAAGTCCTGGGCCTTGAGCGCTCTAACTGGAGGTCAACTGTGTAAAAGGGAGAAATGTGCCAAGCGAAAGGCACGTCAAGCCAACCCTGACTGAAACCAATGTCCTCACTGAGGGAGAACATGCGGATCAAGAATAGGGCTCCACAGCCACTTACGGACTCACCACCAAAAAACAACATCTGGAAGACAATCATCCTCAAGCTATGAGGGATCACCTAAGTAAGTAAAAGAGAGACACACAGACTGTTGCTGGTTGGTGCTGAGGGAGAGAGACCCACACTGCTGAGTAAAATGGCAGGCAAAGCTTTAGTTCTTCCCCCTGAGGACACACAATACCTAAAGTAGAGCGTCCTGCTCTTCACTTCACTGAGAAGACTTGCATTTTCACTTTCTATGAACCTCTCTATGCCTCAGCTTGCAGCACGCACAGAACACCTAGGACCTGATAAGGGGATCTGACCTTGTATGCTGCATAGCCACATCTATAACTATGTTTTATTTTCGGGATATGGCTTATATTGCGCAAGACAGAAGAATTTCTTCCTACAGGCATGATTATGCGGGTTTTTGTGCATTTTTGGTAATTCTCGCATTTATGCAAAATATATTTTGTGCAGAAATACTCTCTCTCTTTTTTTGCAAAAGGTCCTTAAATATGGGGAAAGCACTTTCATGACTGTTGATCACAACACAAGTATTTTGACTAAAAATCATATCAATCATAGCCAGCATTGCTTATGGTGAAAGCCCAAAATACCTGGATGACAATAAACTTCCCACTCCTGGGTTAAATCTTCCATTATCAATGGACTAGAATTACAAAGGTAATTTCCTTGTGAAGCTGAATCATCTGCATTTTTACTGAGGCAGAAATCCCAATGATTTCAAAAAGTTTTGTTCTAAAGTGTTCATAGATCTACAATCTGTGATCTTTGGCTATAATCCTATGTACACTTACTTGGGAGTAAGTTGTGCAGAACTGAAGAACATTTGCAACCAAAAAAAATTACTAAACCAAGGCTATTGTACTTTGGACATATCACGAAACAACGTAACTCACTGGAAACAATTATAATGCTGTGTTATATGGAAAGAAGAGAAAGAATGAATTATAAGTTGATTGCCTCAATCAAGGAGACCACAGTCCTTGCTTTTGCAAGGCCTCAACAGAGAGCTGTTGATCTGGGCTTTTGAATGTAGGATTACTATAAATCGAAGTTAGCAATAACAACACACAAATCAGAAGTATGACTGGAACCACTGAAGCACACTGCCTCCAATTCCTAGTCCCTCCAGGCATTCCAAAATTATACCATCGCCAATGGTATTGAAAGCCATGGAGAGGTCTAGAAACATGAACAGAGACACACTCCCTGTCAGTGTTAAGATAGAGATCATCCACTGAGGTGACCATAGCAGTCTCAACTTTGTACCCTGCTTTGAAGCAGGTTTCAAATGGGTGTTCCCTATCTGAAGGACTTGAAGTTCTCTACCACTGAGTATTTCAATGCCAGAGTGAACAACAATGCCAGAGTGAGCAACAAAAACATTAGTCACCCAGCCACACCATGGAGACAACACTGTATGTCTATTAAGATGAGAACAATTCTTGTGACATTTGGATCAATGCATATAAATGAGCTTATTCGATGTTAATTATATGCAGAACTCTATTTTCCTTTGGAAACCCCCCCCCCTTGTTTTTTTCTTTTTCTTTTTGGTGTTTTCCTTGCTTCTCCTTGTCAAGCCACCAGTGGTCCCGATAATAGCACTGGGCTTTTTACTGTCCTCCGTTAGTGTTTTTTTTTAAAGTTTCTTCCATAGCAATTTTAAGATCTTAATTACAGACTGTATCAAGTTTTGATGATGTCTGCTGCCTTGCACACACAAATTCTGATAAGAGGTGTCTTGGAGAAATAGGACAGTGTTATTATTTTCTTTCTTGGTGCCAAAGTCCTTGAACAGCTAATGCCAAGACTTGAATTGGCTCAGCCACCTTCTCTATTATAAGCTGTGTCATTAGTTTGATTTTAAAAAGAGAAAGAGAAAGATGAGCTGCACAATGACTGCCTTATTCAGTATAACAAGCTGTTATTCACTCAAAGCCTCATTTATGTTCATGGCTCTGAACCAAACCAGAAACTGCCATCAGATTGGACAAAGTAAGCATATTTTAAACTACACGCTACTCTTAAATTTATTAATAAATTCAAATTGCAGACTACAATCCAGGCTTATAGCACTCATGTTTTTTAGATAATCACAAATTAGGAACAAACAGGGTATAAATTAAATTGCTTGTGGTCAATATTTCAAGATGAATACAGAATGCCATGCAAATAAAGAATCTGTGAGTCGGGACAAGAGAAAACGCCAGTGGAATGTTGTTGTCATTATGAAGAATTTGATTTCAGCAGTGACCAGAAAAAAGTCATTTCAAAAGGAGTGATGGACAGCCAACCATAGGCTATTGAGAAAAGGGTAGGTGTAAGTGCTGATCACCAGGATTGGTGGAGAGAATACACCTCTGAAGACCAGTAAGAACATTGTGAGGGAACTAATGCAAAGTTGACATAGCAAGATCCCATAAAATCATGAACCAGTAGATCACGGTTGGCAATATAAATAGGACTACAGCTCTGCCAGCCCCACCAAACAGTAAGGGACTGCAACAGTTATAGTCTAAAACATTTGGAAACCCAAATGCTCACCACCCCCATAGCAGATTAAGGATATAGCTCTCAAGATGTAGCTCCCAGATGCTTCAAGAGAATCTACATCTGTGGACAAGAGGAAACACAAGTTCATTTGGTAAGCTTTTACTCAAATCTTTCTGCCCATATTAACTGAGCCACAGAAACTTTCCCTTCATCAATTAATGGACAAGACATCTGCAAACGAATCCCTTCCATGATATTCACCCATCTGACAAGGTTTTCCCTCTCTGTTCATGTGGGGCTCCAGCAAATGGGAAATTTTATCTGACCCATCAAGTCTAGCAGATTCACACAGGTGCTATAAGCTGGCCAGCAGATGTAAAAACCTGTTAAACCTGAATGATGTTTCCTTAAGAACCTCTGGATTAAACATATCTAAGAATATCTTCAGATGCTATAAGTATGGGAAAACAGAAAGTGCAGGTTACTCCTATTTCATCTCTCAGTTTTTTTAGGTTAAATGTTGACATCTCATAGGAAATATCCAAGGCCTGACTGACCGCAAGTCCAACTTGTACAATTTATCACAATAAAGTAGAACGATTATGAAGGGATGTTGGCTCCAGGATAGAAGAGAATGGGTTTTGTTGGGGGAAGACCCATCTCCCCCTTTCCAGACTCTCTGTCACTGCTCACTCATTAAGATTGTCCCAGAGAAGTAATGAAAGGACAGGATTGGATGTGGAAATCACACTGAAGTGCAGCAGGCCGAGGTGCCTCACAAAGGCATTAACCAAGACCAATGGGGAATGGTGCGGGGGAAATCCTGACCTACATATGTACATTTAGAAGAGCTGCTTGACCTCTGTTCCTACAGAACAATATGGCATGCAGAGCTGTTTTTCGGCGTTTTTCCTGAAAATTGGAAACGCCGCTTATCAGCTTGTCCTTAAAATAGGACTACATTCTTTTTTTACTGCATGCAAGTATTGTGATAGGTGAAACATCACTGTCCGGTCACCATGTTACCATTAATATTGCAAGGACTTCAGTAAGATCATCAGCAACTCTGTTTTTTCAAGAGTTACTCATTTTTCTTGCCCTGAACTTTGTGTTGCTTGAAACAAGTGCTCCATCAAATATATATAGAAAGACTACTATCCTAGAAAACCCTTGGACAAATTGTTCTGATATAACATTGGGTACTGTTCCATTATCTGGGTAGATGCCAAAAGAGGGTGCTAGACAGAGAAGGGTAGTCCATTTATTGGGGGGGGGAGTTGAAGGAGGAAAACCATTTCCCCCATTTTTACTCCCCACTTCCCATTTCATATAGGGTTGTTTCCACTATGGCGACATGGTGGGGGGAAATAACAGGAATACGTGTCCTTATTTGCCCTTCAAGAACAGCCTTAATACCATGTTGAAAGTAAATGAAAAATGCTTTACTTCAGCAAACACAAGAGAATAGCACACACAGTTGAAAAATGCAAACGAAAGCAAGGAAGTCTTAATGTGGACACAATACTCAAGTCTCTGATAAAGTCCAAAATAAACAGCAGTCTTACATTAGACATCGGGCAATAATCACTAAATCCTTAGAAGCAGACTCAAAGCAGGTACAATTGGAGTGACGGCACAAGCATCAGAATTGTTTGTTACCAGCGAAAGCTAACTCTCCTGCTTCTGATTTATACCACTGAATTCCCCATGCAGGAGGTGCTAGGGTGGCTCCCAATTACCTCGGCATTTCTAGCAGCTATTCTCGCTGAATGCCATTTGTGCTCTGTTTCCTTTCACCTTTCCAGAAATGTGGGCACTTGCAAGACCTCATCCTCTGATTCCAATTCCCCCTCTAATTCCTGAACACTTTCCTGCTCCTCTTCCTCTTCTGAAGATGAGGAATCCCTAACAATACGGGAAAATGGTTTTACTCTGTCAACCCCCCCCCCTCTCGCTTTAAAATGGACTATCTTCTTCTGCCACCCAGATAATGGAATAGCCCATACCTTAGGAAGCCAGACTTGGCCACGGTGGTCCACGCTCTTGTTACATCCAGGATAGACTACTACTACGTATTCTATGAGAAGGTTGCCTTTGAAGACTGCTCGGAAGCTTCAAATAGTCCACCGAGAGGCAGCCAGGTTAATAACTGGGACGGCATACAGGGAGCATACAACTCCCACATTATGCCAGCTCCACTGGCTGCCAGTTTGCTGGCTTTGGCCTATAAAACCCTAAACACCCCCAGCCCAATTTGTCTGTCCAAACACATCTTCCTCTATGAACCATCATGAAGATTAAGATCGTCCAAGGAGGCCCTGCTCTCCATTCCACCATTGTCATTGGCGCGATTGGTGGGAATGAGAGATAGGGCCTTCTTGTTGATTGCCTCTCCCCCCGGCCTTGGTACTCCCTTCCTGGTGAGATCATATCAGCCCACTCCCTCCTGTCCTTCAGAAGGATGGTAAAATCTTGGCTGTGGGACCAAGCTTTCAGGACAGTACTATAAGCAGCAATAGTAAACCTCACCAATTAGATAGTAAACCTCAGGCCAATTGGATGATCAAGATGGTTTTAAACAGTTTATTTTAATGTTAAGACAAATGTTTTTAATGTATGCATATAACGAATTCATGTCCCGGCATTTGCCGTTTGTATGTTGTGCTCCACCCTGAGTCGCCTTCGGGGCGAGAAGGGCGGAATATAAATAAATAAATAAATAAATAAATAAATAAATAAATAATTGTATGATTCTCCTAGCTCATGATTCTTCCATTATGAAATAGAAGAGTCTGTACTCAGAAAATAAATGTGAGTAGCACAGAATAAAGGGGAATACTCAAGAAACAGGGATGAGGAACATGTGATCTTCTAGATCTGTTTGAACTGCTACCAGCATAACTCCTCCCCATTAATTATGTTGGTCAGGGTTTGGGGGCATTGCAGGACAACTTTCAAACAGTCACATGTTCTCTACAGCAGTGTTTCCCAACCAGTGTGCCGGGGCACACTAGTGTGCCGTGAGCGATCATCAGGTGTGCTGTGGGAAATTGGAACCCCCAGGAGGGAGGGAGGGGGGAGAGAGTCTAGTGTGTTGAAGTACAAAAACCCTAAGAAACCTACCTCGATAAAGGCACAAAATTACAAACACCCCCCTCCCCACCCGTTGTCTACTTGGTCTCTCCCTCTCCATGCATTGGGAAAGCCCGCCTCCCTTTCCCCAAGTAGAGACCTCCTCTTGCCTCCTGGGGGTTCTGTGTGGGAAGTTTGGCCCAGTTCTATCATTGGTGGGGTTCAGAATGCTCTTTGATTGTAGGGGAATTATAAATCCCAGCAACTACAACTCCCAAATGTCAAGGTCTATTTCCCCTGAACTCCATCTGTATTCATATTTGGGCATATTGAGTATTCATGCCAAGTTTGGTCCTGATCCAACATTGTTTGAGTCCACGGTGCTCTCTGGATATAGGTGAACTACAACTCCAAAACTCAAGGTCAATGCCCACCAAACTCTTATAGCATTTTCTCTTGGTTATGGGAGTTCTGTGTGGGAAGTTTGTGTCTTTCTGCCATTCTTGTCAGGATATCTATGTTGAGTTCATTGAAACAGGCCCAGGTTTCACACTGAGTGTATAAATACATTTTAAAAACATATTAATTATATGTATTACTGTGTTAGAGTGTCATTTTGTGTCATTTTGATTGGTGGTGTGCCCCAGGATTTTGCAAATGTAAAAAAGTGTGCCGCGGCTCAAAAAAGCTTGGGAAACACTGCTCTACAGGGTACTGCAATATGTATCAGCTGCAATCTTGTATCCGCTTTTCTGGAAGTAAGCTCCACTGAATTCAGCAGAGATTTATTTCTGAGCAGGTGTCTATATCAGTTGTTCTGTTAACATTTGTTTACATAAATACAAGCAGCAGCCACTATTATATTCTGTTACTAACAATGATTTGTTCTTAATCAAGCTATACTAAAGTAACTGAGAAAAAAAAACTGTTCTAGCTGCAGTGGCCCAGTGTTGGCTATCTGAAGTTCACACCAAAACAAACAGTTAATAAAACCAAGGGTGCAACACTGCACTCTACACATAAGCTCTCTGTCAGGCTTGAAGACTTGAGTAACCTAATGCTTAACTCTCTGAACAGCCCTAATATCTCCCTTGGCACAGGAGTGTGACTTCAACAGATTGTGCATACCTTCACTCCATATGGAAACCAACAGCTTCATTAGAATTATGTATCAGCAGCGATCCCTCATCTCAGTCCAAAACTCCCAGCTGCTCTCCATTACTCAGGGCGAAAATATGTTCTGCAATATGAAACCACTTTAAATCGCCCAGGTATTTCAAAATAAATGTTATCCTGCAGGAATGCCAGTGAGCTGATTCATCATTTCATTCCAATGCATTTTCCTCTTGTGTTTCTCTCCCACTTCTTTTAACAATTGATAGTCACAAAAATAATTGTATCTTGATTATTTCAAGTCTGGTCTCCTACTGCCAGGTGTGTTCTACACTTAGCTAGTAGGACTTAATGTACAGGTGTTAAGTCACCCTAATATACTATAGCAAAGAATCCCAAATGGGTGACTACATTCCCCCTCCACCCCTCCTCACACACACACTTCCTGACATGTCATTTTCACATGCCAGGAGCTCTATCTGGAATGGCCTACAGCTGCAGCCATCCCTTCATGTAAGTGTGAGGAGGGAAATAGGGGGCTGGAGGGAAGAGAGTGGGGTCTATCCTGTTCCTTTGTGCTTTTTGAACCGAAGAACAGAGATCACTGTGAGGATTGACCCCTGGGATTTCAAAAGCAGTCCTGGGAATCGATCTCTGCAGAGCCCACATCTAGAAAGCTCTGGACCTTAGATTAAGGTCCAGATCTTTCCAGGCATTTAATGAATCCAGAGTAAACTGGGAAGTCCCAGTTTGGGTTTACTTGAGGCATCATTTGGGCTCTATCCACATGGCCCTCTATCCCAGGATCTGATCTCAGATTATCTATTTATTCTGGAATATAAAACAGTGTAGAAGGGGCCTTGGACATTTCAAGTAAACCTGAGACAAGTTCTGGGATATGGGTCTGTCTGGATAGGCCCTGAGTTTAAATGTCTAAACACTGGTTGCTCTAGCATCCTCTTTAGAATAGCAGATTTATGTTTCCTGAAGCATGTAGGCAAGGTTACAGTAGTTGTGTATTATAGATGACACCCTGTATGCCTGCATTGAGTCATATAAATGAGATAGTTGGACCAGCAGGTGATATGTGGTCTAATACAGAAGGTCTTGCTAGCTACTGTGCTTCTAAAAGTATTCACAGGTGTTGCAATGGAATACTTTCAACAGACTGTAATACTCACAGGAATTTCAAGGGAGTGATCCTGGAATATTGACTAATATTTTCAGGACAGCTTTTACCCACAATTTCCTTAAATTTTGTGACTGGTGGAAAGTTATAGCTTTAAGCTCACCACTGGTGCTGGCAGTGGCCAGAAGAGCCTTTGCACAATTAAAATTTAGTTAGACTTGGTCAGGGTGGTCCATGCCCTTGTCACATCCAGATTGGATTACTGTAATGCACCTTACATGATGCTGCCCTTGAAGACCGGATGAGTGCCTTGCTACTCCACTGAGCTCCAGGAGTCCAAAGAACTAGGAGGGCTGAGGGGATTGATTCTGGGGACTGCAAATTAGTCCTGGGAGTCAGTCCCCATAGACCCAGCACCATAATGCAGAGCAAACTGTGAAAACCCAGTTTTCTCCACAGTAATTCACTTTTACCTGTCATATAATCCAGATATTCAAAGCAGATAATCCAGATTATCTGCTTTGAACTGGATTATATGAGTCCACCCTGCCATATAATCCAGTTCAAAGCAGATAATCTGGATTTTACATGGCAGGGTAGAAGGGACCTGAGTTTTTGCTGTAAGAGACCTAAGACATCATGAAGGAACTAGAATTCGCAAGATTCTCTGGTGTAAAGGAATGACCTTTGATTCAGTTTCATGAGTTTTCTAAAACTATACTATTTCCACAAACAAGTTAGTTAGCACAATATAATGCTGATTCAGACTACATAATAATATTCTTTTAAAAAGCAATTATTATACTGCATTGAAATTTTCTGCACCATCCATTCTAACCACTACTTTAATCACCAATGGAAATTAGATGCTATTGGTTACAGTGGTCATACTTATACAATGGTGATCCTGAAAATAAAAATGAAGTATGTGTTTTACAATGTTAAAGAAGATAACTTTCAAAAGATTTAACCAGCAACCATTGCATGTCATTGTTAGTTTTTAAAAGTTAGCTCTAACAAGTATTAACAATGGCAATTCTGTATTAAATGGGGGAAGATCAGATGATATAATCAATGTTATTGATATGTAGTGTCGTCTACAAATGTGTTACACTGCCCAAAGAAATTCACAAGGAGGGCTAAATAAAAGAAAAAAATTGCAATGCAATCAAAATTCTGTTGTTACTGTCATGCACTTTCTGACACTGGCGGTGAATGATGGCCCATAGTGATGACAATATAGACACATGTTAACTTACAAAAGCTTTTACTTTTACTCAGAGACCTTTGCAGCCAGCCAGCAAGGGATCATATGTTCAAATAAGTAGACTTCTATACACCCACATTGATATCATGATGGGGAATCATGTGCTACTGAATGTGTAATTCATCACCATAGGACTTGCGTATGGAGCCTTGCTGAAAGAGGATCGTTAGCAGTGCCTTTCAATTGTTCAGGACAACAAATGGGTAAACCATTGAGAAATTCTCATCTCTTCGCCAGGGAATTTTCATATCCGTGCCAAAGAGATTTTCAGCATTATTCAGAGTCTCTAGCTTGGGAAGGACCAATGTAACGAGTGTAGGAAAATAATTTTGTCCCCACAGACCCCTGATGGGTCACACAAGTGAGAACATACTCAGACGGGAAAGCATGTCAGAATCATGGAGTTGGAAGAGACCACAGGGACCATCCAATCCAGCCCCCTTCTGCCATGCACTCCCAACAGATGACTAGCCAACCCTTGCTGAATAACCTCCAGAGAAAGAGACTCCACTGGATTCCCGGGCAACAGCATATTCCGCTGCTGAACAGCTCTTACCATCTGGAAGTTCTTCTTAAAGTTTAGGCAGAATCTCTTTTCCTGCAATTTGAATCCATTGCTCCACGTCTAATGACCTCACCACATTAGCATTTTAAAGTGTAGGTGAAGCATGTGGACACTGGACCTGCTTTCAATCCTGTGACAGCCTCCTGCAGAATTCTAGAGTTTGTAGTTTAAGGAGGAGCCTTTGAAATTCTCAGCCAGAGAGGTCATCGGCCCCACTAAAAAGTCTCTAGAGCAGCAGAAAACAAGATTGCCTCCTTCTCAATGTGGTATCTTTTCAAATATTTAAACATGGCTATCATGTCCTCGTCTTAGCATTTTTTCCCCGATGTCATTTCCACTGCAATTATTTGGCAAATGTGTGGGGTGTTTCTGACGTATGGGGGGGGGGAGAGATGGAGTGTAGAACAAAACAGCTAATTTTGTAGTATTTTCACTCACTTGAGGTTGGGGAACAAAAAATCCCCGGAGTTGTGTCTTGGGGCCCTGAAGGCTTCATCTAGCCCATGGGCTATAATTTTCTCCATTTTGATCTACATGAACACAATGGTCCAAGCTTATGTGTGAACTTAGGGCTAACTGTAGTGTCAGAGTGATTTCCACAAGAGAACTTGCTTCTCCTGTCCCTTCACCTGCAGTTCCCTATTCAGCCCAAAATTGATTCTCCATTCAACAGGCTTGCACTATTTCACCTGCATAAGTCCTCTGCGAACTTGTCCTGTCCTGGCACTTAATTGGGGGCTGTTATCTGAAATAATTCCTGTAAAGTTTTCCTCAAAATTGTGTTTGTTTTTGTATTTATTGATTTTTATCCAACTGTCCATCATGGACAGAAACTTACAAAGAGATTGAAAGAGGTACTGCTCAAAACAGAACAAAACAAGAACAAATAAGGATAATCAGAAAGTTGTGATTTCAAAATACAATGAACAGGTTAGAGTATTAGAGCAGTATTGAGTTACATAAGGAATCAGTATTGTATGGTGATTTGAACATTGGACACAGGCTCTATTCCCCACTCAGCCATGGAGATCCACTGGGTGACCATGGGCAAGTCATACACACTTAGCCTCAGAAATCCCCATGACAGACGTGCAATTAGATGAAAATAACTTGAAAGCACACCACAACAGCAGTTCACAAACACATTAAAAAGAGCAAGAAATGTTCTGGGTTTAGAGAACACGAAGAAAGTTTGAATGAAAGTCATCTCCTTAATTCTACATAGTTTCAGTGTTGGGCAAGTCTCCATAATCAAAGTGTTTGATAGCTAGTTCACCAGACGTGTGGGAAGTATTTGTAGGTTATGACTTCAAAATATGCTTTTCTAAGACTACACGCCTCCTACTAAGCATCAAGAAGGAGGAGGAGACCAGTTGCACCAGTCCATTTCCCCTGTGGCCAAACTCCATCACCTTTGCAAAAGTATAAGCACCCCCTTAATTATCATAGTGCATCATAAATTTAACCTTTCTGAGGTAGCTTGGGACAACTCGGCCCTTTCATGAGACAAAGGTCTTAATTAGGAGCACAACTATTATAGCCTGCCCTAATTGGATTGGGCATCTCTCTTAACACAGACATCTAATTGGCCAGTTCTGTGGACTCAGCAACTACAAATATCTCAGGGTTCTGCGTTTTTGGTTGTTGTTTTTTGTTTGTTTATTTCAGTGCTCCCCCACTAATCTGCAGGTCATTTCCATGGGAAAAAGAAACTTCACACAAATAAATAGACAAGGCAAAAGGTGTACTCGTTTTCATTTGAATTGTACTTGCTAAATGTCCTTTATTGTTTTAAGCAGGAGAGGCCAATTAATCATTGAAAATGTTGGCCTGACAGTAATTAATAAGCACCGAGGCAGAAAGCACCCTTGGCTATAAGAAATCGTAATCACAGAGTTAGGAACAGATTTTGCTCCCCTTGCTTTCTAGAGGCAGCTTCTACTGGTGAGGGTTTGACAGATCAGAAGAAGGGATATCTACCATCATGCATATACAAATCATCCCACCCACCACACACACACATGCGCGCACACTCACAACACCTCACCATGTTCCATCACTTCAAAATCATTCAATACCATTTCCACATTTGTGACTTTTAAAATCATTATTTGGTTCATCACAATTCTTCTACTTGGCTACTTTAACACAGCAGTGTTCAAAGCATTTAGATCTACCTGCAATCAGGACTTTTATCACACCAGTCTGTTATATCATCACAGTTGTGTTCTTTAAGCAAACAGAAACATAACATTATTTGAAAATCAGTCATACATCCCTGCAATTGCACAATGGTGGCACATGGTTGATGCAAATTCCTCTGATCCATCTTCCACATAACTTCACTTCCTGTGCACTGTAGTTTTTGCTGTTTTTCCTTCCCTCCTATTTTGTCACAACTGCACAGTTGTGCAATTGTGGTGTTGCTGTGTTCTGCCAAGACCTTCTTCTGCTTCACAATATTGGGACTGTAGCAGAAGGACATTAGCACACAAAAAAGAGGTGGAAGAAGAGTGAAACTAGATTCATTGGTGGCTTTTTTCATCAAAGTAAAGAGCGCAAACCACAGGGGAGAACAATTTATTATGGTAAGACCCATCCAAAGGTGTTTTTATCCTGCTGTTATTACATTTTATCAACCTTATCTAATAAAGTCCTACTTTTTAGTCAGTTTCATGCCACATCCACTACTACTGCTCTCATCTGAGATCCCCCCCAATCTGTAGTATCTGGTATCTAGGGCAGTCCCATGCATACAGTAAAGCCACTTTGGAACGGGTTTAAGAAACCCACTCCAAAGGGGGTTTAAATCCACTCAGGCAGAGGAAAAACAGGCTTTCCTGACTGGCTGTCCACATGCCATCCTAAATATTTCTGGGATAATATGTGACTATCCAAGAATAGTTAATAGTACAGTGTTCCCTTGTTACTTCGCGGTTCGCTTATTGCAGACTCTCTGTTTCACAGATTTCAAAAAATATTAATTTAAAATGTATATGATGGTATTTTCGCTCTTTTGTGAGGTTTTGCCACCGCTGCTCTCCAAGGCACTTTCCCTCCTTAATCCTTCCTCCCTCCCGCCAGCCTTGAATGCCTTTCCTTCCTTTTCTTCACTTTATTTTAAGTTTATAAAGACTTAAAATAGTGTATAACTACTAAAATAATGTATAAATATTAAAATAAATAGAGCATCCCTACATCACGGTTTTTCATTTATTGCGGGAGGTCCTGGAACGTAACTCTAGCAATAAGTGAGGGAACACTGTATACAGAATTATAGCCAATATTAGAACAGTTTTCCACATATATATTGTAAACGTTCGCAAAATAACAGAGGAAAGGGTATTACAATACTATAATAGTAGTCATTTTAAAAACTCACTCTGTCTTTCCAGTCACGCTAATTAAATGCTGCTGTATTGCAAACACTAAATACTTGTTTGCTTGTTTGTTTTTTGTATTTCCTGGGAGGTAATCAGGCAATCATGCTCAAATGAATAGGTGATTTAGTGCTAAATACATCATTGATTTTTTTATAAAGGATTGCACAGATTTTTTTTTTCTTTCTAAATGGCCATCGAGGTGGATGGGACTTCATTCTTCCCACCCATACCATCCAAATTATGCCTGCCAGTGTAGAAAGAGCATAGAAGAATAAATATATCCTCAATAAATGGTGAGTCATACTGAGATTTTTTTTCCTGTATTAGGTGGTCTCGCCAAGTGGACAAAGAAATATTCAAGTATATTCATTCTGATAAAAGCTTATATATGTGAAATGCTCTGTTAGATGCAACTTCCACAATAAATAATGGCACTGTTTCTGGATATGATTCCCTTTCTTCTGATCTGTTTGTGTATGAGTCAGATGAGAACTTAGAAGGAATGAATTACAAATAACTAACTAACTAACATTTTTTAACTAAATGTGCTATTGATTCTAATGTTACCCCTGTTATCAAATTAAGATGTCATTACAAAAAAAGACCTGTTATCAAATGCAATGTGCTCTCTTGATTTTTTTCATATTTCATGCCATTCTCTTACTAATCTTAAGGTATTTTTAAGTAATGAAAAGTCACTTCTGTTTGGATATCAGCCAGCACGCCAATGTCTTAAATCAAGAAATAGTTTTCTAAGATCTACAGAGACACTTGCTGGAACACCTCAACAAGTGAGAGTCCTAAAGTGGCAGGCTAAAAGCCAGAACCTCAATCAATGGCTGATACCAAATGAGAGACTCCCTCCTGGGCACACAGAAGACTGGGCAACTTGGAAGGCGCTGAACACCATGAGATGCAGAGCCAACCTTAAGAAATGGGGCCACAAAGTGGAATCCATGACATGCGAGTGTGGAGAAGAGCAAACCACTGACCACCTACTACAATGCAACTTGAGCCCTGCCACATGCACAATGGAGGACCTTCTTATAGCACCACCAGAGACATACCAAGTGTCCAGCTATTGGTCAAAGGACATTTAATAGAATGCCAAGTTTGCAAACTTTGTGGGGTTTTGTAAATACAATACAACTGTTTGCTCCTGACACAATAAATAAAATAGTAATGGAAAAGTAATGAATGACAGTTTTGCACCATTAACATATTACTTGGGAACTATGCAATTAGTTACATAACACATTATTACTGCAGTATGACTTTTGTGTCCATGGGAACTCTGTGGATACCTGAAACTATGAATAATATCAAAGCTTATATCGTGACTATACATAGCCCAAGGGAATACCATAGACTCACACTGGTGGATGTAGAGAAGCTGCATCACCTCCAGGTAGGGAATACTTTTTCGCACATGGGCAC
This sequence comes from Anolis apletophallus, assembly GCA_030556195.1. Classification (NCBI taxonomy): domain Eukaryota; kingdom Metazoa; phylum Chordata; class Lepidosauria; order Squamata; family Anolidae; genus Anolis; species Anolis apletophallus. Next base: position 159,395,697 of record JARBWK010000002.1, read on the forward strand.
ATGTGCACCTAATACACAACTTGTTACATGGCTATTGAAAAGAGAATGCTGCCTGTACTCGGTGTAACGCATCTATAACAACCACACTATTGAAAACTATAATTTTGCCTTCTGCTTACAAGTTTCACAAAGTTTAGGGACTGACCCCCCCCTTCCACATTTTCCAAATTTACAAAATGAACTCCAGGACTATTGAGATTCTCCCACGCTATGCAATATTTTGAAGCCAATTTGAATGCCATAGTTAAACTCTCTGATGTAATCAGCTGACGACAGCTATTATTTAGAGACTGTTTGAAGGGAGGCAAAGTGGAAAGGGGATTTTTCAAAAGCTAAAAAGCTTTACAGTATATCAAATGTCTAACATACTTCATTTGCTTCATGGACCGCTGAATGTTTGTACACACCTTCCTTTTGCAAAGTAGTAAATCCAGTAAAAATGCAACATAAACCAAATGTTAATGATTTCCGGAGAAGGCATGTGCTGTAAACCTATGTAGTAGAATATGTGGACCTCAGAGGAAAGTAAAGACTGCTCTTTTTATACTATTTTATACTAGAGTGTTGTTTTAGTTTGGGGGTTGGAGGGTATACCATTACAACTTCTTGTAAGCCACACTGGGAACTCCTCAAATCTTGAGTACAAATCAAATAAATAAGAATCTAAAACTGGGTTGACCACATATGAAGAAGGAGGAAGAATTTGGAAACTAAGCTTGAGCCTGAATCAGTTTGAGCAAAAATGATTTGTATAAATTAAGTGGTCCATTTTATATAATCTCCAAAAACAGAATGAGGAGGAGGGAGCCGAAAAACCCAGTAAAACGGATTGAGGGAGCAGGATTTTATCTGGTTCCTGACTAGGAAGGAGTTAACTTTGTAATATACCTGAGGCAGGGGATCTGCCATGTCTTTTCTTCCTCCCCCGGCAGCAGCAGTGTCCCTCTATTTATTTTTGGAAAGTTTCCTAGGCTCCTTCTCCAAAGAGAACCCTGCTGGGAACTCGTTTTCTCAGCAACACTTACATAGGGCAGGCATTGAAAAGTTCCTTAGGTTGTCTTCTTTTTAGAAAAATGTTATGGTTAAAACTTAAAATAATTCTAAAAAATCGATAGATTGGTGAATTATTTTGAAACTTGGCAGGTTTGCAGTTGTAAATAGGGTCTAAAACTGAGGTAGGTTTTATGCAGATAGGCCTTAAAATGCTTGAAGATTGAGCCTTTAAAATTTCCAATTGTAGCCAATGGGCCGAATCTTCGCCTTTTGGCCAAATTACACACCTTTGCCAGAAACCATACCTACTCTTTATTTTATTTTATTTATTTATTTATTTATTTAAACTTTTATACCCCGGCCTTTTCACCTCCGAAGAGGGACTCAGACCGGCAAACAGCAAGTATTCAATGCTAACATTTAAAATCTATAAACATCATATATCAAGTCCAACTTAATCCATACAATCGGTCCATATCAAGTGGTTAGCGATCTCCTCCTTCATTCTGCGAAGGCCTCATTGCACAGCCACATTTTCAACCACTTCCTAAAAGTCAGGAGGGAGGGGGCGAATCTAATTTCATTTGGGAGGGAATTCCACAGCTGGGGGGCCACCACAGAAAAGACCCTGTCCCTCGTCCCCACCAGAGGTGCCTGCGAAGGTGGTGGGACCGAGAGCAGGGCCTCTCCAGATGATCTTAGCACTCTTGACGGTTCATAGGGGAGAATAAGTTCGGACAGGTAAACTGGGCTGGAACTGTATAGGGTTTTGTAGGTCAACACCAGCACTTTGAATTGTGCTCGGAAGCTTATTGGCAGCCAGTGGAGCTGGCGCAACAGGGGAGTTGTACGCTCCCTGTACCCCACTCCCGTTAGTAGTCTTGCTGCTGTGCGCTGGACTAATTGCAGCTTCCGGGCAGTCTTCATAGGCAACCCCATGTAGAGAGCATTGCAGTAGTCTATACAGGATGTAACCGGGGCGTGAACCACCATGGCCAAGTCTGTCTTCCCAAGATACGGGCGCAGCTGGAGCACAATCCTGAGCTATGCAAAAGCTCCCCTGGCCACCGCCGAGACCTGGGATTCCAGGCTCAGCGATGAGTCCAGGATCACTCCCAGACTGCGAACCTATCCTCACTTGCAAATGTTCTTTTTCATGGTGCATGGATATAGGAATTCAGTTTTGAGACAAGGGTGCTTTGCATATGCATGGTATCAGTTTGTGGATATTATACAGTTCTTTTGCTAAGTAGTGGATAATGCTCTCTTGCATTCATAACCTTTAAGTCAAGAAGTCAAGAAGTGCAAAGCACTCAACATGCAGGTGCATCCTGGATTTGAGTCATATGGGTTATAAGAGAACTGTTCAATTAGACTGTTGTGACCTGAGCTGTTTTGCAAGGGGCAATGAATGATTCAATACAGCATATCCAACAAAATATTTAATCTGTACACACTTTCTTGGTCCTCCGATGATATTGGGCTGGAAAATTTTCATTTCTCTATTTTCTCCGAGAAAGGCCAAAACCCCTGAGCCCCATCCCAGAGTAGCAACATAGGAACATATCATAGTTGATAGTATCGGAAGCCAATGCAACATCCAGCAGAACCAACAATACTCTTCTCCCTTCTAGTTCCCTGCACAGGTCATCTACCAAGGTCACTAAAACTTTCTCTGCCCCATAAACAGGCCTGAAATCAAATTGTAATGGATCTGGTTAACCCATTTAAGAACTCCTAATGCTGGGAGACTACCACACATTCCAAACACACTGCACAAAAAGGGACATTAAATGCTAGCTAGTAGTTCTTCAATATTGGGGGGGGGTGATTTTTTTCTTCAAATAATGACCTCAACACAATTTCTTTTAGACAAAATGGAAATCTGCCTTGCTGCAATAAGGCATTCACTAGGCCATTTAGCTAATCCACCAGTCTCCCTCAGGGACTGTATAGATTTCCATTCCTTTTCAGTTATTTTGGTGTTCAAGTCTTCCTCCCATGCCATCCTAATTACAATAGAATTTTAAACTGGTCTTCTATCACTGTATTACACTGTTGTTGTATTGTTCAACATTTTTGTTTAAGACGGCCTTTAATGTATAAGAAAGGAAACATGTTATTAGGATGCTTTTGTCGTCTTTTAAAATTTTGTATGTCTTGTAAATGATATTTTTCTTGTATGTAATTGTTTACAAATTTTATTGTTCAGGGTTTTATTTTTAATTGACTCTTCCCAAAAGCCGCCTTGGATCCTACTCTGGGAGAAAGGCAGCATACAAATAAAATGAAATAACATATATTGCCTAAAAATAACAATTACATGCTTTAGCAAACACTATATAGGGAAGTGAGTCCTCTAGCTTTATCAGCATTTGTGAAAGTTAATGTATAAGTAATTGAAGTCAAGGATTTGTTTCAGGCATTAGATTTTTAAAATGTCCATTAATGCAAAAAGTCACATTTTCTTTCTTTGTGCAATATGCAGCAACAGATTGACCCCACTATCGCCTCTCTGTAGATACATTTCTTCAACTTATACAGAAACACAAGGGAAAGCTAGGTTCCCCTTTTCTCCACCCCTCACAAGCAAGATATAACCACCACTCCAAAGTAAGATTCCAATTCATCTCGATGTACAATGCATTTATTTATTTATTTGCAGTATTTATATTCCACCCTTCTCACCCTGAAGGGGACTCATCGCAGAACACATATAAGACAAACTTTCAATGCCGATTATACAATGATAAGACATACAACAGATAGTTATTTATATAGGCTTTTCCCATCTTTCAGCATCTTTGGAGGATATGCTCAGTTCCTTCCACAAGGGGGTGCTATCACTCCATCTCAATGCCAAAGAGCTTTCTTTGTTGGCAAACTTTCCTCCTTTTTCTGATTGAAACAGCATGGCAAAAATGCCTCCTTACTTTAATGCAGTTTGTAACTGATTAGCCTACCTTACAAGGTTGGTGTACAGGCAGTAACAGGCTTGGCTGGGAAGAGCTAAGGAGATTGGGGCGTGGGGGGGGGGCAATCAGGCAGCTTCATAGCTGGTACAGTCTGATTGGCTGATGAAATGGGCGTGAATTGCTTAACAACCGGAGATGGGCAGAGCCAGAGGAAAAGAAAGAGCTATGCAGCCTAAGTTTTGACAGTTGTAGTTGGGAGTTGGAGTTTGACGGTGTTAATTTAGGAGATTTGAAGGAGAAGGAAGGAAGGAAGGAAGGAAGGAAGGAAGGAAGGAAGGAAGGAAGGAAGGAAGGAAGAGTTTTGGGAACTGTTATTAGAACTGTTTGAGGAAAGTAATTAAAGCCTTCAGGGAGAAGAAATAAGAAATCTAGTGAACCTCTATAGTTTTAGAGTGCTGGTGTTGAACCCTCACAGAAAGAGGATTCAAAAGGTTTTAAATGACCTGTTTGTATTACTGTGTGTGGAACGTTGTTTGCAAGAAACTCATGATTTAAAGCCATTCTCTGTAAAGTGTTCCCTCACTTATTGCTGGGTTTAGGTTCCAGGATCTCCCGCAATAAGTGTAAAACCGCAATGTAGAGATGCTCTATTTATTTTAATATTTATACATTATTTTAGTAGTTATACACTATTTTAAGTCTTTATAAATTTAAAATAAAGTGAAGGAAAGGAAGGAAGGAAGGAAGGAAGGAAGGAAGGAAGGAAGGAAGGAAGGGCCCTTCAAGGCTGGAGGGAGGGATGACTGAGGAGGGACAGCGCCTTGGAGAGCAGCAGCGGCAACACCCCACAAACAGCAAAAATATATTTATGATATACTGTATATTTTAAATTAATATTTTTTGAAATCTACGAGACAGTGAGTCCGCAAAAAGCGAACTGCAGCAATTGCACTGGCTACCGATTGAGCACCGGATTACCTACAAAGTGCTGGTTCTGACCTTTAAGGCCTTATATGGTCTAGGGCCGGCATACCTGAGGGCCCGCCTTACCCCCTACCAACCCCAGAGATCACTTCGATCTGAGGACTAAAATTTGCTCAAAGTCCCTAATATTCGGACTTTTCATTTATTGAGCACTAGGCTCAGAGCCTTCGCGATCGTGGCTCCATATCTGTGGAATGCTTTGCCAATAGAAACACGAGCCATCCGAAGCTTACCTTCTTTCCGGAGGGCGTGAAAAACATTTCTTATTTGTCAAGCATTCGGATCATGCTGATTAGGTTTTTGTTTTTTAATTGTATTTTAGATATTTTGTTCCTTGGATATTTGTAAACTGCTCCGAGCCTTCGAGGAGTGGCGGTATACAAGTCGAAATAATAAATAAATAATAATTGACAGTTTATTGAAACCACTACGCATCTTTACTGTTCAAGAACAAAATAAACATATTTTTCTTGCTTTTTATTTCACCTGAAGAGTCCGTGGGTTGTCTTGAACATCCTAGCAAGGAGGTGGCTTATGGATCAATAAATGGTGGCAGCAAAAAGAAACCTTAATACTAAATGGGTGGCAGCAAAGCAATATATAACATCGTAATCATCATCATATATAATACACAGTTGTAACATCCCACTGTCCTGTCATGTGTGGTATGTCCCTTGGCCTGCACCAGTATAGGTCCCCTTTGCACAGATCCTATTTATCTACTCACATTGCTGTTTTCGAATACTAGGTGGGCGGAGAGCTGGGCTCAAGGTCAGGCGCTCACCCTGACCCAGCTTCGAACTGTCAACCTTTTGGTTGGCAAGATTTGCTGCAGCTGCAGCTGGTGATTTACCTGCTGTGCTAAAGCATTGCTTGATCAGAACTTCATATTGTTTTTTAAAGAGTTGCATAATGTGTCCCAATATACTGAGGTTGTAATCAGGAGCTTTTTCACATTTCATATACAACCCATCCAGACACACAAATCCTAACCCACCTTTCTTTTCTACTTTTCCTTCCTAGCTTACACACACTTTCTGTGAGCCTGTTAGAATTATTTCTGACTCCTTCTTTACCTATTTTAATTGCATAATACAGAAACACAACTATTCATTTTCTATGCACACCCTCCCCACCTGAATGTGGGATCCGGGGCTTTTTGGCACTTTACTTTTTTTTCTTTTAAATTAGAGGTGAGGTTTTCTAAGCCAAACACAAAGACAGGACAATTAAAAGTACAGTTAATACTTCTTTTTAATAAAAATGGCTCATAAAAAAACCACATGGAGAACTCTTTGTTTTAATATTGATATTATGATTGAAGCAAGGAATTATGGTTATTAGAGAGATTGCAGTTTAGATCTAATCACGTCCTGCATTATGCCCTTCTTCAGCAATACTGCTGCTATATTTACTGCAGACATCTATGAAGACAGACAGCACCTTTGAGGAGAGCCAGATAAACAAAATATTTTACATATTCAAGCTTTGCAGTGTCTAATGGATTCATATCATGGAGAGAAAAAGGCTTCATTAGAGGAAATGCACCAGGTGCTGGCAAGCAGATTTACCACAGAGATTTCATTTGAGTTATCTGTTGCAGCTTAATGGGAAAGCTGCAGTTCAGCCCTTGGATTCCAGGGCGCAAAATGGATGAAGGAGGACAGTGTGTGGCACCTAGTAAACCTCTCTCCACACATCAGAGACTGCCCAGGCTGAGAGGTTTACTGGACTCTGCCACTGAGATACATGTACCCACGGTTATGTATTAAAGCCATGAGGAAGACAAGATGCAAGGCAATATCTTCTCTGGAATAATCCTTTTTTATTTATTTATTTACAGTATTTATACCCTGTCCTTCTCACCCCGAAAGGGACTCTGGGCAGTTTTTTTAGAACACAATTCAGCAGACATTCAATGCCGGTTGTACAATTAACAAGGACACACAACACAAAGGACACTCAACAAAAACAGAGGTGAAGGCAGTTTTTCCCCATCTTATTTCCAGCATCTTGGAGGCAATGCTCAACTGCGGGCACAGGGTGGGGTGGGGTGGGAGGTGTGCTGTTGCTCGATCTTCCATGCCAAGGAGCTTTCCTCCAATCGATGTCTTTAAGGGCAAAAAGGGGATGAACACATATATATGAAATTACTGTATATGATTTTCTGCACATACACATTTTTACTCTGGAAAGTTCTGATACTGTTCATGTGTAGAGAAGCTTACCATATTTCATAGCATAATAGTCACCACCGCATATAAGTTGTACCCCCATTTTGGGGGTGGCAAAATTGGTATTTTGCTGTTCCTTGCATAATAGTCGCACCCTTTATTCACTTACCTGCACAGTTCCCCCGGGCAAGTGAATATATGGTGTGACTCGGGGACAGGTGCTTCATCCGCTGTGTACCTGACCCTTTGGAGCTATGGGACTTGTCTCAGCTGCCAACTGAGGGAAACCTAGTAGATCCAAGGGAAGGAGACAGACGTGCGGAGGAGTGAAGCTGCATTACCTCATGCCCCTGCCCCCTTTACAGCTACGGGTCTTCTCTTGGTTGGCAGCTGAGGGAAGCCCTGTAGCTGCATTTTTCATCACGTAATAGTTGCTACCTTGTAATAGTCTTGCCACCTATTAACCCATTCTCACTAGGTATTTGATTCTGGCTGTCCCCACAGAGTTCCTGAACATTTGGTGGGTGTTATGGGGAAAACCATGTTAATTTGGTCCCACATTAAGAAAAGTTAGGGGATGCTCTGGAGTTTTAGGCACAAAGTGGACATTAGGATCTATTCCTATACAGAGTGCTCTGATATCCTCACAGGGTAGCAGCACAGGGAAAACAAGATTGATCATGTTTGTGTCACTTCCATCACCACCAAATGCCCATCGAGCTCTCTGAGAGAAAGATGAAACAAGGAATCTCCTTCTTGGTCATGCGGGGGTCTTGGCTAATTTAAGCACAAAGCTCCTACAATGGCCAGGAACTCCCACAGAGCTCTGCTGAAATCTAACAGCAGCAAGGGCAAAACAGACAGTAAGGCAATTGTATAGTCCAGTGGTTCTTAACCTTTGGGTCCCCAGATGTTTTGGCCTTCAACTCCCAGAAATCCTAACAGCTGGTAAACTGGCTGGGATTTCTGGGAGTTGTAGAACAAAATACCTCAGGACCCACAGGTTGAAAACCACAGAGACCAACAAATTCTTGTCCTGGCTGACTGGTTGGACTCTGAACCCCCCCACCATAGCAGACTTCAGAGGCCACTATGAGGCATTTCTCTTCCAAAGTGGACCCAGATTAACTAGGTGGTATAGATGAGGCCTCCATCCGGCATGGCAATGGTAGAAGAATTCAGTTGTCGGTTATACTTTGAAAAATGAAAACTTGCCACCTGACATCCATAAAGTCTCTACCAAAAGCTTAGGGCTATAATTAAAAACTATGTATGGCATATTATTCAGATATTTTACTGAATGTCTGGAGGTGAAAGGGCAAGGCCAAGCACATAGCACTTGCAGGCCAGAGCTGGCCCTATCATTAGGCAGAGTAAGGTAAGTAATGAGGATGTCAGGCCTGGCCTCCCAGCTCTACCTTTCTGCCAGGTCGGCTTTTCTCCTTGATCTTCAGACTTTCATGTTCTATGATGGATTCATAAAGAAGCAGGATATAAATTGCCAACAAGCCATCAGGTCACATGCAAGTGGACCATGTATGTCTCTGTCCAGTTGCAAGGGCATATTCAAGGGCTGGATATATGTAACTGATCCCAGTGTTATAAAACTGTAGTTGCATCGGCCCTAGACTGATGTATATTGTGAAAAAGCATGGGAATAGTAGTTTGTCAATGGGTACCACTTTTTGGAAGTTCCCCACTCACAGCATTGACAAATAGAAACAGGTTTTTATTGCTATGCCAACGGTTCTATGGGATTCCAATGGCATGGCTTCATGTCTAACACCACCAGAAACTGGTGGCAGTTCTCATCAGCTGCTTAGAAAGGGTGAAAGGGTGATTGGAAAATGATCATTTTCACTATTCTGTATCACTTCTTTATGGCTGATCACAGTGAAGGGATAATCCATAACTACTAATTCCACTTTAAGACAAAGCCTTCTTACCCAGCCAAAGACAGCTGACATCCCTCTACTGTTGGTTAAATTAAAAGCTTTACTGCAGAGCCAAATGGAAAATCCCACAATTGAATCCCACATAGTAGACACTTGATCTGTTGCTCTGATATCTTTAAAAGAGAATATTAGAAACCGCCATTACTGAAAAGGAAGAATTTTGCCTTAAGAACGATACATTTTATGCATTGCCTCCCCCCCCCATCCTATCCTACTGCTCTAAATTTGTGTTGATAGCAAGAGAGAATAATATTTGCCTCATCTAAATATGTGGGATACCCGAGAAGATAAGAACAAAGCACAAAGGCCAGTGGTATGAATTATGCATGCCATATCAAATTCTGGGCCCTATATATAGCTGCATCAGGATTTGAATGAAGGTGGGAGAAACAGAATGAAAGAGATATTGAGCAATTTTCTTCATAACTGGTTCTTACTCACCTTAAATGTAAAATTTTATTTAGCTTATTTCATAGGGAGACATCTTTATTAAGGTTGCACATTTGCATGGGCCCCTTTGAAAGGATTTAATGCAAACAAGGCAGAAATAATTGAAGAAGAAACACCTTCTGACTGTTCTCAGAAAAGCTTAGCACAGAGGAGGATGGCAGGAAAGAATTACTTTATTATATTGATTTTCTTGGGAAAATCAAAGTAGGATATGTCAAATAGACCAATTCGCTTTTGCAAAACTCGGTGAAAGCATTCAGAGTGTTGAATTTACATGTCAAAAAACCGCCTGTAGTCAGACAGCCTCATATGCGAACAAGGCCACAGATGCATTATTATTATTCTAATAAAGACACTAATACTATAAGATAGCTTTGGTTCATTTGCAAACCTGCTCTTTCTCTATCTCTCTGTAATACAATTTAACAGGCAGCATGTCTAAATATTGTTTAAAACGCTGCTATTAACTTTTTCCTTTGGGTAGAACATACCCTTTTTCAAAAACGAATTTTATTGAGTTTCAAAATTTTAAAAAACAACAACAACAACACATACACCAACTCTAAACAATACAGACAAACAACATGTATTGCAACAACAATTAACTTGAGTACTTCCTTCCCTATTCGGTTCCCCAGTATGTTATAACATAATATATATCCATCACTGAACTTATATGACTCCATCCAGCCAGGTTATTCTACAGAACTCATCCATTCAACCTTTTCTTTCTCCAAATAGTCTTTGATTAAAGACCAGTATGTGTGTTTCATTCCTTTGTTTTGGACAAGTGCTGTAGGGAGGCAGTCCATGCTCATAATGACCATTAACTTAATCTTCCAATCTTCCAACACCGGGATAACATCCTCCTTCCATCTTCTTGCAAGCGTCAGTCTGGCTGCCAAAATACAATATATAAATAATTTTTCTTTATTATTTTCTATTTTGAAATCTATCAAACCAAGCAATAAGATTTCCGGTTTAAAATGAAATTTAATTTCTAACGCTTTTTGTATTTCTCTATGTATTTTCTCCCAGTATTTCTTAACCTTTTTACACCTTCACCACATATGAAAAAAGTTTCCAATCTCCTTCTTACACTTCCAACATCTGTTACTATACCTCTTATTATATTTAGATATTTTGTTTGGGGTGAGATACCACCTGTGAAAGATCTTTAATCCATTTTCCTTAAGATCATATGCATACGTATACTTCAGATGTGTATTCCAGAATCTTTCCCAGGATTTTAGAGGAATCTTCCGTCCATAATCCTGGGCCCATTTGATCATACAATTTTTATTCCTTCTTCCTCTGTACGGCAATCTAATAATTTCTTGTATAAGGAAGTTATCTTCTTAGTTTTTGTATCAATAAGTTGTCCCAAAAGCTTTTAGTAAAGTCAAAACCCTGGATTTTATCCTTTGTAAAAAAAAATATCCTGAATTTGGAAGTATTGAAGCCAATTCATGGATTCATCTACTTCTTGTAATTCTGTTAGTTCTTTCAAGACAACTCCCTCATTGGTATTTTTGAGTAAGGATTCGTATCTCACCCACAAACTCTTCCCAAACTGCCTTCTACAAAAGGCCTCCTGTGGTGATATCCAGCCGGGAACCTTTACAAACAATCTATCTTTGTATTTTACCCAGACTTTGTATAATGCCCTCCTTATATAATGATCTCTATGGGTAGAACATACTCTAACTAGATTTTTCTGGGTTTTTCTGCTGACTTTCATCTCATTTCCTGCTCACATAGGGTGCATCTACACTGTCGAATTGCTACAGTTTGATATTACTTTAACTGCCATAGCTCAATGCTATGGAGATACGGGAGTTGTAGCTTTGCAAAGTCTTTTGCCTTCTGTGCCAAAGAGAGTTGGTGTCTCACCAAACTACAACTCCTGGGATTCTACAGCATTGAACCATAGCAGTTAAAGTGGTATCAAACTGCATTAATTCTGCAGTATAGACTAACCCATAGAAGCTTAATCAAAGAAAAATATAATATGGTATCATTTCCTCCAGGATTTCCTTATCCCAGCAAATGGCTGCCAAGGTTCTTGCATGTGGCAGAGAGGGGGGCATCCTCTAGTCCTCCTCTCCATATGCTAGAAAACACAAGTGGGCTTTTAATTGTTTTTTGAAAGAGAGGAGGGAAAGGGCCATGTTTATCTCTTTAGAGAGGACGTTCCAGAGATGGGGGGCAATCACGAGAAGGCCCCTCTCTCGTTCCTACCAGCCATACTTGAGACAGGGATGGGACCGAGAGTAGGGCCTCCTCTGCCGATTGCAGTGTCCAAGTTGGTTTATAAGAGGAGATGCAATTTTTCAAATAGCCTGAGAAATACCCCTCTTTTGTGGAATACACAAACCAGGGGCTTTTTTATTTCCTTTTTTATTAATTAAAATAATCTGTAGCAGCTTGTGCATGAAGTATCACAAAATGTTAAACTTTCAGGGCTGCACTATTTCCTCTGGTGGAAAAGAAGAAAAGTATAGGATGGGGTGAATGGACAAATGGCAATGCACAGATTGGTAAGAGACAAATCCCAGCAGATGCAGTAAGCTAAATGCGTTCGCTATATTTTTTTTAAATAGCAAACTTGGGGAACTGATTGGTGCAATAAGAAGAGTGGCTATCCTGGCATACTCCAGCTGAAATCCAACATTGGTTTACAATTTATTTATTTATTTTATTTACTATGCTTCTATACTGCCTCTCTCAGGCCGAAGGCGACTCGAGGCGATGAACAAGTGCCCACATATAAAACACATCATAATATGATTAAAAAACAGCCATAAAACCATATAAATTAACAGTTAAAAATTACAAAATACAAATCTCAGCATCTCATTCTTAAAATCGGTTTCCGTTGCATTGTCCAATATTCCGTTGGTCTTAATTAAAGTTCGTCTGCGAATGCCTGCTCGAACAGCCAAGTCTTGACTTTCTTACGAAATGTCAGGAGGGAGGGGGCTGATCTCATGTCACCTGGAAGAGCATTCCAAAGCCAAGGAGCTGCCACTGAGAAGGCCCCGTCTCTCGTCCTCGCCAGTCGCGCCTGCAAAACAGGCGGGACCAAAAGCAGGGCCTCTCCAGATGATCTTAAACATCTCGATGGTTCATAGGGAGAGATGCGTTCGGACAGGTAAGTTGGACTAGAACCGTTTGGCAGACCCATTTTACAGCAGACCCCACAATGGCAGACCCATTTTACAGCCTCATGTGATAATGTCCAAAGTAGTGTCAACGTGCATTAATTCTACAGCGGATATGCAGCCTTAACCTATAATCTATCTATGGTTAAATGTGACCTTAGCACATTTTTATTATAGAAGTCGTCACCGAACATTGGCGTTCACTTTTGAATAGAGTTGCTGTGTGTTTTTTTTCCTGCTTTGGAACTAGTTGTATAAATTATCCTTACTTAGTGGGAATCATAGCAACATTCTCTTTCGAAGTCAGGTGTTAGCCTATTATTTTTATTCTGAAGGCCCCAAAGGGAACTTATGATTCAGATACTTTTTCTTCAAAGGCACCTTCATACATCCAGATGAACCGATTACTGACAGAACAATCAAAACCCTGGAATAAATCAAGCTAAAAATGTCAAACCAACAGGAAAATGCATTTTTACTGTATTGTTCAAACACATCCTGGGTTTTCTAATACAAAAAATTAAGTCAAACTTTGCACACTTTGATTTATGAACCTGAGGCCTTTTTTAATTCCTTAACTTTTTATTATTTGCTGACCTATTTTTGAAATATCAACTAGCCAAATAGCTCTGTCCCACCAATGAGTGATAGATATTCAGGATTTTAGGCTGGGTGCTGCTGTAACATCGGAAAACCTTCAAACATATTCACCTTATATTTCCACTCTAGAACAAATGTCACTAAAACTTTAATTTATTTTGTGGGCAAACAGAATTATGTTAGTTTTAAGCCTAAAACATATGCTTTTATTGTGTTTCTTTCATTGATGAAGCATCTGAAAGTGGGTTTTTTTGTCTTGTTCTGAAGGTTCTGCATGAATAAAGAAGAAGGGGTAACGCTTTTCAAACAACAGATCCATGCCATGTAAAACCCCATTAGAAACCAAGTGTGAAAGGCCATTTGTCATCTGGCATAAGGATGCCTGTCTGCCATCAAAAGGGACAGAATCCAAAACTCTATTAGGCAAACCCAAAACCGCTAAAGTAACTCTTTCAGGTCTCATTAAAAAGGGCTCTTAAAATTCCCTAAGTACCATTCAAATATATCTATATTAAAGAACTGCTTATAATTTAATGAATGTAACACAGATGGGAAAAGTGAAGATGAGAGTGAAGAAAAATGAGCAAACCTAAATCTTAGTTCTTAAAAGTTACATTTTAAAAAACATTTATTTATTTACTACTTTTATATACCGCCCCTCTCAGCCCAGGGGCGACTCGGAGCAATTAACAATCGGCAACAATTTTATGCCAAAACAATTATAACAATAAAAAAATCATAAAATACCATTAAAACGCTAGCAAACAATATAAAATATAAAAACCATACAAAGCCATAAAAACATTATCATAAGCGTCTCCATATCAAATCATTGTCCAGTTGCATCGTCCGTGGTTCCATGATATCGTATATCTATGCCATATTTGGGAAAGCCTGTTCGAAAAGCCTATTGACTATGATCCCATATCCACTAATTCAGCATCCAAGGATTTTTTTTTACAATTCCAAAAAAAACAAACCTTGATTTTGTCATTTTATATAAGAGATGCCATTTTACTATGCTGTATATAATGCGACTTGAGCATTCATGGATTTGTTTTCCAAGAGGTATGGAGAGGTCATGGAATCAAACCCCAGTAGATACCGCCTACTGAATGCCTTCGTCACCCTAAAGTGGCATCTTATATGTTCTCAAAATGCCAAGCTGGCATAGAAATACTGCAAGAGAGGAAAAGATCCCAATGGTAGCAGTCTATCAACCAAGCCAATGGGGACCAGCTGTTTTCTCCACCTCTCCCTCTGCTGTAGTCAGGTGGCAAAATATATACCGTGTTTCCCCGAAAGTAAGACAGCATCTTACTTTCTTTTGACCCCCAAAATCCCCACTAAGGCTTACTTTCGGGTACGGCTTACATTAGCCAACGGTACCTGCCGTACCGAAAGTAAGCCTTCCCCTTGGCCGCCGCGCCACTCGGTCCCGCCTCCTCCTCCGCCTCCTCCGCCACCGCTGCCCGCCGCTGCCCGCCGCCGCCCGCCGCCGCCTGCCTCCGCCACCGCCCGTCGCCCACCACCCGCCGCCACTGCCTGCCGCCGCTCACCGCCGCCCACCGCCCACCGCCGCCGCCTGCCTCCGCCTCCGCTGCCACCGCCACCTCCGCCACCGCCACCGCACAGCCAGGCCCATGCCTGGGGAGGTGGAGGCGGGTGGCGGCAGGCGGCGACGATGGAGGCGGAGGCAGGCGGAGGCGGGCGGAGGCGGGCGGAGGCGGGCGGAGGCGGGCGGAGGCGGGCGGCGGCGATGGGAGGCGGAGGCAGGCAGAGGCGGGCGGAGGCGACGGAGGCGACGGAGGCAGGCGGAGGTGGGCGGAGGCGGGCGGCGGCGACGGAGGCGGGCGGAGGAGGAGGAGGAGGCGGGACCGAGTGACGCGGCGGCCGGGGGTACGTCTTATTTTCGGGGTACGGCTTATATTAGCCGACCCCCTGACACCCCGATACGCCTTACAATCGGGGTGTCTTACTGGGAAACACGGTATCACTGACAGTTTCAGGAAGGAGAAGCTAGATAGCAGCTGAGCAAATGACTGCACAATATAGAAAATGGGACTGTTGTCCTTTGTTCCACATTCAAAGGCTGGAATCTTGTTAAGTAGTTATAAGATTGTAAGGTGGATTTACGATCAAATCTATACCAAGCCTGCAAACTTTGTGTTTTGTTTGTTTGGTTGGTTGGTTGGTTTTAAAGCAATACAACTGTTTGGTTCGCTGACATGATAAATAAATAAACATGTAATTGCTATGGATTCACATCTACAGTTGTTAACAACTAAATATTACCTTCAAATCCATCTTTTCAAACCAACAGAAAGTCCTCCATTGTGCATGAGGCACATGGCAGGGCTCAGGCTGAATTGTAGTAAGTAGTCTGTAGTTTGCTCTTCTCCAAACTTGCACGTTGTGGACTCCACTTTGAAGCCCCATTTCTGAAGAATGGCTCTGCACCTCATGGTGCCAGAGCACAGCCTGTTCAGTGTTTTCCAAGTCATCCAGTCTTCTGTGGGCTGAGGAGGGAGTCTCTCATCTGGTATCAGCCATTGGTTGAAGTTCTGGGTTTTAGCCTGCCACTTTTGGTCTCTTACTTGCTGAGGTGTTCCTGTGATTATCTCTGTAGATTTTAGAAAGCTATTTCTTGATTTAAGGTGATGGCATGCTGGCTGATATCCGAACAGAGTATGGCCTGGAGATGTCACTGTCTTTGTCCTTTCATTGTTGCCTGCTACTTCCCGATGGATGTCAGGTGATGCAATACCAGCTAAATGGTATAATTTCTCCAGTGGTGTGGGTAATAGATATCCTGTGATAATGTGGCATGTCTCATTAAGAGTCACATGCACTGTTTTAATGTGGTGAGATGTGTTCCACATCGGGCATGCAGCATGCAACCAATACATCAATTGAACCATCCTATTGAAAGAAACCAATAGTACTGAATGCCTTGTAGAATTGCCAGATGGGAGAGAGTTATAGTAGTATGCAATGCCTACTGAAATTCCCATTTCTATAGACTTACTAAAGATACAGAAACTCTCCCCAATTTTCACTCTGGCAACTCTAAACTGTAATTGAATCCCAACATTTTAACACTTAAGCACTTACTACCGTAGAGCTGGGTGGATGAATAAATTCATTTCCGGTTTTTTCCCTCCTCCTTTACATTCTTTATATACATGAATATTTTAAAATGTCTGAATTTTTCAAAATTCTTATGAAAAGCAAACAGAAGCAGAGTTTCCTTGCACAATGGTATGCATCCCAATTCCTGACTAGCAATGATTACAACCTCTAATTATTAAATCAATAGTCATTAGCCAATAGCACAAAGACAATGAATCCTTTGGATCTTGAGCATGGTTTTTGTGAAACTGCTGGAGGAGGAAGCTTTGGTACAAGTTCACTGTGCCAAAGAAATACACACCACCAATAGTTAGGGAAAGGTAGATAACAACTGTTAGTTATAACTGTAATATTTTGGTGCCTGTATGGGTCCAGATCCAAGCACTGACCAACCTACTTGCTGATTCCATCTCTCTAGTCTGCTGCTGGAGTCATGGTGATAACAGATAGGTGGCTGCACATAGTGTCTCTGCCCTCACGGGGTGCTGGATAGCTTCATTCCCCAAGACAGGCTAATTCAGTTCAGCCTTCAATTCCCCTGAGTTCCCAGGAGGGAACCCTCTTACCAATGTCCATGAGACTATGATAATACATCTCCCAGATCCAGGGCCCATACCAACTGCCCCCCCCCCCCCAAAAGTTGTGACAAATGCAATACTCAGCTAGATACCTGTTTGAGTCCCTGTGTTAAGCGAGATAATAACAACAATAATAATAATACCCATAGATTCTTAGATAAGAATCCCAAGTCAACAATATACAAAGGATGGGCAGGTGGGATGCTGCTCAGGCAGCAAGTGCCAGACTACCAGCAGACTCTTCCTTTAAAACACTCATGTCCAACTGGAGTGGAAACCCCCTACCACTCTGGTAAGGCATCACCAGCCAATGGGCTTGAACCATGAAGCTATCTCTTATTGTCTGGCTGTCCCACTTTCTCCCCCAGAGCCACGAGCCACGAAGAGCCACGAAGCACTGCAAAGACCTTTGGGAGGACAAAGCCAACCCAATCGAGAAAGCACATAGTGATGCCCGAGGTGGTTATTTCCTTCTACCTGATGATAAGGCCATCCATATGCAGCTCCTAGGTAGGTATAAGAAGAGAGAGGAAGAGAGAATATCACCTTCAGCATAAAACTAAGTGAACGCAAAACTAAGTAAACACAATCACAGGTATAGTCACCAGAACCTGCAATCACCTCCTTGTGTCACTAGGGGTCATTTTTTCAAATCTAGCCTCAGGGGCAATATTCTTTTAAATCAGCATTGAGTGAGCCTCTAAAGAAAAGTGCAGTGTTGCATTAATCTATGGCTCAGCGTAAATTTAGGGGCAAAAAGAGTGAATACTTCAAATGTCAATATACATCCATGAGCATCAGATTGAACCAATAACAGAGTGCATATAAATAGCCTCCAAAATAACTGCCCTGAGACTCATTTCAAACTAATGCATCTCTGGAAACCAAAGCTTCCAGATGTTTTTGGACTTCTCTGAAAACTCCTCCCCAATAAGAGGTTGTGACAGCTGTCAGCCTGAACAACTTCAAGGCAGGATTAGACAGATTCATGGATACCAAGTGTATCGGTAGTTACTGAAAAGGACATTCAAGTGCCACCTCGGAGTTGGTTGAGGTAGGCAGGATTTCCCTGGGTACTGGTTGTGGGGGGTCGGGAGCAGGTCAGGGTTTTGCCCTCCCTTCTGCTCGAGATCCCCGTGTACAACTGGTGGGCCACTGTGTGATACAGAATGCTGGACTAGATGGGCTGAGGTCCGATTCAGCATGGCTCTTCTTATGTTCTTATGTTCTTATGTTCTTAATAGCCATGCTGAGTGGGTCTAGAAATTACCCTACTTTTGGCTCCCTGGCAACATTTGCTTCTTCCAGAACTAAGTTACTGACATGTGTTACATTTTGTTTTCTTTTAATACAAGATAAGCAAACATGTTAATTACATTTTTTTAGAAAATGCACATACAAAATCCTTCCATTTGAAATATGTGAAATTCAAGTCTCAAGAAAAATGCAATACTCAGCTAGATACCTGTTTGAGTCCCTGTGTTAAGCGAGATAATAACAACAATAATAATAATACCCATAGATTCTTAGATAAGAATCCCAAGTCAACAATATACAAAGGATGGGCAGGTGGGATGCTGCTCAGGCAGCAAGTGCCAGACTACCAGCAGACTCTTCCTTTAAAACACTCATGTCCAACTGGAGTGGAAACCCCCTACCACTCTGGTAAGGCATCACCAGCCAATGGGCTTGAACCATGAAGCTATCTCTTATTGTCTGGCTGTCCCACTTTCTCCCCCAGAGCCACGAAGCACTGCAAAGACCTTTGGGAGGACAAAGCCAACCCAATCGTGCAAGTTGGCCAATTTCTCCATCCCAACCAGCAGAACAGACTGTTTGGTAAACCACACAGTCCTCCTCTTGGAATTTATCACCTATCAGACAAATGCTCAATCCTGTATAACAAAGCAGTTAGTCTCTCCTCCTGTCCCTTGCCACAGTTCAACAAGCAAGGACTGAGCTGAAAAGGGTAGGAAGGCATTCCATATCCTTGATGCTACTGTAAAGAGGCTAACAAAGTAATGTTAAAATTGAATCAGTGCTCCTATTCTTGCAAGAAAAAGATCTATCAAGATTGGAAGTCCTGGTGGCGAAATGGGTTAAACCCTTGTGCTGGCAGGATTGAAGACCGACAGGTCGAAGGTTCGAATCCAGGGAAAGCGTGGATGAGCTCCCTCTATCCACTCCAGCTCCTCATGCGGGGACACGAGAGAAGCCTCCCACAAGGATGGTAAAACATCAAAACATTTGGGTGTCCCCTGGGCAACATCCTTGCAGATGACCAATTCTCTCACACCAGAAGCAACTTGCAGTTTCTCAAGTCACTCCTGACACAGAAGAAAAAAATAGCTCCAGCCCCAGACATTTTACTGTCAGAGAAAGCACATAGTGACGCCCGAGGTGGTTATTTCCTTCTACCTGATGATAAGGCCATCCATATGCAGCTCCTAGGTAGGTATAAGAAGAGAGAGGAAGAGAGAATATCACCTTCAGCATAAAACTAAGTGAACGCAAAACTAAGTAAACACAATCACAGGTATAGTCACCAGAACCTGCAATCACCTCCTTGTGCCACTAGGGGTCATTTTTTCAAATCTAGCCTCAGGGGCAACATTCTTTTAAATCAGCGTTGAGTGAGCCTCTAAAGAAAAGTGCAGTGTTGCATTAATCTATGGCTCAGCGTAAATTTAGGGGCAAAAAGAGTGATTACTTCAAATGTCAATATACATCCATGAGCATCAGATTGAACCAATAACAGAGTGCATATAAATAGCCTCCAAAATAACTGCCCTGAGACTCAATTCAAACTAATGCATCTCTGGAAACCAAAGCTTCCAGATGTTTTTGGACTTCTCTGAAAACTCCTCCCCAATAAGAGGTTGTGACAGCTGTCAGCCTGAACAACTTCAAGGCAGGATTAGACAGATTCATGGATACCAAGTGTATCGGTAGTTACTGAAAAGGACATTCAAGTGCTACCTCGGAGTTGGTTGAGGTAGGCAGGATTTCCCTGGGTACTGGTTGTGGGGGTCGGGAGCAGGTCAGGGTTTTGCCCTCCCTTCTGCTCGAGATCCCCGTGTACAACTGGTGGGCCACTGTGTGATACAGAATGCTGGACTAGATGGGCTGAGGTCCGATTCAGCATGGCTCTTCTTATGTTCTTATGTTCTTATGTTCTTAATAGCCATCTGAGTGGGTCTAGAAATTACCCTACTTTTGGCTCCCTGGCAACATTTGCTTCTTCCAGAACTAAGTTACTGACATGTGTTACATTTTGTTTTCTTTTAATACAAGATAAGCAAACATGTTAATTACATTTTTTTAGAAAATGCACATACAAAATCCTTCCATTTGAAATATGTGAAATTCAAGTCTCAAGAAAAAGAGAACTAAGCTGTGTCACATAATTACAAGCATTTGTCATTTTTAGTGTTATACTTGCACTGGGATTGGCATTACAGTGTTCCCTCACTACTTCACTGTTTGCTTACTGCGGACTCACTGTTTCGCGGATTTCAAAAAATATTAATTTAAAATATATATCATGGTATTTTTGCAGTTCTGTGGGGTTTTGCTGCCGCCGCTCTCCAAGGTGCTTTCCCTCCTCAGTCCTTCCTCCCTCCCTCCAGCCTTGAGAGGCCTTTCCTTCCTTTCCTTCACTTTATTTTAAGTGTAAAAAGACTTAAAATAGCGTATAATTACTAAAATAATGTATAAATATGAAAATAAATAGAGTATCCCTACATTGCAGTTTTTCACTTATTGCGGGAAGTCCTGGAACCTAACCCCATCAATAAGTGAGGGAACACTGTAGTGGAATATGCAGTAGTGAAATACACACAACTAGACAGTGTGATTTTCCTACCTGGGGGGCTGCTCAGCAGAGTAAGAGAGCTTGCATGCCCAAGCATGAAGTACTATTTGTTTCTATCAGTATTTTTGCAATGCAGTGTTAACTGAAAAATAGAAACATGAAATCGGTTAGGACCAAGAGGACTGAAGAAATGTGATGTTTGAGTGGTTATTATGACTGCAGAAGTGTAATGAAAAGTTTGTGCTCCACCACCATCTCAAGTAATGTGTTTCAAAGCTACTCTCCTTCAAATGTATAATAATAATAATAATAATAATAATAATAAATCACACAGTCCTAGACGCTTGGGAAGTGTTTGACGTGATTATTTTATTCAAAATCCAGCATATAGATCTCGTTTGCTGTGACATACTGTGGTTTTGTGTCAGTAAAATAATAATAATAATAATAATAATAATAAATCTTTATTTGTACCCCACCACCATCTCCACAAAGGGACTCAGGGCAGCTCATAGAAGCACTCCAAGTGTCACACACAGACAACAATACATAAGTATAAATACAATGACATAAGTAATATAAGTATTAGTTGTGATCATGCCCTTTACAGAAGTACAGGTTGAGTATCCCTTACTCAAAACACCTAGTACCATAAGTGTCTTAGATTTTAGATATTTTCACATTTTGGAACTCTGTATTTAAACAGTACATACATACATAATGAGATATTAACACCCACAGTGGCACTGTGGGTTAACTGCTGGACTTGCTAACCGAAAGGTCGCAGATTTGAATCCGGGGAGTGGCGTGAGCTCCCATTGCTAGCCCCAGCTTCTGCCAACCTAGCAGTTCAAAAACATGCAAGTGTGAGATCAATAGGTACCATTCCGGCAGGAAAATAACGATGCTCCATGCAGTCATGCCGGCCACATGACCTTGGAGTTGTCTACGGACAACACTGGCTCTTAGACTTAGAAATTGAGATGAGCACCAACCCCCAGAGTTGGACACGACTAAACTTAATGTCAGGGGAAAAACTTTACCTTTATCTTACTGATGATGGGACCCAAATTTAATTTATTTATGTTTATATACACCTTTTAACATAGATTGTAGGTAATTTTACACAATAGTTTTAATTTAGTGTATGAAATGTAGTGTTTATGTATACAAAATCATCACAAGGGTGTCACTATTTCATCCATCCCTCTGGATGACTTTGGAGTGTTTCAGATTTTAAAATTCCAGATAAAGGATGCTCAACCCATATTTCAATTGGGATCCAGTACCCCTGCGCAGGATGAAATAGATTGCAGAGTATGAACGAATGACACAAAAGTGTAATGCTGCAAACTGTGCTTGGATTCATTGGCTTTGCTTACAGAAAGTTGCTCTCCAATTAAATTGCTTAAGGGATGGGGAAACTATCTGGCAAAACCTCAGGGTACCTGCTATTAATCAGTGTAGACCAGGGCTGTCCAACTGGTGGCCCGGGGGCCGTACACGGCCCCCCAGCCTGTTGGACACAGCCCTCGCTATGCCCCCGGCCGCCATTTTTAATTTTTTTTAAAAAAATGGCGGCCGAGGGGGAGGGGGGGGGGGCAGGGAGGGAGGAAGTGAGCCAGCTCCTCCTCCCTGCACCGCCCCTCCGTCCTCTCTCTGCGCCGCCGATGCAAACCGGATCGCATCGGCGCCGGTAAGAGAGGGACAAGGGTGGTACAAGGAGGAGGAAGAGAGCTAGCTCCTCCTCCCTGCACCGCCCTCTTCTTCCCTCTCTCGCCGGCGCCGATGCCTTGGAAGGGAGGGGGTCCCCCGCAGCGCCTCCCTCCCTTGCAAGGCATCGCGGCAGCGGCTGAAGCCGGCGCCGGCTTCAGTGGCTGCGCGATGCCTTGGAAGGGAGGTGCCCCGTGGCTCCTCCCTCTCCCAAAGCATCCCGGCAGCCGGGGTGGGGTGGGGCCAGGGCCGGGGCCGGGGCGGGGCAGGGGCGGGGCGGGCGCCCCCGGTCATCAGTGACCTGGAATCCGGCCCTTGGCTGGTTAGAAGTTGGACAGCACTGGTGTAGACCAACCTTCTTTAGTGTGTCACTGTCCAGATGTGCTGGACCACAGCCCCCATTAACCCAAGCCATTGTGGCCAGATTGGAGCGTATGAGAGCTGAATAAATGGACCATTTACTGTCTGTAGCACAGAAGACATTACAAAAAATGAGTCTATATTCACTGTGACAGTAGAAAGTATAACAGTAAAAAAAATACCAGTTGTAACAAAGCAAACCATGACACCATATTTGCAAAGGGTCTATGACAAATGATCTCCCCTGCAATCTATTCCACTTCTTTTTAAAAATATTATGACAAATTTTCTGGGCTGCTAGTGCAAAGGTAACAACCTTATTTGTGATGGATTTACTAGAATCTGTCAACAAGCCACAAATAACATCAGCTTGAGGCCAAACAGTTCTTATTCTCTAAGGCTCCCCAGAAACTGAGCTGGAGCATTCCTACGCAAAGGACAGCATAAAGGAAAACACCCTAAATCTTCTACCGTCCTCATCATCACAGATACACACCCAGTGAATGTGGGGCAGTCGGGTCCCTTCATATTTCCCATCAAAATAGGCAAATGACATTGTTGGAAAATTAAGGGCAGTAAAAGTCAATTCTGAAGATGCTGTTGGAAGTCTCTCATGAAGAGGATGAAAAAGATCATCCTTGAGACTTGCTGAGATCTACATTCTCATATTGATTCAAAAAATCTAATTCTAAAGGAAAATTTGAAACATAAGTTTACAATTCATATTACGAGTACTATAACAACCAATAGTATTACTTGCTCCATGAGTGGCATGTTTCATTTATTTATATATTTATAAATAAATGAAATAATATATATATCCCAGAATTCTTATCTGGATTGCTTGAGGTGAAAATTATTTTTGATGTCAGATTTTGGGAAATTTTGGAATACTCATATTTGCATATACATATACAGTGAGATACCTTGATAATAGAGCCCAAGTCCAATTGTTTTCCAAAACTGGGACCCCAAAAAAGTAGAATAGAAGTTCAGGTAAATGACCTCTTGTTACCCTACTTGGCTTCCAAAGCAGGAAACTGCTCCCTGTCGAGCAGCATAGCCAACTTCTCCTTTTCCCCCACCTCCACATAATGGGCTCAGGATACCAGCATTTCCTCTTCAGCCTAGTCCCTGACTCAGAACTGAGATCGGAATGCAGATTTACCCAGGAAGCATACTGATCCCACATGAACACAGTGAATTTGCCCCAAAGGAAATCTCAAGCACATCATCCCAGAACGTCTATCTATTGTCTCATCAAGAAGCTCATCACTTTCCAGCCCCAATAGCAATCAGTGACTGGTGTTTCTCCTGAGTGATCACTTCCATTTCCAAGAAGCTCCCTTTGGCAGAAAGGGACTGGTGAGGATATACAGAAGACGGGCTCAAGATTCTTCCAATGGAAGGCTTTATTAAGTTTCCCACCACACTAATCACAAGCTGTAGAAATGAGGGCTGTTAAAAAATAGACTGAGGCCCCTTCCACACTGTCCTATATCCCAAGATCTGATCCCAGATTATCTGCTTTAAAGTGGATAAATGGGCAATGTGGAAAGGACATGATTGTTCTGAAACTTGGCAGTGTGCCACAGTGCCACAATTTAAGGAGATACATCTTGTAGTTTTTAAAAATATTTTAATTGAAAAAAACTTTTTAAAGTTCCTAAAAAGATGAACGAAGCTTTCAGAAACTCGGAAAGGTTTGATTCCCTGTTTATGTTGTCTCATTGTGCAGAAATTCAGGGAGATACCTCTTGTAGGTTTTTTTTTTTAAAAAATTGTAAAAACCTAAGAAAATATCCTAAAATCAGTGGATGACCAAAACATTCAGAAATTTGGCATGCTTATAGTTGTACATGTTGCCTACAAGTGTGCCAAGTTTCACCCTGATAGTCATAAAAATGACAGAGAAACGAGCCTCAGAAATTTTTCCCATTGCCACTAATAGAACAAACATTAACTAAATAATGACGAAGATTCAGAGATTTGGATTGTGAAATTAAATGGGACCCCTCCGAATCTTTATGAACTGAAGCAGGGGCCATCCAAATCTTCAGAATGAATCATTAATCAAAAATGTAAGCGGCTTCGCACACTTTTAGTAAAGATGACAACAATGAATGTATTTTGAACCAATAAGATTATGGATTGTAATTTGTACCAATCACAGCAAAATCTGTTCTTTACCAATGTCTATAAAATGTCACTGTCTGTAAACACGTGGCATGTCAGATGTGGAATAAGGGAGTCTATTCCACTGTCAGACTTCTTACAGTCAAAACAGTATTAATTTTTAAAGATGAATCTTTTCTCTTTTTTCCCTTTCTCCTCCCTTTTCCTTCTTCTTCTGTAGTGGGTAGCAGGGAGTCTTCTATTTGTGTAAGATAATGAATTCAAAGTGTGAATGAACCATTTTTTTAAAAACTTACCAAAGTTTAATACCCATGTGCATCAATTGGATGATACTTTAGGCAATTTCAGGACTATTACTGCTAAAAGGAATATATTTATTTTGCATATTTCCATGTATGTAAGTTTGTGGGTTTGTTTTTTTAATAAAAAAAAGATTGCATAGATTTGATCTTCTGCAAGTAGAATGAAAATGTACCAATACATTTTATTTTGCAGTCCATAAATGACACAAGTCTAGCATTCAAAATCTGAGGGGAAATGAGGTAAATGAAATCATATGCTCAAATCTTCAATAGGGAAGTGATGCTGCCTAATAATAAGCAATCCAACAATAATTGTACTGAAAGGAAAAGATGGAATCTCCAGTGCCAAAATTAGGGGCCAAGTTACCCAATGCAGTCAAATCAGAACCATGGTGTTTGGGAAACACTGGCTTTGACCTATCAAATTGGCACAATATCAGCCGATCTGCTTTTATGTCTTTACAGTAGGGATATGCAATTTCTACACTTTCTGATATTGTCAGATTGCAACCCCCATCATCCCCAGATATCATATCTAATGGTAAGAGATAATGATGTTGCAATCTGGCAACCTGGAGATCCAAAACTTACCCACTGCTGGCTTAGGGTATTAACATATCCAAGGGCCCTTCCACACAGCCCTATATCCCAGAATATCAAGGTAGAAAATCCCACAATATCTGCTTTGAACTGGGTTATCTGAGTCCACACTCAGATGATGTGGGATTTTCTGCCTATCTTGATATTCTAGGACAGGGCTGTCCAACATCTTTTGGGCCAAGGGCCGGAGTCCTGGCCACTGATGACCTGGGGGGCCGGAGCAGGGGGCGGGCCGCTCCTGGCGGCGCTGACGTCACCACGTCTGACGTCACCACGCCGGCGTCCTGCACGGCCCGCCCCTTTTCGGCGAGGCTTGCTGACGTCACCAAGCCCCACCGAAAAGGGGCTCCTACAGTGACAGCCAGGGCGGCAGAACCGGCGATTTCTCCCGGTTCTGCTGCCCCGGCTGACGCTGTAAGAGGAAGGGCAAAGCCGAGGAGAGCCCTCCTCCTCAGCTTCGCCCTTCCAGCTAAAAACACGCCAGCCTCAGAAGCAGCGATTTCCCGCTTCCGAGGCTGGCGTGTCCCTTTAGCTGGAAGGGCGGCCATGAAGGGCTCTGCTTGGCTTTGCCTTCCTCTTAAAGGGACACGCCAGCCTCAGAAGCAGCGATTTCCCGCTTCCGAGGCTCGCGTGTGCCTTTAGCTGGAAGGGCAAAGCCGAGGAGAGCCCTCCTCAGCTTCGCCCTTCCAGCTAAAGGGTCACGCCAGCCTCCTCCTCCGTCCCGCCTCTCCCCCGGCGCACCGATCGGGAGCACCGGGGAGGCGGGACGGAGGAGGCGGGCCTATGGAGGAAGAAGGGAAGCGCTTCCTTCCTCCCCTAGGCCCGCCTTCTCCCTCCTCCCCCCCGTTCCCAATTGGTGCGCCGGGGGGGAGAGACGGAGATGGAGGAGGAGGAGCCTCCCTTCCTCCTCTTTACGCCGCCTTTAGGCCCCCAGCGCTCCCGATTGGTGCGCCGGGGGGGAGAGGCGGGACGGAGGAGGAGGAAGGGTGGGCGGGCTGGGTGATGTCAGGCTCGGGCGCTGGCGCCACGCCTGACGTCACCCAGCCCGCCCGGAGATCGAATGTTTAAAAAAAATTTGCAGGGTAGGCGGGGGCCGTAGGGAAGGGGCTGGGGGCCGTATACGGCCCCAGGGCCGCCAGTTGGACAGCACTGTTCTAGGATACATGGCTGTGTGGAAGGGCCCTAGGTTATATAGAGCTAATGGGAGGTAGAACTGAAAAGCATTGGGAGGGTCACACAGAGATAGGAAATGAGTCATAGGCAGAACAGCTCTAAACATCAGAATATTGTATTCTGGTTCATATGCTCCAGTATCACTTTACATGTATAACCAGTGGAAAGACTTGTTAGTAGCTTTTGACTGTTCAGTCTATTTTAATTATCCCATTTACTAATATAAACTTTTGAGGGCATCTTTACTCTATTTTCCATCCTAATATAAAGTTAGAAGAGAGAGAGAGAGAGAGAGAGAGAGAGAGAGAGAGAGAGAGAGAGAGAGAGAGATGATAGAGCAGTCAGAGACTTTGTTTTTCTTTTGCTTCTTTTTGGCATCCAGTTCCACAGGATAATACTACTAATGCCTTGCATACAATCAACTCATCATTTGTTCCAGCACTTCCCCATTGATACCTGCTGGTGTCCATTTTACAAGCAGCTTCCCTTGCTCTGTGCCATGCTATTTATCTTCCAAATGTTAATTGCCACTCCGCAGTTCTGGCTTGTGTTATTCACAGCAGTAAGCATGTTCGAGAGAGCCCTGCAAGATGAAACAGCGCATGCAAGGTCATTAGCACCTGTTCGCCAAAGTGATCTATGCTACCAACTAGGATGTCCTGCCTGGGGCATTGCATGTGTCTCCTTAAACCATATCAGCAGCAGACCAATTTCCCTTATTTCAGATTCTTATTAATACCCATGTCCATACCATGTATTTGTCAATATTCATTTTGAAAGTCACTACAAGTTTGGCAATGCAATGTCTACTGCTGTATTTTAAGGTGGTTTTAGAAAGAATTAAATCTAAAATTTTGTATGGTCCAAATTTTATTTGGAGTTATTTCTATATGATCTTTCGACACCCAAGAGGATGGTTTACAACAAAAATATAACATTGGTAAACATGAATTTCAATACTCAGTCATGGTACTTTGAATAGAAATAAAATTAAAATGAGGCACATCGTGGTAGGATTTCAGAGCATGTGAATAGTGGTTTTTGCTTCACAGATTATATACAAATCATTCTGGGATTTAGCAGAATAGGTAAGAATGTATAGCAGGTCAGTATCGTTAATTTATAGTTTACTAAATATTCTAAACTGATCAGATCATCTCTGCTCTTGGAAGCTACGCAGGATCAGGCATGATTAGTACCTGGATAGAAGTTTACCAAGGAATACCAGGTGTTGTAAACTGTATTGCAAAGTGGACAGTGCACCCTTATCTCTAGAAAAAGTGGAGCTCTAACCCTTGGGTTTTTCTTAAAGAAGATGATAGACAAGAATCGAAGGAGGAAATCAATCAACACTTTAGACTCTAAACTTTAGAGTTTAAAGTGTTGATTGATTTCCTCCTTCAATTCTTGTCTACCTTATTCTTAACTTGGAAAGAACTAAAAGAGGTGCAAACCACTCTGGAAGTACAATGGGGGGGGGAGAGAGAGAAGTTAAAATATTTGTGAGCATATACCCCAAATAATCTAAATAATATAGTTCAACTAAACTACTCGTGCAACCAGTTATGGAAAAAAATAAGTATTGGAATTAGGATATCACAACCAGGATAAAAGTTTGCAAAATGAAGATTTTACCCAAGATATTGTTCCTTTTTCAAACACTACCATTTAATATTCCATCCAACATAATAAAGAAATGGGACAACTCAATTAAATGTCAGGTAGCAGGGGCTAACAAGAGAAGAATTACTAATTTGATATTATACCCCCCAGAAGAGAATGGAGGTTGGGGTGCTATCTTGAGGCATTCCAGTCACTGAGATTATTGGGATTGGATTTTGACAAGTCAAAAAGATGGGTACGATTGGCAAAATCAGTCAGTGGGTGGGAACATTATTCATAATTAAGGAAAAGTTAGATAATAAGGAAATAATGGACATAAAAAGTGGACCACTGATTTCAACAATGCAGTGCTGGGGAAAAATGACAAAGTATATTTCCAATAAATAAAATAGGACTCATAGATAATGAAAAAAGATCACATATTAGGAAGGTGATAAATAATATGAAACAGAATGGAATAATAAAATTTGTGAGTTATTAAACCTTGAAAGATCAATAAAAATTGGAAGAGTTATAGAGTAAGTACAAAGAAAGAAACTGGCTATTATGGCATGGAATGAGCTAGAGCAGTGCTGTCCAACATCTACCGGACCAGGGGCCTGATTGCCAGTCAATGATGACTTGGGGGGCCGAAGAGTCTGGCCCCGCCCCCAGCTCCGCCCCCTCCCCACCCCCCGGCTCCGCCCCCATACTCAATATGCCCAAATGTGAACACTGGTGGATTTGGGGGAAAATAGACCTTGACATTTGGGAGTTGTAGTTGCTGGGATTAGTAGTTCGCCTACAATCAAAGAGCATTCTAAACCCCACCAATGATGGAATTAACCAATCTTGGCACACAGAACTCCCATGACCAACAGGAAATACTGGAAGGCTTTGGTAGGCATTGACCTTGAGTTGTGGAGTTGTAGTTCACCTCCATCCAGAGAACACTGTGGACTCAAATAATGATGGATCTGGACCAAACTTGGCATGAATACTCAATATGCCCAAATGTGAACACAGATGGAGTTGTGGGAAAATAGACCTTGACATTTGAGAGTTACAGTTTCTGGGATTTATAGTTAACACACAATCAAAGAGCATCCTGAACTCTTGCAACAATTGAATTGAACCAAACTTGGCATATTGAACTCTCATTACCAACAGAAAGTACTGAAAGGGGTTGCTTGGGAAATGACCTTGAGTTTTGGAGTTGTAGTTCACCTACATCCAGAGAGCACAATGTTGGATCAGGACCAAACTTGGCATGAATACTCAATATGCCCAAATATGAACAGGAGAAGGAAGGAAGGAGGGGAAGAAGAGAAGGATGGAGGGAGGAAAGGGAGGAGGGAAAATGAAAAGGAAGAAAAGATAAAAGGGTGGCAGGAAAGAAAGAAAGGAAGGTGAAAGAGGGGCAAGGAGGGAGGGAGAACAGTTGAAAGGAAGGACAAAAGGGTGGATGGGTGGAAGGAAGGACGGAAGGAACTGGGCCAGGCCTCTGCCGCCGCGGCCAGGCCTCCACTGCCGGCGCGAGTGCGCCTGCGCCAGCGCAAGTGCACCAGTGCGCCGCCGGGCGAGAGTGCGCCAGTGCGCTTGCACCAGTGTGCCTGCGCCGGCGAGAGTGCGCCTGCGCCGGCGAGACTGTTCCTGCGCCGATGCCAGTGCGCCTGCGCCGGCGAGAGTGCGCTTGCACCGGCGCAAGTGTGACTGCGCCGGCGCGAGCGCCGATTGGCGGGGGGAGGGAGGGAGTAGGAGGGAGCCTGCTCCTCCTCCCTGCCCCGCCCAGCCCCGCCCCTCCGTGAAAAAAATAATTTTAAACAAGCCGATTTCCTTTTTAAAAGGGTAGGGGGCCGTAGGGAAGGGACTGGGGGGCCGTATACGGCCCGTGGGCCGCCAGTTGGACACCCCTGAGCTAGAGGATAACAGAATGGAGAAGAAAGGAAAGCCCAGAAGCAGGCTTTAACCAAAGTTTAAAATAGAAATTTGAGGAGGAGAAAGGAATTGGGGATTTGTATATAAGAAAAATACAACATGAAACACACTTTCCTTGGGTTATGGAAAGACCAATTAAATTGCATGGAGAAGAAGACTGAGAATTGGATAAGAGCAATTAAGGAAATTAAACACTTAAGGATTAAGGAAACACAACATAAAATATTGACGAAATGGTATCAAAACCCACACCAACTGACCCACATTACAAAAAAATCCCCATCAAAACACTGTTGGCATAAATGTGGGTGAATGGGGGGGGGGGGTTATTGGGGAGAAAAAATGGATTAAACAAAAGCCAATTCTTTATCCTACAAATTATAGGTAACGGGAGGAATAAAGATTAAAAGTGCAAAATATATTATAGCAGCTATCCAAGCAATAGCTGCCTTAGGATGGAAAGTTGAAGGGAAACAAGAATTTTTTAAATGGCTCAAATCTTTATCAGAGTATAAGCTCCAAGACTACATAACGGAAAGGAGAACAAAATATATGAATGGTTATCCAAAGGGAGTTGAAATGGAAAGAGCTTATAGACAGAGCAAACGGAAAAGAAAAATATAAAGAAATCTTTGTGATCAAACAAATAATATAAATCAATGAATACAGTCACATCTGTTCCCAGAGGAAGGGGTGTGGGAGGAAAAGGTAGGGGAAAATGGATAGGTATAAGTGATAGATGTAGAAGAAGAAAAATGTAATCAACAGAATGTGTTATAGAAGGGAAAGATAATAATATATTGTTGTGTGTATGCAATTGTGACAATGTTACAAATTACCTCTAACAAATAAAAATAATAAATAAATAAAAATACCCCGTGCCTCTATTTAGTACCAGGTAGACCAGGTTTTCTTGGAACAAGTAGACCTCGCAGACCACACACCTTCTTCAGTTACTCCAGGTGGCTTTCCCCAAACCCCATTATAGTCCTCCTGTAAAGATATTCGAGAGGTATACAATCTCAAGTGGAAGGAGGCTTTTTATGAACGTTAAAGCTTCTGGACAGAAACCACAGGGGGCAACAAGGAAAACTTTGAAATGTATATACAAAACAAAACAGAAATCAAGATATTCAAGTATACAGAAATTTAAAAGGATTCTAAACTTAAATGAAGTTCATGAAAAACAATTCTAGAAATACTGACAAAACATTACATCATTGATCAAGGCAGCTCTATGGAAGAAGAGCGGCACACTAAATTCAGTTGACCTTACTTCCTCCAAGAACAGGCCCATCCAGACAGCCCCTTTATTGCGGAAACTTCAGCAATAAAAAGGGCTGTCCAGAAGACATTCTGGCCATCCCGCAATTAATTTCCTATAAACCAGGAAATTAATTAGATAGTGAATTTATTCCACACCTTCTTGAAAGGCGTGGGATAAACCCACTATTTCTGGTGTCTGGACTGCAGTCACCAGTCCCATCCCCTCCCCCACGGCCCCCAAACCCTTTTTAAAAGTAAAATAAATTACTTTTAATTTCAGATAAATTACTCAATTC
Source organism: Anolis apletophallus (assembly GCA_030556195.1). Lineage (NCBI taxonomy): Eukaryota > Metazoa > Chordata > Lepidosauria > Squamata > Anolidae > Anolis > Anolis apletophallus. The sequence goes on from JARBWK010000002.1 coordinate 159,427,842, forward strand.
CAGCTTTTAAAAACCAAAAAAGGCAAATGTGACTATAAAATATAAAACAAATGGGAAATGGAAAACTTTGGAATAGTGAGAGAATGTGAGAAAGAGTAAGAGGAGGGGTATTTGGCCAGTACAGAAGCAGAAAGGATTGTGACAACAAAGTAGGCAATGGGGAACATTGCAAGATTGGGGGCTGTTGATTGGTTCTCTCTGTCAATACAGAAATATGTGCTTATTGTATTGAGGAGGAGAACTGATAACAGGATGTGCATGGCATCATGTGACTGGGTCCATCATCAAAATGTGCCTACTTTGTTCAGTAAAGTTGTTCTCTATGTGGGGTTGCCTTTGAAGACTGTTCGGAAGCTGCAACTAGTCCAGCGGACAGCAGCCAGGTTGATAACAGGAGCGGCATTCAGAGAGCGTACAACTCCCCTATTGTGCCAGCTCCACTGGCTGCCAGTTTGCTACCGGGCACAATTCAAAGTGCTGGCTTTAGCCTTTAAAGCCCTAAACGGTTCTGGCCCAACTCATCTGTCCGAATGCATCTCTCCCTATGAACCATCGAGATGTTTAAGATCATCTGGAGAGACCTTGCTCTTGGTCCTGCCTTCCTCGCAGGCACAACTGGCGGGGACGAGAGATAGGGCCTTTTCAGTGGTGGCTCCTCGGCTTTGGAACTCCCTCCCTAGAGACATCAGATTGGCCCCCTCCCTCCTGACATTTTGCAAGAAAATCAAGACCTGGCTGTTTGAGCAGGCATTTGCTGATGAAATATAAAGGTTTAATTAGATATATGGAATGACGACAATATGACGGAAACTAATTTCAACATGACGCTGAGGCTGCAATTGTATGTTTTTAATTGTTAATTTGTTGTTATATGGTTATTTTTTTGGTTTGTTTTCTTGTGTTGTATTGAGGGCAGTGACTGCCTTGTGTAAACCGTCCCGAGTCGCCTTTGGGCTGAGAGGGGCGGTATAGAACCGTGACAAATAAATAATAAATAAAGTTATGCATTCACAGTGCAAGCATAGTTCACGTTGCATAAATTCTGCAGTAGGAAGCGGAGAGTTGTGGTTTGGAATCTTACCCTTCCCAGTAGACTCAGACAAAAGCAAGCTGCTTCAGCATCTCCTGGCTGTATGCTTTCTCTCATTAACTTTACACTATGAAGCATACTTTCATCTCAGAACTTCAAATAAAGAAATATGGAGCAATTTTCCTCTCCCCGTTATATAATTCAGCTCCTGCAAAAATCGTGAATTTGAAGCCCAGCGTGTCAAGCTTCCCACGGCCCTTCCACATACCATATAACTCTGAATATCAAGGCAGATAATCCACAATATCTGCTTTGAACTGAGTTATCGGAGTTCACACTGCCATATAATCCAGTTCAATGTGTATTTTATACAGCTGTGTGGAAGGGACCCCAGAAAGCTGAATTGGCAGATTGGAGGCAGATTGGAGACAAAATCAGAGGTTTATTTGTCAGTGACCAGAAAGGATGTCAGTGGAAACAGCACTTCAAAGATCTGGCATACCACAACTGTGAATACAGAGCATATTTATTACATTTTGACAGCTATGCTACTTCTGATTGGTTCAAAAAGTGTTCCGCTAAGATCTGTTCTGTGGTTGGTCCGTGATTCCCTCTGACAGCATTGTTGGTTGGTCCTCATCATGACAGGAAACTTAAATAATCTATCACTGGATTATTTTGAAGTGTACGTGCATTTATTGAATACAGTGTGCCAACTGATAACGGCTGAAATGGGTCTTAATATTCCAGCTCCAATTAAAACAATAGTGTCAGTCCAAGTAAACAAAAGGGAAATTTCCCAGGATATAAAGCCCTTAATGCGCATGAGTGATCTGTGGTTTGCTTAATCACTATCTGGGCCTCGATCTGATTCCAGGATTTCCTATAAATCATCTGCACAGTGCAACCACTTTCTTCAGACTGGATTAAATGGTCAGTGCAGATGGGCCTATAGTTGAGTCTAAGTGCCTGCTGCGCCATCAGAGAAACTGAAGCAACATCTCAAATAGAAGATGTGGGATGTTATAAAATGCCAACAAATGGACCTTTTATTTCTTATTGTAGTTTTTGGTGAGAGCTTTGGGAAAACTTGGGGATTTTTCTGCTTTGTGTGTCGAAAAACCCTTCAGGTTCTCTGCACCTTGATTTGGGGGGGGGGTATAATTTATTGTTCAGTCTCAGGTAACAATTTTTTTGAAGACAGTCTTGTTAAGACCTTGCACACTTACGGAATATATATATTCACACTTCACATTGCCCATTTTTATATGTCAGTAACATAAACTAAACATGGGCAGCCTTTAAAATCTAATGAAAGTCAAATGAGGTCAAAAATGCAATTTGGGGTTTATTTTCACATATTTCAGATCTGAAATATATCTACATTCAAGCTCACAAACCCTTAGTCCCTAAGAAGCTAGATTTCAAACCTGCTTGCTTAATTGAAGGATTTTTTCCATATGTTTAGAAAATACACACACACAAGTGCGCAGATGTATCAAACTTTTCTCACTCCCTACAGGCAATTTTCTGACCTCCTTGTTGAAGATCCAAGTCCTAACTTTGGTTCATGGACGAGTAATCACAGTAGGTCCATGACAAAACCTCTCCTCGAGCACAAATATATCATTGGCAGCTGTTGTAAATCAAAGCCTCAAAGAGCATCATTTAGCCTGGAGCTAAAATTGCTTGTTTATCAGATGGTGTCTAGTTTAGCATGGGTCAGTTCCTTGTAAATCTCAGGGACCTTTTACGGCATCTACTTAAGCAGGCGATTGGCTCCTGGGAGGGTTTTGGAGGACTTAAATGACTGGAGGCTGCTAAAAAGAGCCAGGCCTCGGTTTAGTTAGAGTGGTTACTCCTATCGTTTGGCTCCAGTCTGTAAACTAACAAAGATAAGGCGTCTGCTTTATCCACAGAAAGAGCAAGCATTAGTTTCTTAGGAAATCTTTATATCCTACGTGTTAATGTTCCTTGGGCTTTGGGTATTTTGACCTTTGCCTGCTTGGATTTGTGATTTATTGTAGGAGTGGCCCTATTTTTCCTACACTCTTCAGTTCAACAGTGGCAATTAAATGAATTTAACACTCAGTAAAGCAGTGCTGTTTTAAAATAAATCATAATGGGCTATGCTTGTTTGGTTTCCTCTAGCATACGCTGTGTGAAGTATTTTTTTTCCAAAAAAATAAAGCCCTCTAAGCAAATCAACACCTTCTTCTCCATCCCTTCTTTTCCTTTAAATCCCTTTATGAAGGAATCTGTATCCACAACACAGTTCAGCCCAGTCTCTATTCCCAGCTCTCCCAATGTCATCGCTTTGGCCTCAGGCAATAGAAAATGTTTTGTGGATTCCGACCACAGGATTACGATAGCAAAGAAAACTGTACACAAAATTCTGCCCACCGCCCTCCCCTCTCCATGCCGCAGTCTAAATACCATGTTTGTTAAAATGATGAATAGCTTATTGACTGAATTTCCCTCAGACGCTTGTGGCTGGTAAATTCTTCCCAGAGTATGGTGGAACGGTGTGGGTAAGCCACTAATAACGGGGCTAATTATAAAGGCTCCTCATAAGTACTTTTATGATATCAACTAATTACAGTTCACCTCAGCATATGGTGGGTGACAATGCCTTTTGGAAACTCGCTGGGGGAGTGAGAAGAGCAATGCCTTTCCAAGGAAGCTGACTGGGCAAAACGGGCATCTCATTGATGCCATTTTTTCACTTCCCTGCTCCCTTTATCTGTGTGTAGGTGCCTTCAATAGTGGTGTGCAGAATGGCAGAAATCCGTTCTTTTTTTGTTCCAAATTTTGGGTGCCCCCAGCCCCCATTCTGTCTTTGGGCAAATTCTTCCCAAGACAGAAACAGAACTCTGGATCCCAAATTGCGGATCTGAACAGGCCCCTTCTAATTTCCCAGAATTTTCCCAAAGCCAGAACAGGGGCAACCCGAAATTTGAAACAAAAACAGAATTGATTTTTTTCATTTCACACAGCTCTAGCCTTCAGCAGCACAAATACCTTTTGACCTCCAAGAATAGAATGAGGCAATTGAGTTACAGAATTTCCATTGTTTGAGTTAAAGCAATTTTGAATGAGTGTATGTGTTAAGATAAAGGTAAAGGTTTCCCCTGACATTAAGTCTAGTCAAATCTGACTCTGAGGGTGGTGCTCATCTTCATTTCTAAGCTGAAGAGCCTGCATTGTCCATATACACCTCCAAGGTCATGTGGCCAGCATGACTGTATGGAGCGCTGTTACCTTCCCGCCAAAGTGGTACCTATTGATCTGCGGCAGGGCTGTCCAACTGCTGGCCCTGCAGGTGTTTTGGACTTCAACTCCCAGAAATCCTAGCCAGTTTACCAGCTGTTAGGATTTCTGGGATTTGAAGTCCAAAACACCTGCAGGGCCGGCAGTTGGACAGCCCTGATCTACGGTACTCACATTTGCATGTATTCGAACTGCTAGGTTCGAACATGCTAGGTACATGTTATTATTCCCTTTAAAAATAGCAAAGTAATAAGTAGGGCTTTCTCGGAATGTCCAAAGTGATTATTGTGGTGTTGTTTCCCAAATGAGTATAATAGCCTAAATCCAATGCAATACATTTTTTTAAAAAAATGTTTGTTCAAGGGGGGGAAAAACCAAAATGGTACTGGGGCTTCGCCAAACTTCAGCTTCCATGACTCCATAATATTGAGCCATGGCAGTTCAGGTGGTGTCAGACTGTGACCCCCAGCCTCAAAATAGATGAACAGACACAGGAATGGAAGTGCCATGTTGTGCTCCCGAACCTGGGTACGCGGGTTGGTCATGTAAACAGATGCAATTGCAACATTTTACATGGGCCCAAAGTTGCAGTTTGCTCCAGATTCTCAGGGAAACTCCACACCACCCCAAGACTTTTGCTAATGCAGTTCATAAACGTGTTAACCTGAATTAGCTTTGTGCATCATTTAGCTCCTACAAAGCTAATCCCTCCCCCACTTCATGGTTAAATGTCTGTATAGATGTGCCCCGTGATTTTATGTTCCCAACACTTCTACTTAGACCATCCTTCCTCTCCAGCTTAGCCATTATGAACCTCATTCACTGTCATGTGCTAGTCTTTCCCTTCAGCCCTACTAATCTCATCTGTAAAACAGACACATTCATATATGAAATCCTTACCCAGGACAACAAAAAGCTATTGTCTTGATTTTTAGGCCTGTACCTGGGTTTCTTTGGGGCAATGATTCAGAAAATTGCATTGGATAGACCACATCCACCCTAGTTTCCTAGGTTATCATGGCTTTTTATGGGTGAGCATATAAAGACTGGTATATGGCATGTATCCTGTATTTCAAAAACTAGAGCTGAGAGGGGGAAATGGTCATGGTCCCAAATTAGCATGTAAAATATACTCAGAAACAGGGTTAACATTTGAGGCACCAAAATGTGTGTTGGCCAGTGTTATCTATAAACCTCAAGGCAGCTTTCTTAAAAATGATTAATTTCAATTTATCTGTATTTTATTTATTTATTTATTTATTATTATTCGGACTTCTATCACCGCCACTACCCGTAGGCTCGGGGTGGTTCACAAGTCTGGCAAAAGAACAACACTATGAACAACAAAAACAAACATTACCACAGTAGAAAAGAAAGAGGGGGGGGAGGACAGAGGCGTGGGATAGAAATATGACAATAGGGAGCATGTCAGGTTGGAGCAAGAATAACAGGATGGGCAAGAGTTAGGTGAAAGAAACACAAGCAAACAAAGCCAATCATGTTCTAAGAATGGCTCTTACAGACTATGTGAAGTGATGGTGCCCTGAGACTAAACATGCCAATAAACATAGTAACAAGATTAAGCTTCACTCCCACATCCCCTTAGATGGGTCCAAAGAGGTTCAATCTAAATTATTTTCTGGTTTCAGGCAATGTCAGTTTCATTAAGCAACATTAGCACCACCAGGTGCAATAAGGGAAAAAAACAGTCAGCAATAAGGTACAGTAGAAGAATGGTTTGGGTTTTAAAGAAAATAAGCCTGAAAATATATGCTGGGCCATTTTCACCATCTGCTGCACATTTGTCACTTGACAAAAGGAGGGTGGACACCTGGGGAAGTCATTGTTTAACTGACGTTTGGAAAGGAAACACCACCTCCAATGGGAAATGCTCCCATCCCACCCCTCCTCAACTCGGAAGAATAAAACTGATTTTGGAACAAGGAAGAACTGGTCTATCCAATGCCATTTCTAAATTTCTCAGGATCTTTGCAATTGCTCTCAAGTTTTCCACTGCTTTAAAGTATACATAATATCAAATCTATAATAAAATATAAAATAAGCAATACAAATGCTCTCTTGTGGCTTGACGCTGGCCCCGCCTCCAGCATAGCTGCGCACACGGCCTTCGCCCTCCTTCACCCCAAAGGCCTGCTCGTCCCAAGGCCTGCTCCAGGCTTCTTGTGGAGCCTCCAGTGTGGGGCACGGGAGGGAGAAGTGGAGCAGAGCGAGGGAGCACGGGGTCTGTTCCTTTGGCGCCCAGTTTTACCTTGCAGCTCCATCAGAAGCAGGTCCGCCCCGGGCATCCTGGCCCGAAGGAGGAAGAGGAGGAGGAGGAGGAGGAGGAGAAAGAAGGGTTCCACACGAGGGCCACGCGACATTGGTCTTGCCTGCCTGGCTCCAATGGGTAATTTCCTCTCATGCCCGTGGCTCCCTCTTATAGCCACCTCCTTGTGCGCACCTGGCTGCTGCGGCCGGCCTGGCTGCACTGCATGCAATGGGCTCCTCGTGGGAAGAGAGCCCCCCCCCCCCAGCGTGAGTCTTCTCCCAGCCAGAGGGAGGCCCCGGCCAATGGCAGACCCAGACGCGCCCATTGGCCGACATGCTACGCCTTGTCACGCCGCGCCCCGGGGCCCAGGACACGCCCCCTCCCTCTGGGGGTTTTGAACTCCAACTCCCACCTGTCCTCACAGCCTACAGGCTCTTATTAGTTATTGGGGGAGGTGGACTCCAAAACACCCAGAGGGAGGGATTTGAGGAATTTGAGGCGAAGGAGGGCGAAGGAGGTGCACGCAGCTGAGAGCTGGCATGGAGAGTTTGGCACTGGCCAAGCCTCCAACTGAGCTGTGCATGTGGCCTTTGCCCTCCTTTGCCCCAAATTCTGTGCGCGCAGCTTCGCTGGAGGTGGGGCCAGCACCAAGCTCTCCATGCCGGCTCTCAGCTGCATGCGCAGAATTTGAAGTGAAGGACGGTGAAGGCCGCGTGCACAGCTGAGAGCCGGCATGATGGACAGGCAGATAGCCAAATGGAATCCTCGAAAGAGCCACATATGGCTCGTGAGCCATAGGTTCCCGACCCCTGATCTAGAGAGAGGGCTGAGTTGTTAACTTTATCACATCAAGTTCTAGTAATATAACTCATAACACTTTGCAGTATCAACACATTAATGTTGTTGGTTCCATGCTTTTCTGAAATCAGAGTGCTCCCCTAGAGGAATCCAACAGGAAGGTAACTCCCCACCCCTCAAAACTGATCTCTGAATTCATGTTAGAGGGAACAATTTCTCTAAAAGGTTAATACTGTAGTGTTTTAGAAATCTTCCCAGAAGGAGTATAGCTATAATTTCTGGAAGGGGTTTATAAACATTGGATGGCATCCTTTTGGGAAGTTATATCATTATAAATCAGCTCACTAATGAGCAAAGTTGAATTACACTTTTGTGAAATCGTCTTATTTTCCAGAAGAGGACAGTCATGTAGCTACACCATTGGGGACATTGTCTAAGCAGAACAAACAACATGGCTACAACATGTCTTTATACACAATGTTACCTGATGCACAATGTCCTTGATACACAACATCTATCTATATCCCATTATGTAATATGTGCTGATACACAACATGTCCTATTGCACAAAGAGCCTCCTGAATAATGCCCTGTTGAACATTGCAACAATACACTAGACCGACATGGTTGTGTTTTGTGTCAGTGACCTAACACCATTATCCTAAGATTAGACTTCATAGCCTCTAATGCAAGGTCTCCAGTCTATAGTTCTAGGGTGCTCTAGCATGGCAGCAAAAGGCTACTCTAAGCATTAAAATGTCAAGGAATACTGCTGGCAGTCAAACTATAAGCACTTTTGGGAGGCTTCCCAGAATGCTATTAGCCTTTCAAAGAAGTCATCCATGTTCCACTCATCTTAGATGTACAGAAAACAAAGTTTAGTTCCTGGGAATAATCATGTCACATAATGACTGCTCTCATTCCATTCTTATTGCAGCATCTTCCTTCTACAGATAGTGGAAAGTGTTACAATTTTTCACGGGATAATAATTAATATGTTTATGCTGTACATCATTGCTTCCAAGTTTTCATCTTTATTTATAGTATTTTAAGGTGAAATCCTAGTCTTTCAAGCATTATATTTAAAGTGTTATTAGGGAAAACCCCGAAGTCTGCAAATGGGAGTACAAACACTCCCCAAGTTACAAACAAGATCGGTTATGTAGGTTTGTTCTTAAGTTGAATTTGTATGTAAGTTGGAACAGGTACATTTCAAAGTGTAACTCCAGCTAAATATATATTAGCTTTGATTAGCATAGGAAAGGGTTAGCACCCCTATGGTGTTTGTTTTTCTGTCTGTGCACCTGTTCAGAGGATTTCACCTCACTTTCTGTCCCTGTGATCATTGAATTTTGAAAAATTTGGCTTGTTGTGGAAGCAAGAATTATTATTTTTATATTATTTGTATTTTTTATTTTAAAAAATCCGAAAAATCAGTGGATAAGCAAAACATTCTGAAACTTGGTAGGAATGATTCCCTGCTCATTTTCTGTCACTGTGCAGAAATTGAGGGGGATAACTCTTTTGGTTTTTAAAAGACATTTTATTTGTAGAAACCTTGAAAATGTCCTAAAAATCAGTGAATGACCTGAACGTTCTGAAACATAGCAGGCTAACAGTCCTAAATGTGTCCTACAAATGTGGTAAACTTAATCCCACTAGCTGTAAAAATGACAGAAAGATGAACCTTGCAAGTTTCCTCATTGTTGCTAATAGATTCAATCTTCCCAAAATGAAAATGGAACTCCAAATTTCAAATTACAAATCGAAACTCCACCCCCACCCCCCGAGTTTCCCAGAATCTTCTAAAAAATAAATTGGGGAGACCAGAAATTCAAAACGGAAATGGAACTGATTTCTGCCATTTCGCACACCTCTACTATATGTAGTGCATATACACCTTTCACATCCCCTCTATCATTTAGTGCAGGGGTGCTCACACTTTTTCAGCATGCGAGCTACTTATAAAACAACCAAGTCAAAATGATGTATCTCCCCACTACTCAGAGAGCCATAAAAGCAAAATATTTGGAAATGTATTTCAGTGACAGCCATATAATATATTTTAACACTGAATTCAACTAAATGTGAGTATAATAAGCCCCTGAATTTATTCATAATAATAATGATGATATTCATTCAGCCTTTGCTACTAATAATAATAATAGTAACAACAACAAAAATAGGTTCCTAGAGTAGAAGGAGACCTCCAAGGGCCATCCAGTCCAACCTCCTTCTGCCATAAGGGAAAAACACAATCAAAGCATTCCTCACAGATGGCCATTCAGCCTCTGATAATAATAATAAATACAATGGGTTCCTAGAATAGGAGGAGACCTCCAAGGGCCATCCAGTCCAACCTCCTTCTGCATCTGGGCGGCGTCAGGAGCCTGCAGGGCGGGACTGAGCCTTCCTCCCGCACTATCTGTGATCTACCAGGATGCCCTACGCGATCTACCAGTAGATCGCGATCTACCTAATGAGCACCCCTGATTTAGAGGATAATCCATAATCGGTGTGGCCAAGCAATATCAGAGTGTGGTCAAAGTGGCAAATATGACTAATGAGGAAATAATACAAATAATACTCGTAGACAATCTAGTGTAGGATACAGCAGTTTGCTTTTGTCTCTGCCTATTTGGAAGGACAAGATGCTGCCCTCTTCTCTCCTCCCTGACGAGTTACTTTGTTACAAACTACTTTTGTACACTAAACTCAGTATTCAGCAATATTCCTCAATTAAGCTGAGGAGAAAGGAGGAAAGCAGAAGAGAAGGGAAAACTGAGACATTGTTAAGAGCTTCTGAAAAAATGGGATGACAGAAGTTTGATTGGCACTACCCCTGACTAATCAGGACACTTGAACAGTCTATATCCATTTATTCAGTACTTCTATGACTCCCTCTACATTTTCCAAGCAGAAGAAAAACATTCCTCAACTTGAGGAAGTTCTACAGTGCCATTTAATGCTACGTGAGGGGTTGCATCCACACAACACATGCAGGCTGATGTGAGTTTATCCAGGTAAGCTGCTTAATGCAGCGGCACATTATTACTATTACTATTACTATGATCCTGCTTTTTCTCTCCATACGGATACTCAAAGCAGCTCACAACTAAAAGCATTTCAATACAATTTAAAATATACAAATATTAAAACAGTATTAAGCAACATTATATTAAAGCAATCCAGGTTAAAACTATAAACGCATATAAAATCACATCACAAAATCACAACAGCCCTTAATCTTTAAAATCCTGCATGAATAAAAAGGTTTTAGCCTGCTGCCAGAAGGACAGTGGGGAGTGGGCCATTCTGGCTTCCCTGGGCAGGAAGTTCCAGAGTCAAGGGGCAGCCACCTAAAAGTTAAAACCTTGGATTAAAACCTTGGATTTAGAAACACTGGGGAAAGTCCAAACCTTGCAGTATATTTGGAACACTCTTTATGTTGGGACAGTAGCGATACCAATTCCAGATCCCTATGTGGAATTCAAGATTGGTGCCTCCACAGCCATCAGGTACTCCTCAGCTCAGGCAGCCCTTGGTGGTGCAGTGGGTTAAACCCCTGTGCTGGCAGGACCGAAGACTGACAGGTCGCAGGTTCAAATCCAGGGAAAGCGCGGATGAGCTCCCTCTATCAACTCCAGCTCCCCGTGTGGATACATAAGAGAAGTCTCCCACAATGATGGTAAAACATCTGGGCATCCCCTGGGCAACGTCCTTGCAGATGGCCAATTCTCTCACACCAGAAGCGACTTGCAGTTTCTCAAGTCACTCCTCTCTCTCTCTCTCTCTCTCTCTCTCTCTCTCTCTCTCTCTCTCTCTCTCTCTCTCGCTCACACACACACACAAAGCTCAGGCAGCCTGGCAAGTGGCTCTCCATCCTATCCCGTAGCACTCCCATTCCCCTCACCCAAGACAGAAAAAAGTACCATACCTGGTATCCTGGCTGTTTGCTTCCTCTTTGATACTGTGTGACAAAGCAAGGCACCTTTTGGGGAGCAGAAAGGGACTTGCTCATTCCAAGCTACTTTGGCAACAACTAGGAAGTAAAGAGCCCGGAGACCAGGTATGGTCCTGCTTTTTGTGGGATGGAAATTGGTGTGCCAGTTTCAACATGGCTGGGATGTAGGGCTGCTGTCCCACCACAGCGGCAGTTGACAGCACCCCTGTGTGGCCACAATGCAGCCCCAAATGAATACGTTTCATACCAACTTGGAGCTGCATTTCACCCTTGAGGTGTGTTCTACACTGTTCCCATCCCTGATTTAAATTGGATATATTTGTCCTTAGCATTTTACCTTCTGTTTATACATCTGGACAGATAATATTAGTAGAAATTAGAAATACTTTTGTGAAGACACAGCTTTTACTTGAAGCAAATGTTAGATATCTGGAGTACTGTGTGCTGAACTGAAAAATGAGAGAATTAATTGTAAAGCAGGATGGCAGACTCCCAAACAGCAGTTAAATTGCCATTTGTAGTTTGTGATAAACAAATGGCTGGATATAAACATATCAACCTTAAATAGAAAGAAGAAATAAAGAGTCAGTAAATTTTGAGCAGTGGGCTGGGAACATTTCATGGTTGTCTATTGGTTTTGTGCCTGATGTTAATGAGAGGTGGAATTCTTCTACCCACCAATAAAATGATTGGTTGGAGCCTCTAGCTAGAACGTATTTAAGGCTAATTTCCACATTGACAGGAAGAACTGAGTAGTTTAGAACAGTTTGAACACAGTAGAAGCCAGTGATGGAGAAAGCCAGAAGAGGCTAGGTGAAACCTGAAGAATTTGGACAGCAGTAGAAACTGAGAGATAAGGGAAGACAGCAAAGAAAAGCTGAAGTCACTTTAGAAAACAGCTTGAAAAGTTCTACATGTGAGTCAAGGGGAATTTTTGGGGCAACCTTCAAATCAGAGCTGTGACTGAAATGCCTGGCACAAAACAAGAGGCAAAAGAAATGCTGTGCCAGAAAGAAAACGAAAAAGAAATCTGGAGAACAGCTTTATATGTATGTGTGTGTGTGTGTGTGTGTGTGTGTGTGTGTGTGTGTGTGTGTGTATAAAACCAGGCAGGATGAAAATGGTCCACCAAGTCTTTGTGTGTGCATCTGCGTACATGCCTTCAAATTGCAAACTCAGTCCTGGGAGTTGTAGTTTGGTGAGGCACTAGCACTTTCCAGTAGAGAAGGCTAAGAACTTTGTAAAACTAATTTTTCAGGATTCCACAACATTCTGCCACTTTTAATAGAGAACTGCTGTAAAACTGCATGGATTCTACAATGAAGATGCACTCTTTGCAGTTGAGGAGAGCAATCCAACAAGGAACGGGGTAATTATTTGGCAACCTCCCACATCCCTCCCCCCAAGAGAAGCAATGAAGATATTAGGAGGTTCATCTTGTGGCTATGTAATATAGTGAAATGGGACCGTGATGGGGAGAGTGGCTATCCAGCCCTTATCCTGAAGTCTTAAATGACAGACTGACTACTATACAAATATTTTCTGGTGTGTGGGTGATAATGTCCTCTGTGTAAACAGGTATCCAAAGTCTAATGTGCCATCGAATCTAATGCGCCCCTCAGTTTTTGAGACCTGCCTACCTTTGTGACTGCATCTTCCCCTACATACCTGCGCAATCTCTAAGATCATCTGGGGAGGCTCTTCTTTCACTTCCTCCTCTATCTCAGGTATGGTTGGTGGGGTTGAGAGAGCCTTCTTGGTTGTGGCCCCCTGGCTCTGGAACTCCCTCCCCAGGGAGATTAGGCTAGCAAGCACCCTGTCTACTTTCCACAAAGAGTTAAAGACGTAGATGTTCCGCTGGGCTTTTGAGTACACAATTCCCTAGATAACTGGCCCCAGTTAGGACCCAAAATCTTGTCCTCGCACTTTAATATTGCACTTATCCTTACTGCCGCCATATGATCTCTGCCCTTTATTTATTAGCCTAGCCTTTAAATTATTGTTGCACCAGTCTGCCTACCCGTGACAATAAATTGAATAGTTATTGCTTGTTGGTTTTGACACCTGTTTGATATATTGTTACAATATTGTTGTTTTATTTTGTTTTATACTGTTATGCATTTTAATGTGTCACATGTTTAACTGTGTTGATCAGTCTTGGCCCCATGTAAGCCACCCCAAGTACCTTCGGAGAGATGGAGGCTGGGTACAAAAATAAAGTTATTATTATTAGTAGTAGTAGTATTTCAAAACCTTGAACCTAAAAAAGTATTTTCTGGCAAATGTAATGAGCAGTGGCAAAAAGTGCACTTTTTGTTATTTGGCCAAAAAAAAGGTGTGCACTACAGTAGCTACCTACTAGGCATGGTTTCGAATCCAAAAATGGCGATTCTAAAATCAAATGGGGGGGGGGATTTTTTTTTTTTGATTAGTAAAAGAAAGACAAAATTTTTTCCAAAAATTTCTAAAATGTAACTTAAGTACTAACAAAATTCGTTAGTAATTTGTATGCCAGAGCATGCGCATTCCAGATGGTTTTGGCCTACAACTCCCAGAAATCCTAACAGCTGGTAAATTGGCTGGGATTTCTGGGAGTTGTAGGCCAAAACTTGAATAAACCACACTGAATTCTAGATGGGACTCTCCAAATAGGAAGGAGGGAGGGAGGGAAGGAGGAAGGGAGGGAGGGGGTATTCTATTCTTGGAAGCAGCAAAAAAGGAGGAGGAGGCCCCCTCGCTCCTCGCTGCCTCTCTCTCACCCCGATCCTGAGGGAGCGAGGGGCCCAAGTTTGCCCAGGCTGAGAGGAAAAGGAAGAGGCCTGAGGCTGTGAGGAATGGTGGGAGTTGAAGTCCAAAACATGTACCTGGAGGGCTGAAGTTGGCCCCTGCGATGGGGCATGGCAGCAGAGCAATGGGGAAGAGAAGCATCTGAGAGAGCGCAGGGAGAGAGAGGAGGAGAAGCGCATGCGTGTGTGTGCGATGGGGCATGGCAGCAGAGCAACGGGGAAGAGAAGGAGGGGGGGAAGCATGGAGGACTACACTTTCTAGAATGCATTGCCTACCTAGCAGCAGCGTCACTTCCAGTTCCCCATAGAAATGCGGGAAAAAGAAGAAGCTGAATGAAGGCGGGAAGGAAATGAGGGGGAGAAGATAGGGAGAAGTGAGTACGTAGTACAATAATTAATTAATTAAGAATTAAGAATTTATTACGATCATAACGCAAATTGTTGGCCTCAAGGACCGTAAAAGGAAGTCTACTTCCGGGTTCGCGGCAGCGATCCGTAAACGCTCACAAGTCCCATTACACACGAATCTCTTACGAATCCTTTTAATTTCCGTTTCATTTTTCTCATGCCTACTACCTACCTGCTTAGGATTCCTTCTTTAAAAGCAAAGTATTAGAACACCAAAGCTTTCAGCAATAGAAAAGAAAACCTTGAGGTGCAGCTATGTGTGAATCCACTAAGCTGCCCTTGCTCAATGCTATTGTGTCATGAGGTCTGTAGTTTGGAATCATGGGGGCTGATGCCTCAACTGACTACAAATTGCAGCATTGCATAGCATTGAGCCATGGTCATTAAATTAGAACTGATATCCCTCAAATAGGAGCTCCAGATGCTCCTGAAGTAGTTTCCGCTTTACTATTCTCTTTAAAGAAAGTGAAGGTTCACATTTTGTGATAGTAGTTAAGGTACAACACTTAGATTGACCTAGTTTTGGGGGGTCGATTTTTTAGGAAAAAAATCTAGACTTATATATGAATATATGAATATAAACGGTTCATCCAATTTTTAATTTCAAACTTTATTTCAGGGGCAAGTGTGTGTGTGCGCGTGCGTGCGTGCGCATATTTTTAAAGACTCTCACCAAGCACATAAAACTGATTTTGGTGAAGCAGCTCTGATTATGGAGAGGATGATTTTTAGCTGCAGGCAGAATTAACAGTCTGTAGCTTTGCTTGACCTCTGGATGTCTTGAGAGACTCCACTAAAACATAGTGAAACTTTGTTGTTTTCCACAGTGAGGGAATGGAAAGCATCGATTGCTTTGTGATTATTAGCTAGAGGGGGATAAGCCTTCTCCTTATTATGCAGATTAGTGGAGCTCTCAGTTCCAACATATTGTACAGATGCAGGAGAGCAGCTGCTCTTACAGATGGTAAGTACACAGCTCCATTAGTATGTATCTATTGTCTGCTCTTGGCTTGCTTAGAGGATAAAGGGCTGTGTGAAGAGGAATTGTTACAGTCAAATGTAAAGGAGAACACATCCTACGGCAGGGAAATCCATGCCCATGAGACTATTTACACAGCAGGGCAGACAATAATCAAATTAAAGTCTACCCTAAATAAGGACTTTCATATGTCACAACTGAGCCTCAAGGTTTAAACAACAACAACAACAAATTAAACAGTAAAACAAAGAAAAAACACTGCCAATCCATTTGCAAATTAAAATCAGTATGCGTTTTAGGGCCCAATCCTTCCAAAAAGGGCACATTTAAATCTCACTGATTGCAATGGAAGAATTAAACTCACAGTTAACGTTTCCCATTGACTGCAAAAGGACTTAAAAGTTTAACTGGCATGGCTATAATATATAATACGATATGCCCAGGCATTTGGTTAGATATTCTGGTAGCAGGCAGACAATACAATGATGACAGTGTTATGAAAACGGACTATGGACTGGCTTTGGATAAATTTGTGATTGCAGAACTTGGACTATTTGTACTTTTAACTGGTTTTTAAAACTCTAATTAATGTATTATTTGTTGTGTAATTGTTGTTTTTATTGATTGTATATGTGGGGCATCGAATCACTGCTGCTTGTAAGCCGCCCTGAGTTCCCCCCCCCCGGGGGGGGTAGAGAAGGGTGGGGTATAAATATTTCAAATAAATAAATAAAATGAATCCTGCCCTTAGTGTTTTGCAACATTTCTATGCATATAAAATGTGGAACAATGACTTAAAAGAAACATGTTGGCATGATGGAGCCCCAAAATTCACAAATGCACCCTCTGCAGAAATAATGAGATTGCAACATTCATACCTTGTAAACTCTGTTCAATTACACCACTCAACACGAAATGTCATGAAACTGCCTTGTCAGCTTTCAGCTAATGAAAGTCTAGGTTCACAAGCTGATAGCCTTTGCCGAGTTATTAAAATATGTACCATATGAACATAAGGACTGTTTGGAAAATGCGCAGTTGACTTTTAATTTGGGAATATAATTGAATTTCAAATATGTGTAAACCTTAATTTCATCACTAATTGCTTGAACAACGGTTTCTTTAACTTTAATCCCTGTAAAGAGCAACTCTAGTTAATGTTTCAATTCTTGAAAATATTGAACACAGCCAACATTATGTCTCAAAGCAAATGTCCTCTCACATAATATCTGAAAGAGGAATAGAATCCACATAGCTGGGGACAGCCAGTGTCATCACAAGGATGATAAATACATTCTGGATTTTACCCCTACTCCTCCTGTAGTTGATCTGAATGGAGTCTGGACTCTGTTGGTTTTGGAGTTTAGTTCAGGGCCAGTTGAGCTCTGACCATTCAACTCTGAGAAGCTGCGGCAAAAATAGAGTCAAAATCCAAGGCAATGCACCACCCCATGGCAGCCAATCCACCTGCCACCCTGCCTACTGCCCAACACTTCATTCCTTGTAGAATCACAGAGCTGGAAGGAATTGCAAGTGCCACCTCACCCAATTCCTCTGACATGGAAAGATATACACCTAAAGCACTGCTGCAAAATAGCCAAATTAGCCTCTGTTTTTACACTCCCAATGAAGGAGAATCCACCACCTTCAAGGCAATCCATTGGCCATTGAACAGTTCTTATCATTAAAAAGTTCTTCCTCCTAACATTTAGGTAAAACCATTTGGGGGGGGGGGGTGTTATCACAATTTATTGATGTTCTGAGCAGTGGTTCTCAACCTGTGGGTCCCCAGGTGTTTTGGCCTACAACTCCCAGAAATCCCAGCCAGTTTACCAGCTGTTAGGTTTTCTGGGAGTTGAAGGCCAAAATATCTGGAGACCCACATCTTGAGAACCACTGTCTACAGAAGGAGTGCTCACACTTTTTCAGCATGCAAGCTATTTATAAAACAACCAAGTCAAAATGATGTACCTACCCACTACAAAAATGTGAAACATATAACACAATATCTGCTTTGAACTGGGTTTTCTGAGTCCACACTGCCATATAATCTGATTCAAAGCAGATAACATGGGATCTTATTCAACTGTGTGGAAAGAACCTCAGATCCTATTTTACAGTTGACACACACAAACTAATTTCTTACTACTGGATGAATTGACTGAGCCTTCCTCTCACCCTGCCTGTGATCTACCAGGACGCCCTATGCGATCTACCAGTAGATCACAATCTACCTAATGAGCACCCCTGGTCTACAGGATAAGAACTCAAATTTTAGTTTCATGATGAATTCTCACATCACCATCATCATCACAATGCAAGGTCATTCCTGTACAAGGTATTTTCCAAGAAAAAGAACATGAAACCATTTCCTGTCCATAGGCTTATAATCTACCAGTAATTAAGACATGACACAAAATGATAATTGGATGGCAGTGTGGGAAAGGATTGAGTGCAGTTAATATTGGGTCTTCTTCTCTCCCTCCAAGACCACGGCAGTTGGGGTAAACGGAGGTCCTCTTTTTTGCTTCTGGGCCCAGGCATGATGGAGCTATGCCTGCCTCTTTTCTTCTCCCTCTGTGGCCAAGGCAATGACAGTTGGGTCAAAAGGAGAGCCTTTCTTCTGTTTCTGGGTCCGTGGCTCCTCTTCTCTCCCTTGGAGGCCAGAGGAGTGGCAGCTGGGAGGGAGGGGGGTTTTCATCTGCCAGATGAAAGGCCTTCCTTCCTTTTGACCTTCCAAAATTTTAGATTTAAGCTGGTTCAGTCTCCTCTCAGCATCCTCTGAGAAATCATAAGGAATGAGCTGGGATGAGCTTCAAAAGGGAATTAGAGTGAGAGCAGAAATATTGGAAAGTCAGCCACAGACTGACCAAATTCTCTAAGCAACATTCTGTCTGTGGGAGCTGTCTACAGCCAGTTGTTGTGATTTCCTATCCCACAACAGCCACATATGGCCATGCTACTTAGATCACCTTTCTTGAGTGTTCCCTGATGTTCAAGAGAATGGTTTTGATGGTGGAATGGTACAGATGTATGACTGGAGTCCAGATGTATAACTTCTGCATACATACTGCTACTTTTGAAGCATTTTCAAGATAAGAATTCCATTTGATTAGTTAAATGAAATTAGTTGAAAACCTGTGATCTCTGGGATGAAGCATATATGTTGTTGTTGGTTTCTAAGATTCCACGGATCTATTTCCCATATGGTTAAAACACATGTTGGGGTTAATGGAAACAAATTATTATTTAGTATTTAAATACCATTTCAATTATGATTTATCAGTTTTTGAATCAATGTTCTACAAATGTTTTCATAACTACTTAGCCTCCCTTGAACTTCTCATATAACAGAACAATCCTTTCAAATCATTAGATATTTATTTTAGTTTTTGGGTACATATATGCTGCCCCTCCTTACATTGCTGAGTGGTTGGGAAATCCCAGACCATGTTAGAGAAACATGTAGAATGCTTCCTTCATCCACCAGCATTAGGCCACTAGGCAATTTAAAACTATGTCCAAAGCACTGGAAAAATTACATTTCCCAACA
Organism: Anolis apletophallus; assembly: GCA_030556195.1. Lineage (NCBI taxonomy): Eukaryota > Metazoa > Chordata > Lepidosauria > Squamata > Anolidae > Anolis > Anolis apletophallus. The sequence continues at coordinate 159,446,899 of JARBWK010000002.1, forward strand.
GTAAGGATAGCTGCCATTAAGCTATAACAGTTTGTGAGGTAGTACTGGAGAAATTCCTCTCTTTTGCTCCATTCTAGGGTTTCATTCTGCTCTTGAACCAAACATAACCACAGAGAATGGTTGATCCTGCATATTCCTAATATCCTCATTGAGTGTTCTTATGCTATCAAAAATCAACCCCTTGTCTAATAATAATAACTATACAGTTACAACATATTTGTATAAGTTTTAACTGGGTCTCAGGCCCCAGCCCAGCCCCAAACATCCCTGGAGGATTGATCTAATCATTTACCAAGTTTAAGAATCAAACTGAAAAACTCGTTTGGCAGGAAAGCCTTCAGGCCAGAGGCCATGCCCATCCAAGGAAGACAATAGCCCACACCCTTTATAAAGGTTTGCCTTGACAAAACATTTTAGAGCTTTTCTTGTGTCTTGATTCAGATTTATGCTTTATTAATAAACAGAAGGGTGAGAAAGCTCATATACAAAAAAAACTGGGGTGCAACCATAGACATATTCCCAGGCACCCTAATAAACTTGATTTAATATATGAGCTTGGGAAACCATTGGGGAACATCCAGGAAGCCCTAACACCTTAATCTGATCAACTCTCCTTTTGTGAGAGCCATGAAGAAGAGCCATGGACTCCAGAGGACACCCCTGGAGCCAAGATTCGGCTGTGACTCCAATACCTCTGGACTGATCTTTCCCTCAACTCCCAAGAACCACTCTCTCAGCCACAAGAAAAATAAAAATAAAAAAGATAAAATTCCCTTAACCCTATCTCCCCAAAAATAACTACACATACACAGATATGTATGTGTGCAATCATATATTTTCTTTAATTAACAAAACAGAGCTGACTCTTTCTGCTGGATCCTCTGGAGCTGTCTCTTGACCTTTTTTCCCTTACTAACTTCTTCCCTGCTGCAAAACTTTGCATAACTTTGAATGTAACCATTCTGTTTCTACAAATGAACCCCTTCTGTACAGCAGACTAGTGCAAGCTCCATTAGACCCAAAGTTATCAGATACCATAATTTATAATATGGTTTGTGACATGTGACTTTGAACTACATGGCTATCTTGGAAAACAATACAGATTCTTCCAGTGCACGAGGAATTTCCCTGCTGAGAGATTGATAGCCAGCAGCTCCAGGGCTCATCAAATATTTTGTTTACCTACTTGATTGACTTTACGGTTTCCTGAGCCTCACTCTTTGTGTAGAGATTGTTACAAGCTTCCAAACCTCATTAATTTTAAATACCCATTCTTTCCAGTTTGGACAAATCCTAGAATCCAATTACTACGATTTGGGAAGGACTGAACTAATCCCATAACTGTTCTCTCAACAGATTCTATGACCCTGAAACACCCCTCAGACACAAGCACAGCAACAGGTCTTTAATTTTGAACCCCACCAATCACAGCAGTTCTCTCTTCCTCTTTGCCTCAGTCTGTAACATCAGGAAGAAGTGTCATCCAATGAGAAGATTGATCCTAAAAGGAGCATCTCCTGACCAACCAGGGGAAAGAGAGAGAGGTTTGACTAGCTGCCAAACTGTAAAAAAAATATGCTACACTTTTCTGTATGACTTATGTTAGTCTTTTGGAGCAATTACGCTGTTCTGAAATCCACCTGGCCAGATGAAGAAAACCTTTTTTACTGCCTTCAAACCCAGGTACATTTTTCCTGGCTGTCAAAGTAGTGTAAAGTGCTGAGAAACTAACCTACCCTGCCCCCTTGTAACAGATAGCTGATTTCAGTAACACAATATCTGAATTCAGCTTATAATATTCAAAGCTCATCCTCATCTGACAGGATGGATTTATTTGTTTGTTTATTTATTTACAGCATTTTTAGCCCTCTCTTGTCAATCCCTGAGGGGGGGCTCAGAGAGGCTAGCAAAGGCAGCGATTTGATGCCACAATCAATACACAATGTAAAACCATAAATACATGCAGAATTAAAACACTAGCAATTAATTAAAAACAAATTATCAAACAATCATTTAAAGTAAAAACAATATTCGGTCCACAAACCCAATTGAAGGAACAATAAAGCTGTATCCTCAGATCTGTCGTCTTGCCAATTCATTCCAATCAAAATGCTGCTTTATGTTATTGTGCAAAGGCCTGGTCCCAAAACCAAGATTTTGATTTCTTCCTGAACATCAGGAATTCTCCCTGTCACTACTATTGAATTTTTTTTTTTCATTTATGGGACTAAACATGATAGTGTATAAAATCGAAGTGTATAAAATCATGCATGGGATAGAAAAGGTGAATAAAGAAAAAATATTTTCTTTGTCACAAAACACTAGGACTAGAGGGCACTCCCTGAAGCTCCAAGGTAGGAAAATTAGGACTAATAAAGGGAAATATTTCTTCACCCAGAGGGTCATTGGGTTATGGAATTCACTTCCAGAAGAGGTTGTGACAACTGTCAGCCTGAACAACTTCAAGGCAGGATTAGACAGATTCATGGATACCAAGGGTATCGGTAGTTACTGAAAAGGACATTCAAGTGCCACCTCGGAGTTGGTTGAGGTAGGCAGGATTTCCCTGGGTACTGGTTGTGGGGAGTCGGGAGCAGGTTAGGGTTTTGTCCTCCCTTCTGCTCGAGATCCCTGTGTACAACTGGGGGCCACTGTGTGATACAGAATGCTGGACTAGATGGGCTGAGGTCAGATTCAGCATGGCTCTTCTTATGTTCTTATGATAGGCCTAGGATCCTAGTATCTTATGATCAGGTTTCTTTCAAGCAGTTCACAGTCCCTACTCTAGAAATGGCATGTGTTTCCGTTACTGCAATGGCAGCTAGTGGTTTCTATGTAAGTGGGATCACAAATCTACTCCACATTTTAGTCCAAACTTTAAAGGAGATATCCAAGATAGCGGACCAATTTTGGGAATAGAATTAAGCTCCTTGGATAGCTCTGCTAAAGTTCAGACTAAAATGCAGGGTGAATTTTACCACCGTCACTGACATGACAAACACCATTCACTACATGTAGCATTCTTACATGTTGTACAATTTGTTCTGGCATTTCAGGTGGTCATATCAAAGAAATGGGGACATGTGTTTGCAACCATCTTATTCGGTATACTGTGTTGTTTGCAAAAGTGTATGGATTTTTAAAAAGTTTTTCAGTTGCCCGAATAAAGACAACAAAGCCTTGCGGCAACTTTAAAACTTTAAAAAAAATTCCCCAAAGACAGATGCTCAGTGTTGATAAATTATCAGTGTTTGAGTTTTCTGCATTTCTATTTATACTTGCCCTATGCCACCGCCACACCGTTATATGGGCATGTTTCTATTTGCATACAGGCAGTTGATAATTTTACCTGATAATACTTAATGCATTTGATGAAATAGACTCTGTGTAGTCCACAAAAGCATTGCCAAAATAAATTCTCTAGTTCTTATAGTGCCACGAAACCTTTTTGTTATTTTTGATGCAACAAACATAGTCTTCCCACTAGAAACTGTTATTCCCAGGTAAGATGCATAGGATTGCACCCTTAGACATTCATGTTGCAAATGAGTTTTTCAATGTGAATTTGAGATACAATTTGTTCATGTAACTTTACATTGCAAAAAAATGTTTTCCTGTACCTGGTTTATTTGTTATCCACTATATACCTACTTGATCATCCAAGCATGAATTGCAAGCACAGGTCTAAATCCAGTCTCTAGATCCAGCCATAGTAGATGTGTTGAGTGAATGGAATTTACATCAGTGTTGATTTACCATTCTGCAAATGATACTGTGGGTCTACCCTAATTAGGACCAGCTATTGGCTTCAGACCATGGAAAATAATTCCCATTCTATACACTGTTGTTACACAGACTAGAGTCAACTGTCGGATTAGGCAAATCTGTTAGTTATGTAGCTTTTATAAACATTTCATGGGGGTATCTGTTCTTCTGTTCCTTTCAGTAATCTTTTTATGTTGTATTTCTCAGAATGGCTTGCTTCAGTTGCTGCTTTAGGGGTCTCTATATATTTTAAAGCAACAATATCCATGCTTACCGAGACCTTTTTTTCCCCCTCACAACCTTTGAAATCTCCTAGAATCCAATTACTAGGATTTGGGAAGGGCTGAACTAATCCCATAACTGTTTTCTCAACAGATTCTATTACCCTGAAACACCCAGACCTGCTTTCGGAAGTGTAAAATAATAATGCTAACCATGATAGTTATAGAGAATGCTTCTGTGGCATTACTAAGCCAGTTCTGACAGGGAGAACTTAGCCTTAGGGAGGGAGGAAACAACAGAGTACAAAGAACAGTAGTATTTCTTCAAACGTACACTTCGGTTTTTGTGTTGATTTTCTGAGCTAGTAGAAAATAGTGTAACTCAACCATTGCAGCTTTGCATAATTTCATATTGAGGCCTAAATACCTTGAGATTTCAGACTGACACATGTATCAGAAAAAAAAGGTCATAGCATTAACCCAAAAAAATTTATACCAGAAAGAGTTTGAGTTCATTTAATCAAGAACAAGGAAAGGTCTGTCAAATTCATCAGCTGAATATTTTCATTTCCAGAAGTCAATTTCTTGTTGTACCAGAAAATAGGTGTTAGTGGGTGAGCCTTCATGCTTTTAAAGTATCTTCTTTTACGAGTAAGGAAACTGGGATATTAGGAATCAAGGGACGAGGAACCTTTGAAATGCCACATGTTGTTGGAATCAAATACAATCAGCATCAGTCAACATGGCTAATGATCACAAATTATAAGTGTTCTAGACTCAATCAATAGTTGCCCACGGGTTCTTCAGTGCTCTTGTGCAGGGTAATATTGAACTCCAGTATGTTGAATCAACTTCATATTTTGCACACAAAAAATCCACCAATCTAATAGGTAAGGGTTCCCTTGACATTAAGTCCAGTCATGTCCGTCTCTGGGGGTTGGTGCTCTTCTCCATTTCTAAAAGGAAGAGCCAGCATTGTCTATAGACACCTCCATGGTTATGTGGCTGGCATAACTACGTGGAGCACTGTTACCTTCCCACTGGAGCGGTACCTATTGATCTACTCACATTTACATGTTTTCAAACTGGTAGGCTGGAACAAGCTGAGGCTAACAGCGGGAGCTCACACCACTCCCTAGATTCAAACCTGCGACCTTTCAGTAAGCAAATTCAGGAGCTCAGTGGTTTAACCCACTGAGGCACCAAGGATTCCAATCTAATACCTATATTAATTTGCATCTAAATACTAAAAATAGCACATATGGGTTTTATACAAATCTGTTATCTCCTTTGTCCTTTTTCATAATGTGTGGAGACTTACAGTGAAAGCCTTGGGTGAGATGACATATTAGGGAGAATGAATACACAGGGGAATGTGGGTGAAATCAAGGTGCCAGTCAGCAATACCACTGCGATCTCTATTCATCATGATTTCTGTATACAACTACTGTATTGAGTGGAAAAGCTGGGGTGGGGGTGGTAGAAAAGGAAATGTATGCAAAAATAATATGAGTAACGATCCTGTGTAGACAGAACATGTTCATACAGCTTGTTTCCCTAGTATAAAATAATGTATCAAAACAAGACTATCAGTGGTGGGGGATACGGTGGCAGTTCAGAACACCAGAGTAAAACATCTTTGGAAAAGGAAGTTTTATTGAGCTTGTTAAACCAAATATGATATATTCCTTAGGAAAGAGAGTATTATTGGTGCCACACTCTGTAGTCTATGTATAATATAGATTTAAGATAGTTTAATATGCATCCCATCTTTGCAAGACATTCTGAAAGATATTTTGCTTATTTTTTAAATAGAAGGGACAGGGATTTCACTTAAGATATTCACAGCAAAATGTACTTGCTTACTTAATTTGCTGCCTTTCTCCTAAAATGGAATCCATATAAGTCCAAAAATATAACATGGAAACAAATTACAACCAAACTAATATGAAAGAAATATAAATGAATGGGGTTTTTTCCCCCTTCATATCAAGAGTGACTTGAGAAACTGCAGGTTGCTTCTGGTGTGAGAGAATTGGCCATCTGCAAGGACGTTGCTCAAGGGATGCCTGGATGTTTTACCATCCTATGGGAGGCTTCCCTCATGTCCCCACATGAGAAGATGGAGCTGACAGATGGAAACTCACCCAACTCCCCGGATTCGAACCACCAACCTTTTGGTCAGCAGCCCTGCCGGCACAAGAGTTTAACCCATTGAGCCACTGGGGGCTCCTATAAATGAATGTATAGAATATATTTACTTCTAAGAAAGTATTATGTCCATTCTGCCCTTATTTGGCCATATTTATACAAGAACAAGCATGTCATTGTTGCTGTTGTTGCTACTGGGTGGAATCCTGTTGGGCAGTTACAACTATTATATGATGATGATGATGAGCGCACCCTTCTTTTCTCTCCACAAGGGAGACTCAAAGCAGCTTTCATAACTTACAGCTTTATGTTTGTAAATACTATATATATTCATAACCTCTATGCATGCTAATTAAGAGGCTATGTAAAGACCATGAAAATTCCCTCAAACCCTATATACCTTTAAGGAGCTACTGGAATAGATAGGAGTCTGTTCCTCTGTAGATAGAGAAGCAACTGCCTGATGTTCCCACCCACTCCCTTATGTGAGTGATCTCTAATAAAAGTCTAAACTCTGCATTAGTAACTGTGATGCCGGATTCTGGCCTATATAATTAGTACAAATTATTAACAAAGCTAAACTACATGTGTCAAGGAAAAATTGTGTGTCTTCATGAACATCTAGTTTCATAAGAAAACATTTGTAAAAACCCTTTTAAAACAAAACAAAGGGGAGCAGCTTTATAGAAACACATTGCATTATGATGTTTTAGGGTGGGTTGTTGTTGTTTTGTCATATCATGCCTGCAGTTCTTGATGTTTTAACAAGAGTCCCATCAGTAATACAATGAAAATGATGGCATCAGTCACAAGCAGTATCAGTGGAGAGCGGGACAGGGCTGGGTGGCAAGATGACCACAGAATGCTGATTGATGGTTGAAAAGGGCTGAGGGGAGGGCAGAAAACCAGGCAAAATGGTAATGTAATGTAAGGTCCTGGAAGATAGCATGTCTGATTGGCTGAATAATGCCATAATGCAACATGACGTGGTAGATCCTGCTTGTTCTCTCTCAAAACCAAAATTATTGTGTTAGGTAATAACGGGAAAAAATGTGATCATTGAGAACTAGGGACCTGTTTTCTCCATTCAAATGTTGTTGGGGAAAAAATAATTGGCTAACTAGATATCCACTGAGGATTTGCATCAACCACACAATATGGTCCAGTTAGTATATAAAAATATGTATGTGTATGCCTACAAGTTGCTTGCTGACTTTAGGTGACAGTGCACATTTCTTACAGTTATCTTAGGCAAGGAATTCTTTGATGTAGTTTTGCTAGTTCCTTCCTCTGTAATATAGTATTTGGTATTCATTGGCCATCTTCTATCAAAGTAGAACTAAGTAGGGCTGACCTTCTTTATCTCTCAAGATCAAATGGGATTTGGCATCTTTAGGGTATTTATGCCATCCCAATAGGAGAGTAGGGTTCTGCAAAGATGGAAGACGTGTGAATGTTTGTGAATGGTTGGAACATCTTACTTCAACTCACTCGTCTGATTCTGGAAAGCAGTTGAACAAAGAGCTCACACACATTCAGGTGTTGCCCGGGTCAACTCAAGTCCAAATCTGTATCTCCTTTCAGAATTTCAAGTCTTCAACTATTATTGGTAATCAAAACATAACTTTTTCCCAAACCACAATACTTTCAACATTCCTGATCTTGGAACACAAAACAATCTAAAAACATCCTGTGAGACATTATCTCAGCATCTTACTCAAGATCTTGAAAGCCCAAGCGGTGGTGTGGAGGAGGTGGCATTCACTGTGATTAAAAGCTTGAGCTCCTAGTACCAAAACTATGCTCCCCTTACCTACTCTCCTCACACTGAGGTCTTCTTGGTATGGAGGGCTTGGAGAGAGATTTTTTAATCATAAGTATCTTTCAGAATCTAAATTGCCAACAAATCTTGGGAAATATTCAAGTACAATTAACTTCAGAGGGGGTCCCACTTTGGACATCTCCTGAATCTGTCCAAACCAGTTTGATTAGACTTTGGATTCATCCAAAGCTGAAACATAGATCAATATGCTGGAGCACACATCATAGACATTGCTGTCCTACCTATTTTGCCCCATGGATACCCCCAAACACTGGGGTGTTTCATAATTAGCCAGCCTAAAGAACAGTAATTCTGAGTTCATTCGACCCTGCTGCCAAGCTTCCTGTGGTGTTAGGCACCTCAAACTTTATTTTCTGGAACAAATGCTTTCTTTATCAAGTACCTTTTAGATTTCCACTGCCAACTCTCTGATGGGTTGGTGAAATAAATTATGCAAAATAAATGAGAAGATGAAAAGGTCAGTCAGGCCATCTGAGCTACATAAAGATTTAAATCTCTAGATATCATGAATGCTTCGAGGGTTCCTGCAACATTAAAAAACAAACAAGTGGGCTCAGAGCAAAACTCCTTATAGGCTTTGCTGATTTACAATCCCAGCAATTTATCAGATAACTGTCAAATAACAGAAGTTCAGTTTATGGCTACAGGATGTTATCTGCATCTCTAACAGAGTAATCCTAACTTTGAGTTATGCCGTCTGGGTAGGGCAGTACTGCTTCTGAACTGCCTTACGGCCACTCTGGAAGGGGGCAAATGTTATATCAGCATAGTAATGCCTACCCTTGTTGGGAAGATACTGCTGCATGTTGAATATACTTTAAATGCTTGGAACCAAAAGTGTTTTGGATTTGGGGGGATTTTGGAATACCTATATTTGCATATACATACGTAATGAGATATCAAGGAGATGGGAATCCTAGACATTTAAACAGGAAATCCATTTATGTTTCATATTCACATTGCACCCATAACCTGAAGGTAATTTTATACAATATTTGAAATATTTTTTGTTCATAAAAAGTTTGTGTATATTGAACCATCAGAAAGCAAAGGTGTTACTATTTCAGCCATCCAGGTGGATAATTTCAAATGTGGGGGTATTTTGGAATTTGGGATAAGGGATGTGCAACCAGTAGTAGTATATAGCCATAGAAGGGAGTAGAATATAAAGACATAGCCTTGTTAGTCTGGAATATCAGTATGCAAAAGGATATTGTAGCACCTTAGGGATGAATGGAGAAAAGAAAGTTGGTAGCATAAGCTTTCATAGACTAAGTCTACTTCCTCAGCTGCAATACTTTTAGTCTATGGAAGCTTATACTACCAACTTTGTTCTCTCAGCTAGTCTCTGATGTGCTACAAGATCCCTTTGCATAGAAGAGAGTTAAAATAAACAGAGCAGAGACATGCTAAGGAAGGAGCAGGGCTTATTAGGAATCCTCTCCTTGCTCTGAGTTTTTAAAAAATATATTTATTTCTTGAATTTATACTCCACCTTTCTCCCAAGATAGGATCCAGGGCAACTTACAAATATATAAAATGATATTACACTAAAAATCTTGTTCTACCAAAGTTGTAAAAGATTTAAATGCCAATATTATTAAAACCATGACTGAAACAGTTGAAACATATTTAAAACATAAATTACTAATAAAAAAGGAAAAATGAAATATAATACACTACTTCACACATTCTGCTGGTGGAAAAAAAGCAACCAGATAGAAAAGTGCTCCATAATTTGGAAACAGCTCTCTTCCATGTCTAGTGTTTTCCATGTCTAGGGACATCATTTCATGAAGGCCGAGAAACGAAGGACAACGGGGGAAACTGTGTGGCAGCGTACTGCTTCATCCCCTTACCACGGTTGCTCATGGAACCCCTTCCTACAACATTTCCCCGCTGTCCCCCCATTTCCCCACTATTTATCATCATCATCTAAAATCTACATACCAGAAAAGACAGGAATATATACAACATGGAAAAAACATCATCATACCAATTCCTACTAACCTGTAAGCTACAAACTACTAATACTATAACTGTAAGCATTACAACTCCGGCAAGATTCAATGCAGTTTAAAACATAACCATAAAACATCCCATCAATTAAACAATTTTAACAGTTAAGCAAATAAAACACATAGAATAAGAACCGATTAAAAACATATAAAGTGCAGTAGCATAATATGATCTCCTTGGTCAAACAGACTTAGGTGAGATAAGCCTCAAATTTGGATTCCAAATCCCCAAACCAGTTACAAATACTTGAGTTATATTATTTTGTCACCCACACACCCAGCTAAAAAATAAGCTACATCTCAAAATCATGGCATTTCAAAATCTTTTGTAATTTTATGGGATTTGGGTGTAGATGTCTTGAATTGCATGCTGTAATTCAAATATTGTGTGTTTTGCTGGTGCACTCAGTTGCCTCCCCATTCCCTGCCTTCCATTGGACCGTGCTAACCCTTCGGTCCTTGCCACCATTTTGGTGTTGTGACCTTTTGCTCTGCACCTCCTACATTTATGCATTTAAAACATATGCAGAATCTAATCTGATTTGATGGTACAATGGCATCTCATTGTGTTCGAGAGAGCAAAGGGAGGGCGCAGGTCACCAGTCTGTGTCTGGAAACTGGTGCCAAGAAGAGATTATGCCAGACATTTAACTCCAGCCCCATATAAACCCCCAAATCCATTCCCAGTTAGCAATCGCACCAGTGGCCAGTCAATGTGATGATCCTCATGAAAAATGGAAGTTGAAACGAATAACATTCAAATGCTTCTATTTTGTTGATCACTCTTACACCCACACTTTCAATTTAACTCTTGAATAGAAAGATGCTTAATCACCGGGGCTTGTCATTCACTGGGGCATTGTGTATGCCACTAGAAATGGACAAGAAGAATAGATGATTTGGGAGCGATCACTCCAAAAGCCAGAATTCAATTTGAATGACTAACATAGCAGATGTTTGCCAGGAGCCACCAGGCGGGCTTGCGGCCGCGTACACACACTTATGCTAATGTGGCCATCATCCCCTTTCAAGTTCGCTCTCTGAGTCGTTAGAACACACAGCTAGTCGGTCCTTCTGTCTAACTAATAATTGCCTATCATTGATATTAATTAACACTTTTTGCACCTTCTTCCAGTTTTGACCTAGTATCTGCTCGTAATCTCGTCGCTGTGGCCTATTAACAAGTTGTGTTTTCTAACATAAATATTTAAATATAAAAATCTACAGGGCTGTACAACAGTCACGAGCCATTTATCAAAAACAAAACAGGGCCAATTAAAGAGGCAGCCAGACAGTTGTCTTGATTTGCCACTGACTGTTTCTTGATCACCATTATAAATTGCTAATCGGGCAGAAAGCGCTAAGCAGTGCATCTGCAGGGGGTGGTTATTGCTCATTCCCCGCCTGGTGACAGGGGAGCGAGGCTAGTGATGGCCTTATTGATGCAAACTGCCCATCAGTTGGAAGTTATTGTTAAAGTTCATGATGTTACAGCTGATCCCTTCCTGCTGAGAGTCAATCAAATTAATTAGTGCTCGAAATTCTTCTGTATTATATTACGGCAAAAATATTCAAAGGAACACTTTGAAAATTAGTTCCAAAGGCACGGGGCAAGAAATCTCCATGTATTAAAGTGAAGGGAGGGGAGGGAATATGGGGTGGTCAAATATAGCTTCTTCCATTATTTTATAATAAGGGCTGTGGCTAAGGGTTTTTATAGCCACAGATCAAGAGATCATAATAGAAGCATATTGACAGATCTCTCCCCACCTACCCTCCCGCAATACTCCAAGGAACTGGCTTGTAGCAGGAAAAATATATCAAAACCTTATCAGCAGAGCTGAGATCTTCTGTGTAAAATCGATAAAGAGTTATACATGGTTTGAGTTTAAACAGTTCTCTGTAGTCATTTAAACATAGTGCATCTGTGCAGCTTTTTACCTCTGGAGACCGAGGTAGCCTAGCAACAGCGAGGCTTAAAGCGATTAACTACAAATGAAGTACTGTATGCCTATCAAAGCAATTGTTCATGGTTGCCTTTGTTGCAAAGCCGGAGCTAATTGAACATGATACAGTATGAAGATAATTAACACCCATGAGTTTGTTAATTGCCTGTTAGCATTACAACACTATCTCATGGTTTCCTTTTCAAAACTTGCTCCTGTGCAGCTTCTCTTCTCCCTTAAAAGAGAACAGAGGACACACTGGGCAAGAGAGAACATCTCGGAGTTTATTATCCCTTTTAAAAAGAAGAGACAATACCAGAGAGAAAGAGAGAGAAACGGAGAGCACTGTTTTAACAAAGCACATTACAGTTTCGCGTTCAAACACGCGCTCCCACTTAGTCTCTGTGACTCCCAGAGAAGAGGTGTTTCTTTTAGGTATACTGGACCAAACTATGATTATTTTAAAAGTGGATTTAAAAAACAAGTTAACCACAGCCCCTCTCCTCATTTTCCCCCTTTTCTTTTTTTGGGGGGAGCTGTTTTTATGACTCAGCTGCTCTGCATTCTAAAGTGAGCAATAAATGTCTTTTAGGGTTGGAATATTAATTGAAGGCAGCATCTGGTCAGCAGCTGACCTGGTATACTTGCCCGCTTTGTTGACTACCCAGTTAAATCCATCAGCTTATTTTCTCTTTTTTACTGTCATTGGCCATTAGGAGACGAGTTACCATATGTGCCCAAATAGGAAATGCAAGGCCCCAATCCTACATGTAAGCACAAATAATCTCCCTCCAATATCTAGCAACTTTTTAACTTCAGCAACTACTACTATTACAATTTATTCCTGGAATATTTTAAAGATAGATAGATAGATAGATAGATAGATAGACACATATATCGTTATACACACACATATATATATATATATATATATATATATATATATATATATATATATATACAGAGAGAGAGAGAGAGAGAGAGAGAGAGAGGAGGGGGGGGAGACATACAATCTTCAAAATTCAACAATCAAAATACAAGTAATTTTCCCCAATCCCACCACCTTCCCATTCCCTCCCGAGAACCTCCACCCTTGACTTCTCATTACATAATACAAAAGTACAGGAATAGTATTGAATATTTATACCTCAGTATGTTCGAGCGTTTTCATTTTCCCCTGGTTACCATCAAATGCAAGGCCCCAATCCTACAAGTAATCACAAATAATCCCCCTCAAATATCTATAACAATAGGTGCAATGCTTATCACTTCTGCAAAAACAGTAGCAACTTTGTTAACTTCAGCAACCACTACTATTATAGTTTGTTCCCGGGATTTGCAATGAGTTTAATGAGGCCCCAGCACGTTGGCAGGAAGGCAAAAAACTTTATAAGCTTCCATGATTCCATAGCATTGAGTCATGGCAGTTAAAGTGGTGTCAAGCTACATTAATTCTTCAGTGTAAACTCACCCTCAGTTTAGATCCACTTGAATAACCTGTGGATCATTTGTTTGTTTGTTTGTTTTTTAAATAAAAAAACCATTTGTATGGATACCAGCTTTAAACAACGAAATAAAGATATTAACAAATTCATTTGGAAAGGTCTTTAAAAAACAAAAATTATAATGAAATTTCTGCAAGATGCCAAAGAGTGGGTTGGCCTTACCAAATTTTAAGTTATACTACAAAATTGCAGCTCTTGTTTGGATGAAACAATGTATAACACTAGATAATAAAAGACTATTTATACTAGAAAGACATGACAAGATATGGATAGCATGGATATTTGATATATGAATTGATTCCAGTTTTAAGAGTCATCTCCTAAGAAGCACACTAATCAGAGTATGGAAAAAGTACAAGCTTTTGTACTTTTTCCATACTTTACTCAAAAATGTCTCTGTGGATATCACCAAATAAACCTTCCTTGTTTCCAATAGCGTAGACCAGTGGTTCACAACATGTGGATCCCCGGGTGTTTTGGCCTACAACTCCCATAAATCCCAATCAGTTTACCAGCTGTTAGGATTCCTAGGAGTTGAAGACCAAAACATCTGGGGACCCGCAGGTTGAGAACGACTGGTCTACGCTATTGGAAACAAGGAAAAATTCCCATTCAAGATCTATGGATTACAAAAATGATGGATCTGACAGAGATGGAGAAATTGACTATGCTTAGACAATCGCCAGACCCTCCCAAATTTGAAAAGAGTGGCAGTCTTTTATGGACTTTTTAAAAGAAGAAAAAAAATACAAACACTGGGTTTTACATAATAATAATAATTATAAGAGATAATAACTATTACAAAAATGTAAGAATAACAAAAAGATGTCACGATCACGGACTTAGCGGGCCCCTTAATCACACACACAGAGACGTACTGAAGGCTAACTACTTTATTGAGTATAAAAACAGTTCCAAAGAGTATATAGTCCAAAGATAAGCAATTGTCCAAAAGGTAGCAAACAAGATTGTCCAAAGTAACGTAGCAACTAGGCTTGAAGCTTGGCAAGGCTCCGCAAACCGATGCGGTTCAGGAACAAGACAGGGCTCCGCAATTCAATGCGGATCAAGGACTAAGGCAAGGCAAATGCAAGGCAAGGCTTGATGACCACGGCAAGCTTGTGGTCCCACTCCGCTTCACGCCTATCCAGGAAAGACGTGGCGGAGAACTGAGGATGCGTTCCCACTGATCCTGTACTTAATCCTTCGGCCGAGGTCCGCGACGCTCTAGGCTTCTTCGTCTCCAATCTCTACTCATGGACCTCGGTCGGTCTAGGACCCTAGACCAAGCCCTCCTGGTAGACTCAATGTCCCGTCTCCTATCGAAGGAGCGACCTTGCCTCTCAGCAGCTGTGTCGCTATCTTCCTGAGAACTTTCCTCCCTAGCACTTTCCCACTCGGCCGTCCATGTTTTCACTTTCAAGTTCCTGGGAATTCCTCCCCCCGGGGTGTTCATAACTCCCTTCGCTGCTTCCCATCTCCACCTGGTGATCGGAATCTATGCTAGGCCCAAACATCATCTCATCCCATGCCAAGCTCTCCGTGGGCGAATGAGGCCCATCCGAAGGGCCCTGTGCTTCACCCCAATCATCTAGCTCATCCTCTGAATCCACATCTGCTGCTGCAGGCCCTAATGCTAATGGAACCCCAGGACCTATTCCCAGCCCTCCAGGCACAAACGAGAACTGCTGTGCTACACTATCCCCCCCCCTCAGGGCCCCTCCGAGGCCGCCCTCGAGGTTTGGGTTTGTCAGGGTACTTGCGGTGAAAACGAGCCACCAGATCCGGAGCATGGACATCCCGAGCCCGGGTCCATGAACGTTCTTCCGGGCCCAACCCCTTCCAGTCAAGCAAATACTCCAACTTCCGGTAGCGGATGCGAGCATCCAAGATGTCCTGCACCTCCAACTCCTCCTCGCCATCGCGCATCACAGGGGGAGGAGGCGGCTGCGTCACGTCAGGCCGCACCCCCTTCGCCGGGCGTGATGAAACACCGGGTGGAGCTTCATGTCCGCTGGGAGTTGTAGTTTGAAGGAAACAGGCCCCACCTTCTCCAAAACTTTGTAGGGACCCAAAAATCTCGCATCCAGCTTGCGGCAGGGTCGCTGCGTGGGCAAATTCTTGGTGGACAGCCAAACTTTATCCCCCACGAGAATCTCAGGACCCTCCTGGCGCCGCCGATCAGCCATCCGCTTGTAGTCGGCCTTCGCCTGGTCCAATTGAGTGCGTAGCAAGTCTTGGAGTGCAGTGAGCTCTCGAAGCCAATCCTTAGCCTCCGAAACGTCCCCAGACGGGTCCACCGGCGGGTAGAACCGAGGGTGGTGTCCATAGTTAGCAAAGAAAGGAGTCTCTTTGATGGATTCCTGCGTCGCATTGTTGTAAGCAAACTCTGCCAAAGACAACAAGGACGCCCAGTTGTTTTGCTGATAGTTGACATAGCAGCGCAGGTACTGCTCAAGGTGGCATTAACCGTTTCGGTTAGCCCATCGGTCTGCGGGTGATGAGCCGTGGACATCCGCACATCAATCCCCAGCAACTTCTGGACAGCCTTCCAGAACTGGGAAGTGAATTGGGTGCCCCGATCCGTCACCAAGCTCTGTGGAAGTCCATGCAGCCGAAACACATGTTGCACAAACATATCAGCAGTCTCCTTGGCAGTAGGCACCCCCACACAGGGGATGAAGTGTCCCATCTTGGTGAAACAGTCCACCACGACCAGTATCGTGGTGAAACCCTTGGACTTGGGGAGATCGGTGATGAAATCAGCCGAAATCATCTTCCAGGGCGCAGAGGGGGTCGGGAGCGGCTGGAGCAAACCGGCCGGCTTGCCCCCCTGGTTCTTAGCCCGTTGGCACACAGGGCAGGATCCCACATAGTCCTCCACATCCCTCCGCACTTTAAGCCACCAAAAGTCCCGTAGGACCAGTTGCAGAGTCTTGAAAAGCCCGAAATGGCCTGCGGCCCGGCTATCGTGGCAAAGCTTGAGAATGTCCTCCCGCTCGGCCCCAGGGGAAACATAGACAGAGTCCCGGTGGTAGAGCACCCCGTTCTTTACCTGGAAAGGGGCTTGGGGGCCCTTGGTCAGCTGCTCTTGCACCCACGGGTCGGTCCGCTGGCGAGCGTGGACACGAACACTCAAAGGCCTCTTGTCTCCAGGGGCCGGCGGGGCCGCAGGAGGGTGAACAGGGAGCGCCCGAGCAGCCGCAAAGTTCTCCGCTTTGAGCAGCCGAGCCTCCGACGGCCCGGCCCCATCACGAACGTACTCCGGCTTTCGGGACAACGCATCAGCTTGCTTGGTCTGTTTGGGGGTCACATAGTGAATGCGGAAATTGAATCGCTGAAAGAACAGGGACCATCTCTGTTGCCTCTGGTTCAATTTGCGCTGGGTCTTCAAGTGCTCCAAATTCCGGTGGTCGGTGTGAACCTCCACCGGGAACTTGGCCCCTTCAAGCAGGTGTCTCCAGACTTCAAACGCCACCTTGATGGCCAAAAGTTCCTTCTCCCAAATGGTGTAGTTCTTTTCCGGAGCCGTCAGCTGCCGGGAATAGTAGGCACAGGGCAACAAGTCCGTCCCCTGAGGCTGTAGCAGGATCGCTCCCACCGCCACATCCGACGCATCGGCCTGGACGATGAAAGGAGTGCGGGGGTTGGGGTGCTGCAGAAGCGGCTGAGTGGTGAACAGCTGCTTTAACTTGCGGAACCCTACATCTGCCTCCGGAGTCCACCGGAAAGGCACCTTTCCCCGCAAGCACTGGGTGATAGGATCAGCCCACTTGGCAAAGTCAGGAATGAACTTTCTGTAGTAGTTGGCAAAGCCCAGGAATCTTTGAATGTCTTTTTTGCTGGCCGGGGCCGCCCAGTCGACCACGGCCTGGACCTTGGTGTCATCCATGGCGATGCCCGTAGGAGAGATACGGTAGCCCAAAAAGTCCACCTCCCGCAGATCAAAAGCACATTTCTCCAGCTTAGCATAGAGCCCGTGAGCTCTAAGTCTCTGGAGCACCTCCTTGACATGGCGGTCATGGGTCGCCTGATCTGGAGAGAAGATCAGCAGGTCGTCTAAGTAGACCGCCAAATAGCGGTCCAGCAGGTCTCGGAAAATGTCATTCATGAAATGTTGGAAACAGGCTGGGGCGTTGCACAAACCGAATCCCATCACCAGGTATTCGAAACTTCCCCACTTGGTCTGGAAGGCCGTCTTCCATTCATCGCCCTGGCGAATCCGGACAAGGTTGTAAGCCCCCCTCAGGTCCAGTTTAGTGAACACCTTGGCTCCGCGCATCCGCTCCAGGAGCTCGGGGATCAAGGGCAGGGGGTAGCGGTTCCAGATCGTGATCTTGTTGAGTTCCCTATAGTCATTGCAAAGCCGCAACTCCCCCGATTTCTTCTTGACGAACAGAATCGGTGCCCCGGCCGGGGATTGGGAGGGCCGAATGAACCCCTTCCGCAGATTCTCATCCAGGAAATCTCGGAGAGCCTGTTGCTCTGGTTCCGAGAGAGGGTAGAGTCTCCCCCGCGGGATTGGGGCTCCCGGCTGCAGTTCAATGGCACAGTCATAGGGCCGGTGCGGAGGCAAGCGTTCGCCTCCTTCTCACTGAAGACATCCCAAAATCCGGCATACTTCTTGGGCAGGGTGGCCACATTTTCCACTTCTTGAGCCTGGCACGCCCGGGCCATCATGCAGTGGCCTTGGCAATGTTCAGAAGAAAAAATTAGCTGTCTCTTGGCCCAGGAGATCTGGGGGTCATGGAGCGCGAGCCACACAATGCCCAGGACAATGGGGAAATCTGGGAGCTTGGTCACAAGAAAAGAAATGTCCTCTTTATGGGAGCTAGTCCACATCCTGGTAGGGGCTGTATATTGAGTCACAGCCCCGGTTTTCAAAACTCTCCCATCGATAGTCTGGACACCCTTGGGCTCTTGGAGATCAAGAAATTTTAATCCAGCAGACTTGGCATAGTCTGCATCGATGAAGTTGTTGGTGGCCCCCCAAGGAACAATTGTCCAGTCTTGGGTTCAGGGGGGAGGTTAGCGGCGTCGGCCGAGTGAGCGAACCCTCTTACACCCGGCCGGCCCCTTCCCCCGTCGCCTGGATGGCTTCTTCGGCCTCTGGGGCCCCTCCGAGGGTGGCAGAGGCCCGAGGAGTCTTCCCACGCGGTTTCTGGGGGCACTCCTTAGAAAATGCCCAGCCCCCGCAGTACCAGCATAGGTTAATAATAATAATAATAATACTTTAATATTTGTGAGTCGCCCTCCACCGGCGGTGCTCCGGGCGACTTACAACAGTTAAAACCCTAGGGTGAACAATGTACAACAGTTTAAAAACATGGAATATGAACAGGAGGGGTGGCTCAGGTAGTCCAGGGTGCCGAGCCAGTCCCGAACGCTAGGCGGAAGAGCCAGGTCTTCAAGGCTGGCCGGAATCCAGATAGAGTCGGAGAGGCTCTGAGGGTGGGCGGCAGTGAGTTCCAAGTCGAAGGGGCCACGACGGAGAAGGCTCTCCGCCGAGTTTCCGCCAGTCTAGCCTCCCGCACTCCAGGGGTAGTCAGGCGGTCACCGTTGATGGAGCGTGCTGGCCTCTCGCTGCATTGGGCCGTCAGCCGGTCACTCAGATAGGAAGGCCCAATGTTGTGCCGGGCTTTAAAGGTGAGCACCAGGAGTTTGTAAAGGGCTCTGAACTCTAGGGGCAGCCAGTGAAGTTCTTTAAGAATGGGGAAATGTGATCCTCACTGATGACCCAGTAATGAGTCTGGCTGCGGCGTTATGGATACGTTTCAGCCTCTTAGTTGTTGTCTGGGGAGGCCCACATATAGGGCGTTGCAGTAGTCGAGGCGTGAGACGACAGTGGCATGGACCACTGTTCTCAAGGCCTCTGGTGGAAGGTAGGGAGCCAGCCGACGGGCCCTACGGAGACGCTGACGCCGAGCCTTCTCCGCCTGGTCTACTTTGGGCCGAACTGTCCCCAACTGCATGGGCTCCGGGTCGTCAGGGCCAGCGGGGATTGGCAATTGCCGGGGTTGGAACTGCCCGGCCCCTCCTTCCCTCCTGGCCACTGGTTTCTCCAGCGGGGCCTTGTCCCACCGCCTCCTGGTCTGCAGTCCAGCTTCCACACGAAGGCTCAGGGCAATGGCGGCCTCCAGATCATCAGGCCGAGGATGTTTCAACATCTCCTGCTGCATTTCCGAATTCAGCCCTGCAGTATAGTGGTAACGCAACGCCGACACGTTCCACTGCACCTGGGCAGCCAGGACTCGAAAACGGGAAATATACTGGGACAGGGTTAGATCCTTGATGGTCAGCCGGGCCAAATCTCTCTCAGCCAGCTCTTCATTCACGGGAGACCCCCATGTCGCCCGGATCACATCTAAGAAAGCCCGCAGCGTGTTGGTATGGGGGGACTGGGCCCGGATCAACGCGGTGGCCCACGTTGCTGCGGTCCCTTCCATCAGGTTGAAGATAAACACCACCTTGGCGCGATCGTTGGCGAACTCGTTGGGGCGCTGCTCCAGGTATAGTTCCACTTGGCAAACAAAAACCTCCACCTGAGCCGGGTTGCCACTGAAACGGGCCGGTGGGCTCACCCCCGGGTGCCGTCCGGCCCGGGTACGTAGTTCACCCAATTCCTGCTGCAGCGCTTGCACTTGTGCATCCGTCAAGTTAGCCATGGCGACCACTGGCGTGGAACGCTTCTTGCGGCGTCCCGAGCGGCGTCCCGTGGTGTGATAAGGGGTTCTTGGTGTTCTCCGGCCAGCTGTCACGATCACGGACTTAGCGGGCCCCTTAATCACACACACAGAGACGTACTGAAGGCTAACTACTTTATTGAGTATAAAAACAGTTCCAAAGAGTATATAGTCCAAAGATAAGCAATTGTCCAAAAGGTAGCAAACAAGATTGTCCAAAGTAACGTAGCAACTAGGCTTGAAGCTTGGCAAGGCTCCGCAAACCGATGCGGTTCAGGAACAAGACAGGGCTCCGCAATTCAATGCGGATCAAGGACTAAGGCAAGGCAAATGCAAGGCAAGGCTTGATGACCACGGCAAGCTTGTGGTCCCACTCCGCTTCACGCCTATCCAGGAAAGACGTGGCCGGAGAACTGAGGATGCGTTCCCACGGATCCTGTACTTAATCCTTCGGCCGAGGTCCGCGACGCTCTAGGCTTCTTCGTCTCCAATCTCTACTCACGGACCTCGGTCGGTCTAGACCAAGCCCTCCTGGTAGACTCAATGTCCCGTCTCCTATCGAAGGAGCGACCTTGCCTCTCAGCAGCTGTGTCGCTATCTTCCTGAGAACTTTCCTCCCTAGCACTTTCCCACTCGGCTTCGTCCATGTTTTCACTTTCAAGTTCCTGGGAATTCCTCCCCCCGGGGTGTTCATAACTCCCTTCGCTGCTTCCCATCTCCACCTGGTGATCGGAATCTATGCTAGGCCCAAACATCATCTCATCCCATGCCAAGCTCTCCGTGGGCGAATGAGGCCCATCCGAAGGGCCCTGTGCTTCACCCCAATCATCTAGCTCATCCTTTGAATCCACATCTGCTGCTGCAGGCCCTAATGCTAATGGAACCCCAGGACCTATTCCCAGCCCTCCAGGCACAAACGAGAACTGCTGTGCTACAAAAGAAAAGGAGAAAAGGGGAGATATCAACAAGAATAGCAGGATTCTATTCTTTGAACCCTTCCCAATAAAAATTATATTGCGGAAAAAATAAAACCTTCCATCGCATGTATAGGACTCTTCAGTTTTCATTAATAAAATAACAACTCTTGAGATTAGAGGACTGAGATGTGCTAGTTACTATGGATGTGAGATCTCTTTACACCAATGTACAACAATGAGAGAACAGCAAGACATCCTCTTTCTAGCTTTTTGACCTCCGTGGCTGAAAACATCTTGACAAAAAAAATTACTTTAGGTCTGAAAACAACTCCAATTTACTGGTAAAAGGAGTGTTAATGGGATGCCATGTGACCCCAGAGATGTTCAATATATTGTAGCACAGCAGTTCTCGTTTGTGCCTGGGGGCCAGGAAACAGGACCGGGGGTTCCATTAGCATTAGGGCCTGCACCAGCAGAGATAGATTCTGAAGAGGATTTGGAAGGGTTACCTGAAGGAGCGTTTCCCATCACTGGGCCTCTTTCCCCACTGAAAGCTTGGCTTGGGATGAAAGTTGGCTTGACCCCTATACAGACATAGATGATAACCAGGTGCAAATGGAAAGCAGTGATAGCGAAAGTTATGAACATCCGGGGGGGAGAGGCTCACAGGAGCTTCTGAGTGAAAACATGGCAGAAAGCGGTTGGGAAGATTCTAGGGAGGAGAGCTCTCATGGAGATAGGGACCCAGGTGCTGGGAGACAAGGCCGAACCTTTGATAGGAGAAGTAACATTGAGTCCAGGAGAAGGGGATGGTACCACAGCCTAGACAGGCCGAGGTCCGTCAGCAGAGATTGGAGACGACAAAGCCTAGAGCGTCGGGGACCTCGGCCGAAATATTAAGTATAGGATCTGTGGGAACGAATCCTCAGTGCTTCGGCCACGTCTCTTCTGAGCAGACGTGTAGCGAAGTGGGTCCACGGAGCTAAGTTGGCTAGTGGCCACCAAGTCTTGCCTTGCATTTACCTTGCCTTGTTCCTGAATCCGCATTTCTGCGCGGAGCCCTGCTTAAGCCTTTGGATTACCTTGCCAAGCTGTTTTGGACATTGATTGCTTCAAGCCTTTTGGATTACTTTGCTATTCTTATGGACAATATACCTTTTGAACTGTTTTTATATTCAATAAAGTAGTTAGCCTTCAGTCCGTCTCTGTGTGTGTGATTAAGGGGCCGGTCAAGTCCGTGCATCGGGACATATATAGAGAGAGAGAGGTATGAAAATTAAATCATCTGTCCCATAAGTGAGTTCAAATAATAACTGGTATTTTGGGTCAGATTTTCAGATGATATTTTCTATATTTGGAAAGTGAATGGAACTCCATAAATGGATAATTTCTAGGAACATCAATATACAAATTGCTATAGAATTTTATACTATCCTCTTTTTGAACTTAAAAATAGTAAAAGCAGGAGGTCACCTCACAACCGGTCTAAATAGAAACCCCCTAAATGCCAACACTTGTTTAAGATTTGACAGCTCACACGCCAAATCACTTAGATGTAATCTCCTCTATAGGCAGTTACTGAGATTGAAACAGAACTGCTCCAAAAAGTGACTTCAGAAAGGAAACCTGTACATTGACAAATCAGTTCCTTCTCAGAGGATATCCAAATGATGTGGTGTTCAGGATTTTCAAAAGACAGCTCCAAAGCTATGTTCTGAACTAATAAAAATATTAGTTTTCTGTATGCTTGTGAAAGGCAGGCAGTAGGTCTGTTATAAAATTTTGGATATTCCCGAATTTTGGAAGTTTTTCAGATACTTGCGACTTTTAAAGAAATTTCGAGAGCAGCCCTCCAACAGGAATTCTGAAATGCGAATTCCAAATTTCACAATTCCGAATTCCGGATGTTATTTCCTAATTTTCTTGCTGATTGCTCATTGGCTGATGGCTAACAGCTGACTCTCCTTTCTGCTGATTTTTTTTGCCTATTTTTGAAAGTGGACGCCATTTTTTAAGACTTCCAAAGACTTTCGGAAATACTTCCGGATCAATTTCGAAATTTATCGGAATTTTTTCAGAAGTCTAAATAATCTGAAACGCAATCTATGATTACATCCGAAACTAGTTTTGAAACTTTTTTAAAAAATCAAACAGCCCTAGTAGACAGTGAAAAGGGCTGATAGGGAAAAATCATTTGAGATATAGTGCTGGAGAAGATTTCTGGGGATACCATGGACTAGTAAAAAGACAAATGATTTGGTCCTAGAACAAATCCTGCCTAACTTATTCCCAGAAACCAAGATGACTAAGTGAGGCTGTTGTACATTGGCCATATCATGAGAAGATATGACTCACTTGAATTGAATATAAATCTTGGAAAAGTAGAAGGTGGTAAGCAAAGGGGAAGTTCACATGAGATAGATTCAATTGGGAAATCCCTGAGTCTTCAAGATCTGAATTGATCTCTTGCTGCTAGTGATTTGGAGGTTTCTCATTCATTAGTCAAGGTCAGCTTGAAGGCAGTTAACAACAATTAATAAAAAAAACCAGTTCCAAAATGTCTGAATTTACAAACTATGCTAAAATACTTGATCCTGCACTGCAGGGGTAGCTTTAAAATACAGAGGTCCATTTGGAACACTTTACCACTTACAATAGTAATTTATTATTTGCATGCTTTAGCACACTGATTCTCAAAGTGGGCAGTACCACCCCCTGGTGGGCGGTGAGGCGATCCAAGGGGGCGGTGGGAGGCTCAGGGGAATTTGGGGGGCGGTGAACCCCTTTAAGGGGAAGGTAAAATATTGGCTATTTAGGAGGGGCCGTGCGACCCTCTTATTTGGCCCCGCCCCCTTTGCTTTGACCTGCATATTAGATACTTGGATTAGAATTCGTAAGAGTAGCAAAATTATTTATGAAGTAGCAATGAAAATATGGTTGGGGGTCACCACAACATGAGAAACCTTATGTTGGGGTCATGGCATTAGAAAGGTTGAGAACCACTGCATTAATACATATATTTAATTGTTTAATTGTTACTACATTTTTTTGCTATTAAATTATTTATAGGGGGCGGTGAGTAAATTTTTTTCTGGAAAGGGGGCGGTAGGCCAAAAACGTTTGGGAACCTGCACTGCACTGGAGTGGTAGCTTTCTTGGTGTCAGGCTGCAGCTATTGTTGTTCCCTGCTTTCCACTGACTCGGATTCTGGGCCTGGCAACCCTTCATTTTCATCTGGATTGCAGACCCTGACAGTGAACCTACAACATGAGGTGTTTTGTGTTCTGCAGTTCAGCAAGATTGAATCCGGTGCAGTGTGCATTTCAATGTTGTTTGGGCATTGATCCGCCCATGCCCGAGAACATTCAATGTTGGTAGCAACAATTTGAGGAAACAGCCAGTTATTGCCCAGCAGCAATGATTTCAGTAAAAAAAAGTCACTTTGAAAAGTATTTGGGCCAAATTGAACTGGCATCTCGTTGTCCATACAGCAGGCAGAGGACACAGAGCATTTACAAAATTGTAAAACTTGATAATTAAACTGCTTGTAACTTTTTGTATAATTCTAACATGTTGCCATCAAGAAATATACTGCTTTGAAATTGGGTCAATCATTTTGAAACACGCTTGTAATGATGTTGATTATTTGTGTGTAAATGTTGTGTGACATGTGTTAAAATGTATGTTGTTTTGAATGTTCTATGGTTTGTTTCTGTGGGTGAAACAGAAGGGAGGCATGGCAGAAGCTTAGAAGAGCTGTCGCCATGGCAACCAGGGCTAGAGGCTAGTAGAATGTTCAGGTTTGAATTCTACAGTTGGAAAAGAGCGGGAAGCCAACTGCCAAATGAGAGGGGGAGGAGTTATGTTCTAGTTGAGAGTGTCCTAAGGACTGAAAGAGAACGGTCCAGTGTTAGTGTGTGTCTTAAGGTCTGCTAGTGAGCAGTCCAGTTAAAGGGTATAGAGACCCTAGTTAAAGTTGCAGGGGTTTATAGAGGTTTAGTGGAAACCCTATAATAGGTCCCCATTGTGTTATGTAACAGAAAAAGTTGTGCCTCTAAGGAAGTTTGAAACCAACCAAGATTGTACCCATTTGTGTCAAAATAAATTGTTTGCATCTTAACAGGAAAACACCTCTCCTGATTCTTTTATTGGTGGTGGCCCTCAAAGTCAGTGGTCAGCCGGATAAATGGTGGCAGCGTGGTCAAGTGGTCACTGAGAAGTTTTAAAACTCCAGTCAGTTAAATGGTGAAGGGGTGAGACAGTACCCTGCCAATAAACGTGAAGTTGCTGAGGTAACTTCGAGGTTTCCTTGGATTGGAGGTCAGCAGTGTGGACATAGAAAGATTGTCCAGTCTGAGGCCGGTCAAGAAGTGGAGTGGTCACATATTGGCGGCAGCGGTGGGATCTTTAAGAGAGGGTCCACCCTGTCCAGCCGGTTGATTTGAACGTAGCTTCACCGCAACGCTGAAATAAGATTCTATTTTTAAAAGCAGTGGGTGATTTTTCCATTGAAATGTTAGGTTCCTGTAGGACCTAATGAAAAATGATCTCCTTCCACTTTTAAAATCACTTAGAACTTTTTGCAGCCTGATTGTATGATATGTCATTGAAAGCCATCTTACCTTCTCTGCCCTCATCCCTTTCCTGTCCATTTACTAAAATAAAAATCCTTGAGTCTGGTTGTCTAGTTTCTGGCGTTCTGCTCCCTCAGCCTCTCTAGCATTCTGTACCAGTTGGAGTTTTCCGTATTCAAAGAAACTGTAAGGGACAAAAACCCTCCTAAACATTACAGTAGTCAAACCTGGATGAAACTAGTGCATAGAACCAATCACTCTAGAGCAGGGGTGGGCAATTACCAGTCCTCCAGGTGTTTTGGACTTCAACTCCCAGAAATCCTAACAGCTAGTAAACTGGCTAGGAGTTCTGGGAGTTGAAGTCCAAAACACCTGGAGGGCCGGTAATTGCCCACCCCTGCTCTAGATCAAAGATAATACATTAATATATTGCTTGACAAATTAGATTCAACCTACTAAACACAACAATTTCTTCCAACCCCTCCCCACAAATTGAGAACACCTTGAAGTGATATCACAAAGTGGTTCAGTTTATGTTCTGCTCATAGATATTCTGATGAAATTAAATGACCTAACAAAATGTGTCCATCCATGAATGAGAGAAAGAATGATTCTGAAGGCAAAAGGGCAGGGCGATCATCAGAAAGATGGGGCAAAGTAAGACTTTCATCCACTTCCATTGCAGAAAAGCCTGAAATTCAGTGCTACCTGAGAACAAAACATAGAATGCAGTATAAGTTTAATATTTCACTTTCAAAACAAGTAGTAGCAGAGTGAGGCAAGGAGCAATTTCATTAGATCCTTAACCTCCTTTTTAACCCAGTTGTCTTTGAAACAAATGCTTGCCAGTGGCAAACGGACTCAATCCAGGCTGATCAATCAGATAAATTAGTTATGACAATTTATTCCAATGCATCTAAAGCACAGCTGTCTTAATGGCAGTGCTGTACCCTCTTACATGGGAGAAAGCTCTACTGAACTTAATTGGACTTACTCTTAATTAATAGCAGTGTATAGGTTTGCACTGTTAAGTGTGGATTCAAGCCAATATTCCTGATTTTATTCTCATTCTTACTCGGTACTCTTCACAAACACACACACACACGGGACTTATTTTGTTTGCCATGGCACAGTCATTTGAAGCAGACTTTCTTAAACATGCATAGATTTCTTTACTGTTACTGTGTCACAGTTAAATACGTTCAGAAATGTGGTTCCCTTGAGGAATACCACTAGTGTCCAATTACAACTTCCATCATCAATCATAAGTGTTATTTATTCAGCAAAATGAATTGCTAATTAATAACTGATGAGCATTATGGCCTTGAAGACTATAGCACTATTAATTATCACTGGCAATTGAGATTCTGCTCATGAAGACGTACCCCGTGTACATTTCCAACTATTAGTATTGGAGACATTACAGAGGATTCAGGGTGGTTGTGATAAAGAAGGAGGAAGAAACTGTGATCTCCAGAACCTTCCAAATATCACAGGTAGCATGCCAAAGAACAAACAAAACAAGGCAATCATCATGTCTTCTGGGGGCCCTTCCACACAGCCCTATATCCTAGAGTATCAAGGCAGTAAATCCCATAAAATCTGCTTTATAGTGAGTTTTCAGAGGTCCACACTGCCATATATTCCAGTTCAAAGCAGGTATTGTGGGATTTTCTGCCTTGATATTCTGGGATATAGGCTGTGTGGAAGGGCCCTTAGAAGGTGGTCCTGAAATGAACCATGGACCTGTGGAAATTTTACATATGACTATATACAAGAGAATGAAAGGTGATCCTCTTGTATTTCATATGATATAACCTGCAGTGGTTAGAATTAAGTGCCTTTGCCAACTGCTACTTGATTTTTAAAAAAACCAAATACAGTTGCCTAACTGCTATATCAACTTGAGGCCATGTTCAGATGGCTCTCCTTTAACTGACCTGCTTCCCCCCATTGTTTCCTATGCAACATGAGAAGCTTTCCATGTTGTCAAAGTGGCCTCTTTCCACACTTGCATTTCACTTGTGGCACAGAGCCCCACCAGAAGTAGATCAACAAAGCGTGATAGTGTTTGAGTTCAACCTGTGATTTTGTTTAAGGATCAGGGTACTTTGGATGTTGCGAATGATGACAATGAGGTTCATGTAGGTAATGGTGTTTCCAATGATGAGGTAGCTATTGATGCAGAGAATGACCAGGAGATCCCCTCTTCAAAGTGTATTTTCTGATGAGAATGTTCCTGATGGGTTTGGGGATGATGGTGTGCTCCCTGAATTGCTACCAGATAATTCCCATGACTTGGAGCCTGAGAATAGCTTGACACCTGGACCAGCTGCAGAAATTAAAGAGCCAGTAAATAGATGGGATGTTATTACTCAGATTAGAAAAGCAAACCGGTCTCTTAGGCATTCAGCCAGGCTCAAAGAAAGAATGATAAGGGATTCAAGGCTAAAATGAAACCCATTTGTGACCACTTGGGACATAGCGTAATTAGGATATAAAAGTGCCAAGTACAGGATCTGTAGTCAGATGAAGCATCGTTTGCAATCAAGTCAAGACATCTTTCCTGTTCCTTGGAAGCCTAGCTTTGGATAGATTAATGTGTTAAGTGCTTTTGATTGATGTTTCCAGTTCTTGAGTTTTACTATAGAAGTTTCTGCCTTTGTTTTTCATGAACTTTGATGGACTAATTTCCTGGACTATTTGTTCCAGCTTATCTTCCTACCTAATTGGATTTACCTATTCTTTTAAAGTGTTTTTACTGCTACTGATTTATTTTAAATATCTTCAATAAGCGGATTGCATTTCTACTCAGCTATGTGGTGTTTAAAGTTAGAGGGCTTTCCTGGTCTGGAGTGCAACAGAAAGGGGCCAGCAGGCTCTGTGCCTCAACTGAAGTCAAAGTGTCATAGGACGGGCAATTTTGTTCATCTGATGAGGTCTCAGGTATTGCTGTCTCTATGTATAGTCTCCAGTGTGCACACATAGCCCCTCTGAAGTCTTCCTGTATCTTGAGATCTCTTGCCATCTCTCAGGCTAGAACTACATCTGGAGCCTTCCCCTCCAGACTACCTCCTGGACTCGGAGCCTCTGCCTGTTGCCCTCAGTAATATCAGCCCTCTACCGCTTCCTAACTCTTCTGTTACTTTGCTGACACCAGATCACATTGCTTCCTTTGACTCAACAACAACAACAACAACAAAACTTTATTATGGTCACTGACCAGCACAAAGCGGGCACAAGTGCCCTGGGACTCAAGATAGTGGTGAAATGAAAGAAAAAAGGAAGATAAAGAAAAGGGTCCCTTCAAGCAGGATGTAGACCTCAGAGAGGCACATATAAAAAGAAGTACTTAGCTGTCGACTTATCAGATCGCTTTAAGCTTTAAATGTAAACATCACCATCATCTTAAATTCAGAACTGAAGCATATTGATAGTCAACACAATTTCTTTAAAATTTGTGTTAATATATTTTTACGCAGTCAGCAATCTAGCTGAATATCTTTAAGGACAACCCTAGGAAAGAAAAAAATATTTGAGGCTATAAAACGCATCTTTGGTCAAACCCACCACTGATTTTTTCCCCACTGCCTGTATGTGTATGGTAGGTCTTTGTCCTTTTCCATAATGCCTTTACTAACTGTGATGTCAGCTTTGATCCTGTGTTGCCCTGGAGGTTTTGACTCTTGAGTATTCTTTTTTGCTGATAGCTGATGTGATGCTCGCCAAATAGGGATGATGAATCTACTGTTCGGATACTAATGCTGTATATTCTGATATGAATGCCTCATCTTCCAAGAAATACCAAAGGCAGCTCTAAGAATAGACACAGATTTTGAATACTCCTGTGAGCCTTCAGCAAACTAGTAGCTACAGGTTTGACCTTTATGACATGCTGTTTATCGCCATGGGAGAAGGGCTGAGTAATGGTCATCCATTCCACAAAATAAGCCAGTAACAAAAAAGGGAAAGCTCTAAATTTTAAAAGGAAAGGAAAGGGGAAAAAAGCCTGTGCTACAATTTTGGCAACTTGAGGAAACTGTTCTTTTGAAATGAATGGACTTGATCTGCACTTCCATTGGATTTGTGCTTCTTCAAATATTGCTGCATAATTCTTTGCTTTAAAAAGCATCTAAATTTGTTTTAAAATGTGTATTCACAGAAATAAAAATATTTTTATAATCAGTGGTTAAACTGGGTTAATCTACTTTTGCCTCACGCTGGTAAAAGCCAAAGGATGCTCCAAAGTTTGTTTGAAACTCCAGATTTTCCTGTAGCTTCGGGGCAGTGTGGACAGCAGGATTGGGTTCGATTTGGACCAGTCTTCTGTCCACAGAGAGTACCACCAATGTTCTCTTTTCTCTGTACTCATCAGTGGGAATGGATCGTGGGGCCCTGCAACTACTCCCAGTTAGCCACAGAGCTCCATGTGAACTACTGGCCATCAAGCCCACCCAGTGTTGACATTCGTGAGAATACAAACAGGAAGAAAGTGAGGAGATCATCTCTTTCCTTCTTCCTGGTTTTGTGGGTATATCTGCTGATGTCAGCACAGAGCACCTGCTACAGGCAAGATATCACACAGAGCTCTATGGCCAGTTGGGAGATGCAACAGTGACAATATGGGTATGAACCGTCTCCTTTTCCATGTGCTGATGAGCACAGAGAAAGGGGGATGGGAGCAGTACTCCATGTGGTTAACAGACCAGTGACAGCCCAGCAGGTTGTAGCAATCCAGTCTCAATCCAGATGAATAATGTAGAGTCCACCCATCACTTCAGTAGTTTCAAGTGTACGCATGTGGCTGCCTCCAAGGTTGGTCCATGGCAGTTCTGCTCCGGACAGGCCCCAGATTTACCAACCAGTATAGATACAGACCCTCCACCTACCCCGCATCCATACACACACTTTGAATTTGAATTCATCTTAATTCCTCCTTTTCCACACAGGAAACAAGAAGTGTTTGAAGGAAGTAATATCACAGAATATACTAGAATTTAGAAGTAATTCAACAACCCTTGGCCATGTGAAAATCAAAAGGCAATAGATCCATAGAAACCAGTACCAAAATATCTCATCCTTGCACTTCACTACTGCTCTGTATCCAAAGTTATAATGTTCCATCTTATACTGCTTGCTATCCCTAATGTTGCCATTTGACTTACTCACTTTACCCACCAGCCCTATCCTTACAATTGAGTTGCACCCATCTGCCCACCTGTGCCCAGAAATTGTTTATTATTGCAGGTTCATTGGTTGTTGGTTTGATGGTTGCTCTTATATTCTATTATAATGTTGTGGTTTTATTATGTTTTATGCTGTTGTTTTTATATTTCAATGTGTTATATTTTAACCATGTTTATTCGGGCTCATCCCCATATAAGCTGCCCCGAGTCCCTTCGGAGAGATGGAGGCAGCGTACCAAAATAAAGTTACATTATTATTATTATTATATTTGAACAGAGCTTTGAAAAGTTATGCTTTTGATTGACAGCTTGCAGAATCCCCCAGCCAGCATGGTATGATCTGAGCTTTTCCAAGCTCTGAACTTGAGGGGAAAATGAACAGGAGTTCCATTAAGATTAAGAAAAGTAGAAGCCAAGTTATTGTCTTGATGCTGAAATATGGCATGAAAGTGAAGAGAAAATTCTGCAATCATGATTGTCAACTGTGAGGAATAGTCTTGCCTCCATGCCCAGTTATTGATAACCGGGAAGCACATCGGCAGTGAGTAGCCATGGAGCATGGATAAATTTATCCATAGGAAAAATGAAGTACTGAAATAGATCACCAGGATTGAGAGGTATTTCTAACATGTTGTTGTTTAAAAAACAGAAGTAATGAAAGGAATATCTCAAAAAATTCTGGTAATAGATTTGAAGTAGGCATTTCTTTGGGGGGCAGCATGGTGTAGTGCTTTGAGTTTTGGACTAGTATGCTGGAAGACCAGACTTTGAATGTCTGCCCCACCATGGAAAATGATCTTGAGCAAATCACACTCAGTCTCAGAGAAAGGCAAAGACAAATTCCCTTGGAATACATCTTGTCAAGAAGACGCCATAATAGGTTCATCTTAGGGTTGCCATAAGTCAGAAATGAGTTGAAAGACACAGCAACAATTTCATTAGCCCCAACAGTTAGGCAGAGAAAGTATCATGGGCCCCCCCAAAAAAGGTAGATTCCAGGCTATCGTTTAAAAGAAGTTAATTGATAGCGAATTGATTCATTTGTCTGTACGTGTTTGTATTTTTGTACATGCATGTGTACACACAATACAGAATCCACACAACTTCTGAGGTTAATGGCTTTTTTAAAAATGGGAGAGACGAATTCAAAAATCAAACTGGAATAATTTAGGGGCCTTAGTAAAGTTTTTTTAAAAATCTAACTGAAACATACTTGTTGGTAGGCGAAGTGTATGTTATGGGGATCATGTAGGCAGAACTCTCATTGAGAAATATTTAATCCTGAAGGGAATGGAAGTGAGTTTCTACAAGATTATTTGAGGTAATGTCAAATAGAAGAACAAAGGAACATAAACTAAAGCTAAGAAAGGGTCAGGCCCTCAAGGAATATAGGCAGAATTTCTTCAGACAGAAAGAAAGGTGAACATATAGAATAGAAGACAAAGGGCAGGAAGAGGGGGAGTGTTGTAAGCAGGCATAATGCGATGGAGGACACACTCTGAATTTAGAGGCTGCAGTTGCTAATTTTCTGAAACAAATAGCTTGCTATCTTCTTTCCCACCTCCACTTGAATTTTTAAAAGCAGGATACTACTGTAAATATCGGAACAGCTTATTATCCGTGTCATTTTTCCTCTTCCACGCCAATTTATAAACAGTTGACCCTATGTACACACAGATTCTGCATGCACAGATTCAACAAGTCACGGCTTGAAAATATTGTTTAACCCCACCCCAAAAACAAACCTTGATTTTACTATTTTATATAAGGTACACAATTCCTATGCCATTGTATATAATGGGACTTGATCATTCATGGTTTTGGGTATCCACAGGGGAGCTAGAACCAAACCCAGTGGCTACTGAGGGCCCAGTCCATGCACATTTGTATAAAAAGACAAGGTCATAGAGGTCGTCATTTTTCCAAAGCCCCTACTACAGTGGTTCTCAACCTGTGGGTGATGTTTTGGGCTTCAAAGTCCAGAAATCCTAACAGCTGGTAAACTGGCTGGGAGTTTTAAGCCAAAACACCCGGGGACCCACAGGTTGAGAACCACTGCCCTACCATATCGCACCAGACCCCCCCTCCCCTGAACTGCCCAACTCAAAACTGCAAAAATTTATTTCTTGTTGTATAAAACTACTTGGGGAGGCTCAAATCAAGGTCCATGGACAGAGGGGTATGTCTTGTTTTAATTCAAAATCATTGTTGGAAAAAACTTTTCCCAGAAGGGAAATTGTGAGTGAGTGGGAAGGAGGATAGGCTCAGGGCTAAAACAGACACTAGGATTCTCACCTTAGTGTAGAATTATGAGTTTGATCACAATATGGGCAGCTATTTTTTCCACACTTGCACTGATGCCATAGCGTCATTTCCACCCGGGAACTCTGTTCTAGGAATGCAGTTGAGATGTTGAGATTAGCCAACCCACCACTTGAAAGGAAGGGAAACATTTTTGTCTTTTTTAAAAGAAAGAATCCTTACCCACTTCCCAGATATGACACCTGAGAAGAGTCAGTAAGACAAGACTATCTATTGTCTGGATCAGGGGTGGGCAATTACCGCCCCTCCAGGTGTTTTGGACTTCAACTCCCAGAAATCCTAACAGCTGGTAAGCTGGCTAGGATTTCTGGGAGTTGAAATCCAAAACACCTGGAGAGCTGGTAATTGCCCACCCCTGGTCTAGATCCTACTAGGCCATGAAATTCAATTGATACCATCATACAGACACTGATCAAAACTGGCACAACTACCTCTAGGTATTCTTTCCAAAAGAAAATCCTATGAAATTCATATTGTTGCCATACATTGGCAAGTGACTTGAAGACCCATACTAATAACAACAACAGTAAACTTTATTTATACCCCGCCCCATATCCCCCAAAGGACTCAGGTGGGTTCCAACACAAATAAATACAATGAAAAATATAAGCAACGTAAAAATAAACCAGATAATAACATGACAAATCAATATAAAAAAACAAAACAAAATAAACAATAGGCAGCATAAAACATTAGTTAAAAACACAGTGATTCCTATAAGTTAAATAAAAGTTACATGAAAGCCAAAATACCCGAGTCAAAGTATATCCATATAGCTAAGACCTCGTCCACATTGAGAGGGTGTTAACTAATCATTGCCAAAGGCCTGTTCGAACAGCCAAGTCTTGAAATCCTTCTTAAAAGTCGTGAGGGTGGTTACTTGTCAAATCTTTCTGGAGAGGGTGTTTTAGAGCTGGGATGCCACTATTGAGAAGGGTCTCTCTCCCATCGCCACCAGCCTCACTTACGATGGGGGTGGGATTGAGGGGAGGGCCTTCCCAGCCAATCTTAAAGCCCGAACAGGCTCATAAGGTGAGATGCGGTCACATAAGTAGGCAGGACCTGAACTGTATAGGGCTTTAGAGGTAATAACCTGCTCTTTGAATTGGGCCCAGAAGCAAATAGGCAACCAGTGAAGCTGCTTCAGAAGTGTGGCCGTATGTTCTCTATAACCTGCTCCAGCCATCAGCCTGGCTGCAGATCTTTGTATTAGTTGAATCTTCTGAGCCATCTTCAAAGTCAGCCTCATGTAGAGTGCATTTCAGTAATCCATACAAGGCGTAATTAAGGCATGGACCATTGTGGCCAGATCTGGCTTTTTGAGGTACAGTCGCAGCTGGTGCACACGCTTTAATTGTGCATAGACTCTTCCGGCCACTGCTGACACCTGAGTTTCAAGCATCAGCGTTGAGTCCAGGAGGACCCCCAGACTGCAGACCTCAAGGGGAGTATATCCAAGTCAAGCACAGGTTACCACCCTATACCCCGATTGGCCTTATGACTGACCAGAAGGTCCTCTGTCTTGTCTGGATTTAGCTTCAGTTTGTTAGTCCTCATCCAGCCCATCACAGCTGCCATACACTGGTTCAGAATTCTGGGAGCTTCCTTGGATTGAGGTGGAAACGGGGAATAGAGTTGTGTGTCATTTGCATACAGATGGTGCCGGACTCCAAAACTCCAAATGACCTCACTTAGCAGTTTCATGTTGATACTAAAAAGCATGGGAGATAAGATAGAACCTTGCGGGACCCCACAAGCCAATGGCCAGGGGTCTGAGCAGGTATCCCCCAGCACCACCATCTGGGGCTGGTTCTCTAGGAATGAGTGAAGCCACTGCAGCACAATGCCCCCAATACCCATTCCGGAGAGTCGCCCCAGAAGGATGACATGGTTGATGTTATTGAAAGCCACTGAGAGATCCAAGAGAACCAACGGGGACACACTCCCCCTGCCTAGTTCTCTGTGAAGGTCATCTACCAGGCCTAAAACCAGACTGCAACTGGTCAAAATAATCGGTTTCATACAAGAATCCCTGGAGCTGTGGTCTGCCTTAAAAGTTGTTGTAAGAAGAAGAAGAAGTGAGGAGAAGGAATCACATACTCTGATTCAGGACTTTATAACATAAGGCAGGCAAACTAGGTTGCACCCAAAAGGGACAGTCCCTATCACACAATGCCATGTGCATCCCTCTACCAGGTTGCTCCTCCCCTTCATGATTCTCCCATTCCCAGCTATTAATCCTACAATGTTTCCATCACCTATGTTAGTGTGATGGATCTTTGATCTTCTACATCAGCAGTAAAGTAATGTCAAGTCATAGGATTATCCTCATCTCCCCTTCTTCCCCTCATTCTTGCTATTCCCAAATGAGTAGTTTACCTTTTATTGTGTGTGTGTGTGTGTGTGTGTGTGTGTGTGTGTGTGTGTGTATATATATATATATATCTTTACATTATTTGGAGGGGGGTTACACAATTGTATAATAATAATAATATCCAGTAATGGAGGAAGGTGGAGATACAAGGATGTGTAAACCATCAAATGGTGAATCAGCACAGTTGTGCTATTTAAGAGAGATACGATACCAAAGGTGATCACCCAGTATCTATCCATTATCAATGATAATGTAACTGTAGCAGAATAGTGGGTCCTAAAACTCATTGGGAAAATGCGAGATACTAATTTAATTTAAAAATAAGCTTCCCTCCTCTAAATCCACAGAATTAGGCAACCTCTGAAAATTAGTCCAATATTCAGATGGCATTTTATCACTGTCCCCTTGAAATATAAATCACAAAAATCACTGGACTGAATATTTTATCCCAGCAGTAGTTTTAACAGCCGTCAGGCCATGCGATTATGTGTCAAGGCCTAGAAATTATTGCTGACCTTGCAATTTGGGGAGAAAAGGAGCAAATCAAGAGACAGTCCCATCTAAGGGCTTCTTCCTACCTTTTTTTCCTTCATATACGGTAAATGTCCAAAAAAGATTGGTAAAGTTTGTGTTCTAATCCAAGGCTCAGTGATTGCAATTATTTTATGCCTAATCATTGTGTACTTGCAAGGATCACCTCATTTTGCCTTTTTTTTAAAAAGTGATTACAAGTTTAAGGGAGTAGATTGCAGGATGCTATCAAGAAGCTCGGCTATGTCTTTGGCTAGTCTTCACTGGTGACATTGGATGAAACTTCAGTTGCCGGAAGAGAAAGATAGCACCTTTTCCAGCGCAGAAGAGTGTGACCTTTTTCCTTTCCACATCTCCCTCTGCTCAGCTCATGCTTACTGCCCACTCCGCAGCTATGCCTTGTCACACAGAGTCAAGGAAGCAGGAGTTGCTGTTGGCAGATATGCCTGCATGTTATAAAAGAAGCATTGGGGAATCAAGTGGGCAGGAGATCCCAACATCCTTAGCATTCTTTGTTATTGTTAAACTGGCATATTTCAGTCACCAAAGTCTCTGATAAAGAAGCTCCTTTTTACAATGTCTTTTTAACGGAAAGGAGATGTCTCCTCTGTCTAGAATGATAGAGGTGAGATTTTTTTTCACAGCATCAGCTCTGAAAGGATGGTGAAGAAAAGAAACATAGGCCTTCAATGTCTGGTTTATTTTATTATTTTTATTTATTTATCATGTCAGGAGCGAACCAAACAGTTGTACTGCATTAAAAAACAAACAAATAAAACACGAAGTTTGCAAACTTGGTATTTAATTATATGTCCTTTGACCATTAGCTGGCCACTTGGAGTGCCTCTGGTGTTGCTATAAGAAGGCCCTCCATTGTGCATGTAGCAGGGCTTAGACTGCATTGTAGTAGGTGGTGTGTGATGTACTCTTCGCCACACTCACATGTCGTAGACTTCACTTTGTGGCCCCATTTCTTAAGATTGGCTCTGCATCTTGTGGTGCCAGAGCGCAGTCTGTTCTATGCCTTCCAAGTTGCCCACTTTTCTGTGTGCCCAGGAGAGAGTCTCTCATTTGGTATCAGCCATTGATTGAGGTTCTGGGTTTTAGCCTGCCACTTTTGGGCTCTTGCTTGTTGAGGTATTCCAGCAAGTGTCTCTGTAGATCTTAGAAAACTATTTCTTGATTTAAGACGTTGGCGTGTTGGCTGATACCCAAACAGGGGATGGGCCGGAAATGTCACTGCCTTGGTCCTTTCACTATTGGTTGCTATTTCCCAAAGGATGTTAGGGAAACACTGTAATTTCTCCAGACACCCCATGATAATGCAGCATGTCTCATTAACAGCCACATCCACTGTTTTAATGTGGTGAGATGTATTCCACACTGGACATGGATACTCAGCAGCAGAGTAGCATAGCGCAAGGGCAGATGTCTTCACTGTTTCTGGTTGCGATCCCCAGTGTTCCTATAGAAAAC
Organism: Anolis apletophallus; assembly: GCA_030556195.1. Lineage (NCBI taxonomy): Eukaryota > Metazoa > Chordata > Lepidosauria > Squamata > Anolidae > Anolis > Anolis apletophallus. The sequence continues at coordinate 159,484,411 of JARBWK010000002.1, forward strand.
CGTATCTGTTTTAAGCAGGCACAGTAAGCTACTGTAGGGTCATCCAGCGTAGAACCGCACTCTTTCCCAGCTCAAGCTTTATTGCACAGTGTGCCTATAGAAAACCATGCAATAAAGCTTGAGCTGGGAAAGAGTGGGGTTCTACTCTGGATGACCCTACAGTAGCTTACTGTGCCTGATTAAAACCGATAAGATGAACAGCTGTCTCCAGAACATTTGAATGTACATGAACAGCAAAAGAAGTTTCTCAAGTCACTCCTGATATGAAAAAAAAAAAGCAAAAAAGGGGGGGAAAGGAGGAAGCAGATCAATCTGGCTCCACCAACTACATACATCATAATTTTTTTAAAAAACAAATTATAAGTAGAAACGGATGACTCTCACAGGAGCGAGTGCAGTTCCTGCCCACTCCATTTTCTAAAAAAAT